>FWCC01000180.1:0-87173 GCA_900169235.1 Zarea fungicola
TGGGGGCGTGGCACAAGTAGCTACTTTGGGAATGATGAGCAACCGGTGGGTTTTACTTGCTGGTGACTACGTTTAGCATAGCGTGGTGGTCTGCTTGGCATTGGTTGAAGACAAATTGCCGGCGAAATGGAGGCAATTAGAGTAAGCAGAATTAATAAACATGACAGGAACCGAAAGTGAAGCTCCACCTGCAAGCTCTTCATACTAATTGAATTGCTTTATTTTATGCCGTTTTATTTATTCATCCCCCCCCCCCATCAGCTTTAATGATGTTACCAACATAAAGCTCTGTGACAGACCATAGTTTGTTGGTTTTCTAGTTTAAATTTAGTATCATTCGTCTGTATGTTGATCGCGGGGATGCAAAGTCACTAGTTGCTTGGCGCTGCGCCATTGATCGACACATCCCTGACATGGAATGGCCGGCACTCCCGGATCTAGTTGGTCCTTTGGCCGCGAATTCACGGACGCCAGCCAATACTATTGCGCCTTAAATTGGATATTATTTGGCCTTCTCCTTGTCATATACTTATCACCAAGTAGTGATATAGATGCCAAACAGTCCCCTGCGGGCTTTGTTTCAGGATGGTCCTTGCGCCTGGTTTGAGCTAGGATTAGAGTTATGAAGGGGGAGTTAAAGTGTCTTGAACCACCCCATGGAAATGTCCTATTAAAAAACAGTTCCGAGGTTAATTAATACCCACGACAGGATTAAGCACAACCAGTAGCTCCAAGAAAGAGAGCAGAGTCGCATGGACCATCTGTTTAGCCCGAATGAGGGCGCTTGCCTGGTGCAGCATTGCAGGGGTAGGACCGACTGAGTGGATAGAAAGCAAAGTTGTACAATTCGGTCTAGAATATATCGTTCTATCTAATCTAAATAACAGAATATAACATGAGACTGGTATATAGGTTGTATACATTATGCTCTAACCGGAGCACTTGCCAGTGAAGCAGTAACCGCACTGCTCGGAGCCGCCACCAAGACCGACGTTGATGCCGCCAGAGCCGTCCTTGTTCTCGGCGCAGCACTTTCCACCCTGGTTGCCACTGTATTTCAATTCATAATTAGCTACTGCCATTTGTTTTCATAGATTGCCGCACAAAGGCACATACCAGTTGTGGAAAGAGTTCTGAGCGCGCAGCAGCTTGCCACCGCACTCGTCAGAGGCCTTGCGGGAGCCAGAACAGCCCTTGCGAGCCTCGAGAACGTTGACCTCCTCGGCGGGAGAGAAGTTCTCCTCAGGGACAACAATGGCAGTGGCAAGAGCAGCCATGGTGAGGACCATGGAGGCGAAAGTGGTGGCGACCTTCATGATTGGAGATGGGTAATGATGTCAAATTATTGCAGGTGTCTTTGTGTCTGGAGTAGAAGCAGTGTTTTGAGGTGAAGACCGGACATATTTATATTCCTGGAGGAGACATTTCTCAACAGTCTAGAACATAACTCTATCTAGCAAGAGACCAACACACGAATGCAAAAGTCAATAATGAACTGATTCATGCATGTTGACTAATGTTCTAAAGAAGCAATCGTTACGTCGGAAGGCGATGCGGATCATCGCCGGGAAACCCTCTGGTAGATGGATGCTTGGTTAGGCTCGTGGCCGATTGCCTGACTGGGCTGCCCAATGTAACACAGCATTGGGACTAGCTTACGTTGGCTGACACTACGGCGTGCTGCCCGACTTCCGAACCTGTAAAAAGTTGTTGGTTTCGTAGCGGAATGTCGCGCCTGCAGCCCTGCCAGCCCTGTCTCAACAAAACAGCCCAGTAATAAGCCCTTGTCTTACTGCAATAACCTTGCTAGTCTGTCTGAAATGAGCCTTGCTAGTCCTGTCGATCGATATGGATTATCGTCTAAGTTTTGGGTTGATTTTGCATCGATTTTGAAAAGTCTCCGAATGATCCTTCTTTCTGCGATTTGTCTCGACAGTTTATTGCAAAGGCTGTCACTGCGATGCCAATTACCCAGATACAGCATCTATGCGGCTGCCACAGAGCAAGAAACCCCTCATGCTTCCTCCACAACTTATAGCATCATCTAGGGGAAAAAAGCGGTATTTCAAACTTTAATTACCGAGCAAGGCCATTCATTATATGGGGTACATGGTGATCACAGCTTACGTGGGCTGACTTGAAGGACGGACAAGCTTGGTCTGCCGAAAAGGGACAGCAGGATGCACACAAGGCACACGACACACGACAGCCCGGCCAATTGATTTTGTTTGCTTTATTTTTATCCTTTGTAGCTACGTAGTCCCTTGTTCCTATTGCCGGAAAGGGTCGCGCGGATGCATAGAAACCATTGGCGGGTAGGCGGCGACATTAGTTTCAGCCCAACCGTCAGCCGCTGGTCGCTGTCTCCACGTCGATCATCATCATTGTTGCCAAAAGCACCAAACTGAAGCACTGCTTTCTCACATCTCACACCAACATTGGTGGACAAGATTCGACCAGAAAAAAAAATGACGCTGCCGGAGTCTCCGTTGCTCCTGCCCGAAGTCCTCATCGACGTTTTCTCCATACTCAAGGACAGCGACTCACCGACCCTCGCCTCAGTCATTCGCGTAAACTCGCTCTGGTTCGAATGCGGCATCAGTGTTCTGTGGCGCGATGCGTCGTGCGAGGCGCTCGCCGCCATCGAAGATGAGAAGCGCAGGCAGTTGTACGCTGCGCAGATTCAGTCGCTGCATTTTTCCGGCGACGAGGAGTCTGCGCTGCACGAGACCTTCAAGACACTCACCTTCTCCAGCCTAAAGGACATATCCCTCGACTCCTATCGCCCAGCTTCCAGCACTGGGTACCACCTCCGACAATACTTTAGCCCTGCGCTACTGGCTTTCCGCTTCTATGGCGGTAATCTCAACGATGAGCTACTCGACAGCCTGCGGAATCAAAGTTGGAAGCTGCGGCAGCTGCTGATTGACTCGCCAGGCCCGGACATCTCGACTGAGGGGTTTCTCCGATTTATATCTGAATCTACAACACTGCAGGACATGAAATTCATGTATGGAATGGACCGTCTTGTTAATGACGACCTTTTAGTACACTTGGCAAGTCGACCGGACCTCATCAGATTGGGGACGGGCCGTCTGGTCTCGCCCACACTCCTGGAGCGCATCTCCACAACTGTTGCTAAGCCGTTTCATGCTCTGCGATATATGCGCATCAAAGCATCGACTACAGACTTGCCTATCCTCCTTCCACTCCTACCAAATGTCACTGGTCTGAATTTGCAGCTGGTTGGCCCTGCCGAGGACGTCTTGGAACACATTTCGGTGATGCGACAGCTCGAGTTATTAGAGCTTGAATTCGAAGATGTTGTCCACCTGGAAAAGAAGAGTCTCTTATCACTGGCCCAGCTTAGCAAGCTTCGAGAACTTCATATAAACCCCGAGGCCAATGTGAGCTCGCTCGGGTCTGGCTTCTCCGATGCGGATTTTAAAGAAGTGGTCTCCAAGCTGCCTACCTTGGAGCGGCTCACCTTTCTTGTCCAATCTGACTTGTCGGCTGCTTCCCTACTGTCTCTGGCGAAATACTGTCCTCGGCTCGAGAGCTGCACCATGCCGCAGATGCTTGACATGGATCAACTCGGCCTCGCCACCCAATCTAAACCTCTATTTCCCAAGCTAACAGAACTCTCCCTTGGTGGGTTTGAGGCGCCTCCGCTGCAGGATGGAGATGAAAATTCCCAGTAAGTTTGTTTGTTTGCTCGGCAAACTGGCATATATCCCGAGACTAACACATTCGCCAGCACAAGAACCTCCGCAACCGACCTGGCCGCGCTGCTGCATCGTCACATGCCAAGACTGACGGAACTATATCTCGACAGCGATGAGGAATATTCGGAGGCTGTTTTGGATGCATTTGACCAATAGAACAATAGATGCAGCTTTTTCTTCTCGCTGTCAATGCATGGCCAAGCCTGCAACGTGCTTGGCGAGTCTGTGCAGGATGAGAAAGAAGTCAGCAAGCTGCGCCACCGCCAATTCAGCTGCTCTTCCTATTTTAATCTTACGTAAAATTACAATGAAATGAATGAAAAAACGGCCAGTCATCGTTGCGCCGTTCCGGTTCTTCACCGCAGCCTTGTAATTCCGCCTGCCACTCAAGCCATGTCTCGGTATACATCTCTTGGCAAACCCTAGTAGCTTCGGTTGAATTGTATTTGGAGGGTTCCCAATAACTTTGATTCCTTTGAGCGGCATTCTCGGTTGATTGGACGAGGCACCGACAACTGCCAGGCCCCTTTGCATGGGCAATCTGCAGCCACTCGGTCCTACCAACCTAAAACGTTGGAAATTGCGAAGAGTACGCCCGAAGGGTCGTGAGAATCTGATATATGCTCATGAGCCGGAAGGTCTAGACTAGAAGCCCTGTCGGAGAACTATCTGCAGATCCACCCAAAGGCGCAGCATTCGGCGTCGGCTGATTAGCGCAGCTCGGTAAAAACCCATTTGACATGGATAGCCAGCCATAAACAAGCATTGCAAATGAAGGGAGCTAGCACTGCATCGCTGCCTATTTATGGATCGATTAATAAGGGAAGACAGCTACCCCACGAGGCGCTTCATCGTCCCGCGTTCTAGACTTGCTTGGACATTCAATTGTCCTGCCGATAACCAAGATAAATTTCCCTACAAAGGCTGGCTGAGCTTATTATGGAGAAGCTCTACCACAAAGAGTGCCACATCATCAAAAAAGAATAATTAACTGCCACGTGTTAACCTGATAAGCGATGAAGCCAGAGGTAGATGACTTGAGACATGATGTAGTCGCTCTCTATGTTGATCGACTACCAAATCCATATAGTAAAAAGGGCTTGTATGAAATAAATCTATTTACAACTACAGGTCTAATCAATGATGAAAATTACCATTTATGTGTAGTCTACCAAATCAGCTCGTACCATGCTCTAGACATGGTTATCCGTAAATTTTCTCTACAGGCTGTACTTGGAGAAGAAGTCGAGGATTCTAGGCGAAGCGTTGAATGTAGCACGTTGGTGGCCAGGACGCTTGTTATCCGCATTGTCCGTCATGCTCGGCCAGTCGTGGCCGATGCTCGAGTCAAACACGTGCTGCACCAGCCCCTCATCCGCGCCACTGCCATATGTGTAGAGGACCGTGTCTGACGAAATGGTCGACGTCGTGTTGTGGACGCTGAGCCCGTCTCTCTTTGCCCACTCACGGACGTAATGGGGGATGGACGGCAGGCACGCGCCCTTTCGGTCAGAGTTGCCGGCGTACAGGATCGTGGTATCCGCGCCACCGTGAAACTCGAGGAACGGAATCTTGTCGCGGCCGGCGCTGCATGGAATGGTCACCGTGTTTGGGTTGCACCCTGCGCTGCCAGAGATGTAAAAAGCGCCGGACACGGGGGCAAAGGCGGCGATTCGCTTGGAGAGATTGTTGTCACAGGCCAGGACACCGCAGAAACCGCCGCCTTGGGATTTGCCCGTGGCATAGATGCGCGTTGTGTCGACGCAGTAGTGGCTCTCGATGTAGTCGAGAATTTTATTAGTGTAGCCTAGATCGTCGGAGCTGGTGTCGGGCGAGCCCTCCCAGTAACTCTGCCGTACCATGTCAGCATTAGACCGTCGCAGCCGACAGACAGAGGATTCTCATTCCGCATCACGACTTACACCATCGGCCTGCGGGTAAACGATAATCTTGTCGCTGTTGAGAGAGGGGTTTGTAAACCCGTCCAGCTGGGCCTGGTCGTTGGCGGATCTACCACCGCCATGAAATGAGAGAATAGCTTGAGTCTTGGTGTTGATACTGTAGTTGGGTGGGAGAGACACGAGGGCGAAGCGGCCAGCGTCCTGTGCTGTAGGGATCGGAACCTTGAAGAGCTGGCCGCGTGTCTGTCCATTAGGCAAAGCCTTGCCGCATCCGGACGCGACTCTCGCTACAGCTGCGGAAGCAGTGGATGAAAGGAGGACGAGGTTGGTGAGATGCATTGCTTTTGACGGAGGGCAAGAATGGTGGTATGATGAAGAACCTGTTGAATGCCCAAGGGTGGCGATGGGCAGGGACACACACAATATATGGATCGTCGACGCTCTCCCACGTTCACACCACGGTGGCCCAATGAAACACTGCCCGTTTCCATGGACATTTTAGCTGATCTGAGGACTGTTCCACCTGTCCAGATGAAGAAGATCTGACAAACCCAGCCAGGCGAGCCGTAACCCGTTTTAGCGTGCTCGCAATGTCAGGGTTGTCAGCGCCGCCCACACCATGCTCACAGCCCCAATTCTCCATGCGCCGCAGGCAGCTTCACACGCTTCGGCCTACTTGCTTTTTCGGTACGGAAGAGCAAGTTTGCCGAATTTACCGCCACGCTCGGCACCCAGACGGAACTAACTAGCTGCCCTATGCGACAGGCATCGACCCGGGATTGCCGTGTTACTGCTTACTGCCATTGCCGCCCTCCGGCCGGAAATGGATCGAGCGCGCTGGACGGTAATAAAAGGTCTCTGTACGACATTGAAAATGCTGCCAGGCGTGAAGCTGATGCCTTTATTTTCCTGATGGACATCATAAATGATAAGAGTCAATATAAAACGGGATACCGTTTACAATTACGCAGCGGTCGGCTTCGGTCCATAAATGAGGCCGATACCAGCCGGTGGAGATGGCGAGTAGCCAAGTATCCTTTTCAATCATGTTCTGCACTGGATGCTCTGGAATACTATATTGGATTTCGGTGCTGCAATATGAGATTCTATTCAAATTTGACAACAGGCCGCAGGCTTTGCAGATCTTTTGACGCCACACTGGATAGAGTTGTATTGCGCAATGTCTTGAGGAAAGATGAGCATGGCCTCGGCTATGTGGGGGAGAATCCTCGACTGCGCCGCATTCTACGGCAAATTCCCGCGTCGCCTGGCTCCCAGTTCTAACACTGTCGTGGGGTTCAATGACTGACTTTAACGAAGAAGTAAACATCGCAAGGTCTTCTGTCGAATTGCCAAAAAAAAAAAATGAAACGTGATGGTATCGGAACTGCTGAAAGCCTGGGGAATCCAGACGAGAGAGCTTAACCCCCAGTGCCTGGTTTTGTCGTTTGATGGCTCAAAAATTGTCTCCGGCGTGATAGACTCAACCAGCCAATTTTAATCTGTAGCTCCTCCAGCTCAGGCTGAAATCAGGAAGTGACACCCGCAAGCTTTGAGTAGCGTAGATGAATAACTGTGTCTGTATGACCACGACAATAGCAAGCAGGAACAAAAAGTCCCTACCCTGTAACTGCTCTTTCCTGGGCCAGGTACACGCCGGATCAATTTGACAAACTCTCATCCATTGAACTCTCTCGTGGCAGGAAAGTCTGATGGCCAACTAAGCCTTGTCACTTTGGGGCCCCGGAATCCCGCCCCGGAATCCCCCGCAAATTGCTGCTCATTTCTAGACTGCCCTGTCGACCAATGCCCCTTCTGCTCTGCATTAAAGACCCCTACAACGCCACGACAATCTCGTCAACTTGGACCATTTTCCTGAAGAAGTAATGGTCGAATCGCCCTGCAGTAGTGAACCGAGTGCAGTGAGCACTCCAGCACTGTCCTTGTGAAAGCAGCCTTGCACGCTAAAGCACATAGCCTAGTAACATTTCAGATACTTTCCATCTGCAGCTTCAGAGCTGAGACATTGTTGCAGCCGGGATTGGCAGTTTGCATATGGCGTTGAAAATACGGACAGTTATTTCGACGTTGCAGTTACTCGAAATTTGTCAACGGCCAGGTGGTTCTGCCTATCCATTATTTTAAAGCCAGCACCAAATAACTGGCAGAATTCCAAAAAGAGATTTAATTTTTGCCAAAAGAATCATTGTCACCGAACCTGAGTTGTTGGGCTGATTGAGAAAGGCGATTGTTCTAAACTCCCAAATACGAATGAATAGTCGAGCCGGCAGAAAAGAAACAACTTGTCATTGGCTGTTTTGAAATCGTGTTTTCTGATGACACGTTTTACTCCAGATCTGGCTATGGACTGTGTGCCTCTCTTAGCGCAGCGCAAACGTCGACCACATACATCTGCGCTTTGCGAATATTCAGCAAATAGGGAAATAAATGCGGAACACCAGTATAACGTCGAACAGTAACTGCAACACCCGCGTTCCATAGCTTCTGCGCGTACGCCTCGCCCTCGTCGCGCACGAGATCAAATTCTGCAGTCGCAACAAACGTCTTGCAGACCCCTCGAAGGTTACCCTCAATTGGGCTCTTAAAAAAGCGTGGACGGTTCTGTATACTTTGCATTTCAGCACTATTTTTTGGTTCTATGTTATCAATAAAAAACTTCATGCGATGCCAGTCAAGACATGGGGCAAGCTCGTTTTCCACAAAGGAAGGGTATGGTGAGTCTGACGCTTTGGTCAAACCCAGATGCGAAGTTGTCGTCGGTATCGTGAGGACGGCTTTCGCTATTGTCAGTGTGGTTTTTAGTGTGAACCGAAACTTTAAAGCCACATACCAAGTTTAAGTGGTAAGCCAGTGTCTCGCGCAAGCTGTTGACATACGGCACTTATGTGACCGCCAGCAGAGATGCCTCCAATTGATATTGAGTCAGGCAGTATGTTCAACTCATGGCCATGAGTGTGAATCTGGAAGGTGTCAGAAAATTACATTCATGGATGTAGGGTGGTACATACCCATTGAATGGCAGTCCAGCCATCGTCGTGGCCTTTCAAAAAAGTATTTTCTGTCCCTTCAATCAGCATATCTCTTTGGTCGGTCCAAAATATTTTACGCACCAGGGCACAGACGATAATCCACATCAACTACCGTGATGCCAACACGGTTGCGAATTAGCATGCATAGTTCCGCATCAACGGTCAAATCGCCTAGAGTGTAGCCACCGCCTGTAGTCAGGGTTAGAAACCAGTGCATAGGCCGGGTCCCTCCACAGCGAGAAAAGTATTTACCATGGAAGTTGATATACACAGGATATGGCCCAGACCCAAAAAGAGAAGTTCGTGCATCAGGACTATATACTCGGGCAGTGATTGTGCGCCCATGATCAGAGGGTATTTTGATGTCATTAACAAACGGTTCAAACGTGAAGTCGCGGCACCAGTGCTGGCTGTACTGTTTTGGTGCGGAGCGAATAGCTTCAATTCTGGCTGTGTGAGCAGGTGGCTTGTATGCAAAGTAAAGATTATAATAGTTCTTGAAATCATCATCCAACAATGGAAGGAACGATGGATGAATTGGACTTTGAACGAGTCTGCTTGGCGCAGTACCAACAGATCCCATCGTGGCTGGTGTTAGACAAGCAAGCTGGTATTAGACAAGAAATTTGAATTTTCTTTCCACTGTGCTGTGATTCTTTATATTTTAACGGGGAACCTCAACGCAGTTACAAGTATTTACAGATTAATCTGACTCCTTTTAGATTTTTTATCCTTTTAAATCGCGATTCGGCACCCGAGTGAAATGCATGGTCTCTTATCGTTTTGGGGCGTTGCGCCAACATCCCGTGTAAGATTTTAGCACAGTCCGTGGCGCCACAGCCTTCCAACTCCCACAGCTGCGGAGCTTAAGTCCAACACGAGTGCTTCCAGATTGTTCAATTATGCAAAGGTGTGCGCCACTTACAGATCTTCGGCAGGCATGTTGTGACTTTCGTGGTGGTATACTTTCTGGCGCGAGCTCCGACTTTCCGACTCGTGACGCAATCAATTCGGCTGTGCTGCGGTACCGGTTCCATAAAACGAATGCGCATATTACAAAACTTACAGCGGCAAATGGAAGCTGACCAATGCACAGTGACAAATTGCTGGTTGATCTCATCGGGAAAGCTGCTACCCCAGGTCAAACCCCAGACTATTCGGAGGCAACCCGCAAGGTATTAGTTACCACTAGCGTGTTAATGTAGTACGCCATGAAAAATTGGGGTGTAGCTGGCATGCTAGAGAGAAAATATCGTAGCTTGTCCCGTGCGTTGAGATGTAATCTACAGTGTAGCCGATGTCGCGGGTCAACCAGGGCATAAGAAACAAATAAAATACGGTCCATCTCGCCCCGCAAACATAAAGAACTTGTATGGTGGGCAAGGTTTTTTAACTTGCACCACTTAGGAATTGCTACTGGAAACTATACAATGACGGAAGCTGAAAAGACTGACCTTGAAGCAACGGCTTCTCAGGTTGATGTAGATTCTGTGCCAACACTATCGGCGGAGGACGACAAGCGGCTGCTACGCATTATTGACTCACGGTTAGAGATCAAGATCGAGAAACAAACTGAAGCCGTATCGACATCACTGACAGTTCTTTTATTCTAGTTTATTGCCGATTATGGCAGTCTCTTACCTGTTTCAGTTTCTCGATAAAGCGGCTATAGGGTACACTGCTATCCTCGGACTGCGGCAGGATTTACATCTGACTGGATTAGAATATTCATGGGCCAGTGGAGTATATTATGTTGGATATCTAGTCGCGTCCTACCCAGTGGGACTGTTGATGCTTCGGTGGAAGGTCGCCAAAACTATCGCGGTATCTGTGTAAGTTCTTTGTCCCCTGCTGTTTGCTCGAGAGATGCTGACTGCGGCTGGAACAGACTCATATGGGGCATTGTCCTGACTCTGACTGCAACGTGCTCCAACCCAGCTGGGATTCTCACGAATAGATTTTTTCTAGGCGTGTCAGAGTCTGCTATTGCACCAGGACTGACTGTGGTTGTGTCAATGTGGTACAAGAGATCCGAGCAGCCGCTACGACATGCAGCTTGGTTCCTAGGAAACACCGCGGCTGGCATATTTGGCGGTTTATTGTCAAATGCAATTGGTCACATTCACTCAATTGCGCCGTGGAAGGCAGTTTTCTTAGTATATGGCTCACTAACAGTTGCCTGGTCGGTCGCCATCTATTTCATGCTGCCAGATCTCCCCTCCACAGCATGGTTTCTGAAGGAAGAGGACCGGAATAAGGCTATTCTCCGAGTAAGGGAAAACCTGACCGGCATAAAAAATGACGAGTTTAAATGGTCACAATGCCTTGAGGCTGTTTTGGATCTCAAGACTTGGCTCATTGTTGGGATTCAGCTGGCATGGACCATCCCCAATGGCGCAAACAGTACCGTATGTCATACACACGCAATTCTTCCAAAGAAGGAGCTAACCCAATTTAGTTCACTTCGATTGTGGTTCAGGGATTTGGCTTCAATGTGGAACAGTCGCTGCTCCTCCAGGTGCCAGTATACGGCATGCAGTTGATCCTGGTGATTATCACAACAGGCGGCTCTACACTTTTCCGAAACACTCGCACATCGTGGATGGCCATGAACTTTGCCATTTCCCTTGTGGGCACAATAATGGTCCGCCAGATCTCACCAGGAAACAAATGGGCACGCTATGCTGGTGTTGTCCTTGCACCCAGCTATGCATCCAACTTTCCTTTAATTCTATCCCTAATGTCCAGTAATTTCGGAGGATTTACCAAAAAGACCACCGTGAATGCCATGGTAAGTTCTTCACCTGTGGGCGGCGGCGCTACCTGCATTCGAGCTTTTATTAATAAAATGGGCACAATAGTCATTCGTCGCGTACTGCGCCGGCAACATAATTGGACCTCAGCTTTTCACACAGTCCGAGTCTCCAGTATACAGCTCAGGGTTTCTTGGCCTGATTTGTTGCTTGGGCATTGGGCTTGTGCTGTGCATCGTGTCTCGCTTCTATCTCGCATGGGAAAATAGGCGCCGCGATTCACGAATGACCCAGGCTCAAGTGGACGAGTTTAATGACGCACAGCAAGGTCTCATGCTCAATCTCTCCGACAAGACGGACAAAGAAATTCCGCAGTTTCGATACGTCTACTAGATCTGCCACCCAAGCAACGTTGTCTATTAAGTAGTTTCAAAGGCAATTAGGTAGTTGGGCTAAATTCAGAACTTTTATTTACGTGTTACAAGCAGCCTCATAACATGTCTAGGCCAGTGTGTTCTTTTTCACCGTATAGCAGGTATTGAACAATAGATAAACAGAGACCACCTAGATGAATCCATTGTAAACCCAAGAGATCTAAAGCCTTAATTCAAGCCGTCTTGACTGTCTAGCTGTCTATTGGGTTGGAGCATTAGTTACACAAATGAAGCGTGTGTGCATCACCCGTCAATTGCAATAGTGCCGCAGGAACGCGACGGGGAAAGCTATAGCGCCTTACTGAAGTTGGACTCTGCGCCCTGTACTTGACAAGTGTCGTGCCGTGATGGCCGCGCCTGTTTGCGAAACAGAGAAAATCCATAACAGAATGTATGTGAATTGCGTAGCTTTCTATGTAATCCTGGCGGTATCAAAGCACGGCCAAATTCCAAATGCACAAATGCGTAATGCTTTCTGTCTTAGCGCACAGCCACATCGTGTCAGATTGTAGTTTACCCGCATTTAATCGTTGCAAATACACAAATTCAAATCAGCGGCTAGCATCAATTGACGACACATTCAATATTTCAACAAAGCGGCGACGTTTGGTAGGAGTATTACGAATCCATCTCCTTTACTGAGCTGCAACAGGGGGTTCACGATGGAAGGTTGGATTACAGGGCAATGGCTTGCTAACGAATATGAATTTTGGGGCCGTGTTATTGGACAGTAGTGAATTGACTGTTTGGTTTGGGACTTTGGCAGAATCAATTACACTTCATTCGCACGAGATATAAAGAACTGGTAGTATTATGATTAATATGCCTTGCTCTAATCAAACGATATGCAGTGAAACAAAAAATTGAAAAAGAGCGATCCGCTCATGGAGGCTCCTCGCATGATTAGTTATCTGCCGTTAGCCACATAAGCCTTCTGCCTCGCTGAGGTCGGTGGTGGACAGTCCGCAAACCGCAAATGCTCAGAATGACTCATGTCAATATGGAATCATTTCAATACATAGATCGATAACTTGCTCGCTATTTGTCATGGACGGTGCGGAGAACCATGCAAGTGATAATCGTCGTGCGGGTCTGCGCGACGCACTACAATCGACTGTAGGCTATAAGTAATGCCCGCCAGCGGCCGAAGCGAATCATTTGGGAAAGCACTCACGCAATAATTAATGCTGGCAACATATCATTTAGACTCAAAATGGTTTCCCTTACACTTTACCATGGCAGTGGATTCAGCTCTCTCGGACCGCATCTGCTCCTGAACGAGTTGCAGGTTGAATTCACCTCGGTTGTGATGAAAATGGGTTCAAGGGGTATGGAGGCCGCGGACGGCAGTCTCAGCAACGCCGAATATCGCAAAATTCATCCATCAGGTTTTATCCCTGCACTTTCTGTCGACGGGGTGGTAATCACAGAGCTCCCAGCCATTCTCACTTATATTGGCTCGCTGGCTAGCCCAGAAAAAGTGATGCTCGGAGCTGATGCACTGCAGCGCGCTCAAGTGGTGCAATGGCTGGCCTGGCTTTCTGGTACCTGGCATGCACAGGGAGTTGCGATGGTCTTCAAATCAGGACGATTCAGTGATGATGAATCACATCACGCGGCTATTGCCAAGAAGGGCAGGACCAATACAGAAAACGGATTGGAGCGCGTCAACAACCAGCTGGCAAAGACCGGCCATCTTGTCGGTGACCAGGATACCGTCGCCGACTTTGCCCTTCCGATTTTCTTGGTCTGGTCCAAGCGGATGGGGATCCCCGACATAAATGAGAGGTACCCTGCTTTTGCCTCGTTTATGAGGCGCATGGAGCAGAAGCGGTCACTGAAAGAGGTAGCCAAGGCAGAGGGACTGGAGAGCTTTTTCGGCTAACATTTGGACCGCCGAGTTGTTTTGGCGTAACTATGCACACTTCAAAAATGCAAGCTACTTGCGAGATTTTTATTAGCCATTGCACCTGAAATTAAATAGAAATACATACCTCTCGTTTTTCCCAAACAGACGTGCTGCATTTCTCATTGCCTGCTGGTAGATGTGGCAGCAGGGGTCCCGGCATCACAGACGGACACATTTGGATGATGTTGGTCTCCCTCTATTGGCTGACTGTTGCGTGTCCATAAGTTAAAATGAGAACTATTTATGGACGAGAAATTAATTTAATGCATGGTGAGATTTCCTTTTTCTTGGCAGTCTGCACGTCAATTTTTGGCGAGCCGCACAAACCACTCAACATCTCCTGTACAAAGGAATGGCACGGCAAGACTTGAACGCAACAACAGAGATAATGTTGATAAATACAACCCAACGAATAGTTATTGCTTATAGTGAGCTGTATTTCTCTGTCGAAGCGTGCGCTGCGCGTATGAGAGCAACTAGCTAAAGTCAGCACGAATCGTGCTGAACAGACCGTCGAAAGAAGGGAGGCTATTGCGACACGAGTCATACAAAAGTCGAGAACTCTTGCCAAGCCCTCGGCCAAGCATGAATTTGATCATTATTTGATAAAATCAACGAGCACGTGCTGACGGGTTGACTGGTCTAGCTACGAAAGAACAGACAAGTAAAGGGATCAGCTTACGACCAGTTCAAAATAGACCGATTGAAGAAATTCCTACATTTTGAAACGTTTCAGCCGCGTAATTCTCAGTACTTTTCAGCAGTCGCCATTGACTAACTTTACTTTACTTTATGAAAGAAAAAGATACCACGTGTTTTCGTCTCTCGCATATTGCTGCCTGCGAGTTCCGCTCGCCCGCGCCTTTACTCCCAGTTCTTACATGTTGGCTACTAAGATCTCCCGCGAGCACTGCCAACAGACAACCTAACTAGATTAGATTTCATAAATTAAGCTGCAACTGTCATGCCAAAAGAGAAACAACCGAATCGACGAAGCATAATATCAGCCGCCAATCCAACTTTCACGTAAACTTGAGATAAGAAAAAAATGGCATGCATGCGACAATGCTGATTTACAGCAAAGTAGTTGCCAACGCTTGCAAATTGCTCCATTCGCCAAACGTTACATTGATACTTTGCTCAGGCAGTTGGGCAGGCACACAGTTTTCAGGCTACCAGACCGAGAAAATAAAAACGGTCTGTGCGTCTGATCTTGTGGTAAGCAGTCTAATCAGATGAAATTCGGCAATCACCCTGATGAGCAAAGGACAAAATGTAAGATTTTGGGGAATCTTGGCGTAGGCTCCTTGGTGGCTTGGGTGTACTGGTGCCACGGTGCCATCCATTCCCATTAAACTCGGTGCTAGGAACTAGGAACGCGCCACTGCAGATTTCCCCAGGTTTGTGGGCTGCTGAGTGGCGGAATAACGTGAACACGTGTGACAGCGAATACAACTCTACGCTCACAAGGTGATTGGTAGACGGACATGGATGTCGGGCCAGTCGATGAAAGTCCATGTTCAGTGTGGGGGTAGACCCTGGCAATTGGCGGCCTCGAAAGAGTTTAGTTTTTCCATGGCTGTTTTTTTCGCCGAGTTTTGAAGATGATCGATTCAGAGAACAGGTGTGGTTACTCTCTCCCGATCACCTGTTGGCCATTTGAGAAGTTGGTGAGCGATTTAGTTGGCATCACAGTTCACATTATGATGATGGATATGTTCCAAGGCTGAGAATGTTGGGCAAAAGAAATACTCCGACCTGCCTGCGTCGCCGTTGCATATGCATTGCATATACATGCATGGTCTTCATTTGCGAAACGGCACTTTCACTGAAAGAGGACTGGTTTCGGCGCAGGGGCAACGCACTGCACTGATCGATTCTGGCGCCACCCCGCAGACGGCATCTCCGGCGTTTTATCGGCCCAGGACCGGGCCTCATGGGTGAATCAGTAGCCAGGGTGGGAGACCAGTATGAACAGGCACAGGGGAGTGATTGTACAGGTGCGGAGAAGCACGGCAAGCGGTGACTAGACCAGGCTGGTTAGATAGACAAGTTCCTCTATCGGACAAGCACTTGTCTCTGCCACGTTGCATCTGGTAGGCTTTACTAGTCGCAGGCACCATCAACCCACCCCTGCATATCCTATCCTTTCTTGTCCTCCGCTACCCCGCAAAAGCCATTCTTAATCCAATTAAGGCTTCATCTAAAACACCGCACACCAAATTGGGCGTGACTAGCATTGCAACCCCGCCGAAGAGGATTGGGAGGGGACGAAAAGGGTCAGTCACAAAAAGAACTGCCGGCTTGGCGGTCTCTCTGACGTGAGATGGGTGAATAGAGTTGCCAAGAAGCTGCCGACCATGATTGCAGTCACACTGTAGACATTATCCCCTCTACCCCATACAGCCAACTATAGCACCTGCCTATAACGGTATTGGGCGCACAGCAGGGGATAACTCTAGACGCTATGCTAGCAGTGCTACTGTGTTAGTAGCTACGAAATGCCCACAAAGTCCCTTCCGTGGGGGATCAGCAGGCCTGATATCTAGCTATCGGACGAATTGCCCCTTACTGCGGCCACTCCGAATTGCTAGTGCGAGCACGGAGTATCGTCGTCTCTAGGTGTGCTTGTCTCGACTCATCCCTGGTGGAGATGAATGCAAACCTAAACTGCATGTTACATGCCTACGGACTGATAGCTTTGAATGGGTGCTTCGAGACTCCGGCCATTGTTACTTTGTTTCTTGGCAATGAGCGCAAGAGATGGTGGTCACGATAGTGGCACCGGTCTTTTCACGGTGTAACTGTAGGTGTGATGCTCTATATGCCCAATCAACTGTTGGAAAGGGTGGAAAAAGAACAACTTGGGATGAAATACTGAAAGTATAAAACACTGGCCTCATCTCGTCAATCTCTCTTCTTGCTCGCCAGACTTCACAAGCAACTCCAAGCAACTCTCCACCGCGCCTTCAACACTCATCTTCTCTGTACATATCTTGACACCGAATACCAACCTTTTCCTCGCTCAAAATGCTTGCCAAAGCCCCCATTGTCGCTGCCGTTCTGGCCACCTCTGTCACCGCTTCACCTCTCGCCCCTCGCTACAGCGACTCCTACACTCCCTACCGTGGTGACGGCTCAACTGGTGCCGGCTGGCCGGCCACGTCCAAATGGGGCACCTACGATCAGCTCTGGGCTACCAACAGTGCCGTCATGAAGAACACCTGCGGCTGGAACGGCTGGGGTGCCGACAACTCGGCCACCGAGATCGCCGGCGTCAACACGGCCATTAAGCAGGTTGCCGGTGAGACTGGTGTCGATGCCCGCTTCATCCTCGCCATTGTCATGCAGGAGTCCAAGGGATGCGTCCGCGCTCCCGTCACCAACAACGGCGTCCGCAACCCGGGTCTCATGCAGTCCCACAACGGCTCTGGATCCTGCGCCGGCCAGAACCCCTGCCCCCAGAGCCAGATCCTCCAGATGATCCGGGACGGCACCGCCGGCACATCCTCCGGCGACGGCCTCAAGCAGACTCTTGCTACCGCCAGGTCTGCCACTGGCGACAGCGCCAGCCGCATGTTCTACACCGGTGCACGCATCTACAACTCCGGCTCCGCCACATACAGCAACTTGAATGACGGACGTGGCAGCACCGCCTGCTATGCCCAGGACGTTGCCAACCGTCTTACTGGATGGATCCTTGCCCCATCCAACTGCCAGCTTTAAATGATACTGAGCTCTCAAGGGGGGAAAGACTACCTGGGCCGCATTTTCATGTATATACTTTATTTGCTGCTGCGTACATAAATCATTCGATTAGCTCAAAATCAACTGCACATATGATAAATTTGCATCACACATGGCTCTGAGTGCCCGTATAGAATAAAGATTTGCATAGACAAGTTTCAAGTTGGACTTGTAATATTGAGACAAGAATCCTAATGTCTGTACGCACAGGTGCGGAGATTGTAGAAGGAGAAGATCATTTCATTGGTTATATGGACTTGAACGAAGTCGCCTTTAATTTCTTTAATTTCCTTAATTTATTTATAATGAGATTTGCCGCTTCCACTAATCAAGCCAGTCATCAGGTCCCAACCAATGGCTTTGGTCTGTTACTGGAGAACCATATAGAGGGTCACCAAAGAAACAGTAGAATGGCTGCAAGAAATTCACCAATCAAGCTCTCTGTTCCTACTCGCCGGACATCCTCAATCCATCGCCCTAGCTCTCTGCATAGACCTGCATGCTGCCAGTGATGTTGTAACATTTTTGTGCTCGCTTTTGTTTCAACACTTCGATGCTTCAATGCTTCGACGCTTCTATTAATCTGCTACAGGACGGAGATATAGGACGGAGATTAGATCTTCTTTCTCACATAATGGATCAGAACAGGTCACCTGCGTACCTAACCCTATTGTTGATGTGGCTACTCCATGGAATAGTCAAAAGAAACCAATGAGGTTGACAACAAGGACGGAGTAGGCACAGTTACTGCAGCAGAAGAAAGCCCACAATGATCAAGTGTAAAGATAGACTATTTAATTAGATGAAGGCAGCTAGGCGAGAAAAGGCACAGAGGCTTTAGGCCGGAGAGAGAGACGCTTCTTGACGATTTCAGCTTCAAAATGGCGACTCGAAAACGCAATTTATACTATAACACACCGCAGGAGCCCAGGAAACGCAATCGTAACGCTCTTGAGACTGTCCCAGGGCAGCCAGTGGCGGAAGTGAGCGAAACTCACAAAGCCTGGGCCAGACAAACCAAACAAGATGGACCTGCCAGAGAGGCTTCCGTAGCAAAAGCCAGGCGTCGCCTCGGAACAATAAGCATGTGCAAAGGCGAAAAAGGTCAGGGTTATGACTGTTGACTTGTTTGTCAAGCAACGTATGCACGGAGCCTGACGCCTGATATAGACACGAGAAGCATCGGGTTATGATGGCAGCTGTGGATATTCATACCGTTTGTTGTTTGATTTCGTCTGCTCCTGAATTCCTCTGTATTGGGGAGGAATTCCTCTCTTAGATGTACCTTCTTTTTCAATATCATCAAGTTACCAACTGCACGCCAGTTGATAGAAGCACCTATACCCCGTGAATCATAACTGCTTGTGGTTGTACCAACGAGACGACAAGGCGAGCCAATTCAAGTCCTTGGTATGTTTGGTCGCCAGCTTTGGTGCGAGAGACCTACCGATAGTGAAATTGCATGAGTCACATGGTGGTTCGAGAAGTGCCTCATCGACTAAACAATTTGTTATTCTGGCCCTGGGCAGAAATTCTTACGCCAGCATTTTATGTTCATTTCTA
The DNA here is from genome assembly GCA_900169235.1 of Zarea fungicola. Lineage (NCBI taxonomy): Eukaryota > Fungi > Ascomycota > Sordariomycetes > Hypocreales > Cordycipitaceae > Zarea > Zarea fungicola. The sequence continues at coordinate 19,083 of FWCC01000180.1, forward strand.
AAGTAGCTCCAAACTGCTAAGACTTGTAATTTCTTTGTTAACGGACGGAACATCTCTTAGCATGGCATCCCGCCGTGTTCGAAAGGGGATGGCACATTCGACATCGTGTTGGAGAATTATACAGTGTGGAGCTCTACATATGAGGCTGACAAGGCTCAATGAAGCATAATAATATGGAGACCTGATTCTTCAAGGAGGCAAAATTGGCGAAAGTTTGTCTGTGGCGCTTGCTGGTTTGTCTGCCAAACGCCACCGGGCTAGCCGTACACGACATTGACAACGAATACCACCGTGGCAACGACAGCCTTCCTTAAAGCGCACACAATAAAAAGCGAAACTAGAGTAAAAGGAGAACCTTGGATATTGAATTACGCAGATTTGCCACTACAACTTTAAAATAGATCGTTGCGTCGGCGTGGAAGAGAGGGCTATAGCCATGAAACTAATTTCTAAGCATTTCGAGCCGAATGGCAAGCCAATGACATGGACATTAATAATGCTTAGCGCAACTTGCTTCGTTGACTTGGAATCCATGGCGCAGCGCCTGACTCGTCACAATGACAACGGTTGCCTCGAGGCTAGTGTGCGGCGTTGCTCGCTCTCGCCGATTTTCTCGACAGCAAATTCCGTAACCATGTTAGCGCTGATTCAAGAAGCCACCCAGCCAATCCTGTGAGCGTCGCCGTTGTAGCAAATACCTAATAGAGACTAGCTTATACAGGCACTCGGCCGATCGAACAGCTATGCTGTTTATGGCTTGAACCTCGTAATTGTTCCTGGACAGGGGACATAAATATGTACTGTCCCCCAGCCCTGTGTAATGCACCTTTTCTTTCCAGTCTATTCAATTACATCAGAACGTTTAGCAAATAAAATGTCTTCCTCAAGCAAGCCTATCATTTATCTTTTTAATGGCGGCTGGTTCCGCGCCAGCGTCTGGTCTGGCGTCCAAGCGGCGCTCAAAGCCAAAGGCTACGAGATGATGGTACCGGAACTGCTCAGCAGTGCAACCGACGGTTCCCAGGCTGGAAAATCGTCCATTGACGAGGTTGAAAACTGCCACTGTTTGGTCGAGCCATTGATGGATCAAGGCCACGAGTTCATTGTCGCTGGCTGGTCATTTGGCTCCCTTCCCGCCGTGATGGTGACCAAGGGGTGGACGGTGGCAGAGAGGCAAAAATCCGGTAAGAAGGGTGGATTCAAGGCTATTGTCCACATTGCTGGCCTAGCTGTTCTTGAGCCAAACGTCGACTTCCTGGGAGCTTGGGCGGGTGGCAAAGGATTCTCGCCATATGTTATTGCGGATGGCGTCTATATTCCCGTAAGGGCCTTTATGCCATGATAGGTCTGAACGAAGCTGACATTTATTACTAGAATGGCCTTCTACGCCTGGATGAAAATCTTGCCACTGAAGCCTTCTTCAACGACCAGAGCGAAGAAGTAAAGAAGTCACTGACTCCCACGCTCAAGTCTCTGAGCTTCTCGCAAGCAACGCTGGAGACAGCCATCCCTGTCACATTAAATGACCTCACCATCCCGTCTACCTATGTAGTACTCGAGAATGACGAGGGTTTCGCTACCGTTGTGCAGGACATGATTGCACAGTCCCACCCCGCCACAAATGTTGTTCGGATCAACTCGGGTCATTGTGTTTTCCTGAGCCACGAGGCCGAAATTGTTGACATTTTTGAAAATGTTGCTGGTCAATCCTAGACGGGTATTTTACAGCGGAACAATATGGTTGTGCCGCCAAGCATATAGCGCAGTTTTTATCATGAACCATTTTCTATAGATTCCTAGAACAAATAAACAAAACACTCAAAAAAAATTTTAAAAAAAAAAACAAGAAAAGAAAAGAAAAGAAAAGAAATCATACCCACAACCACAAACGATGAACTGACCAGTCCACCAAGTAAGTCTGTCAACGACCAGTAATCTCAATGGTTTAAGCTAGCTATTTAACAAACGAAGCAACTAAAAACGGTTTGAATTACAAATTATACTCTTTTGAAATCTTTTCGGCAGCCCAAGATCCGATCAGATACGCTACGGACGTCGTGTGTCCATCGGGCAGAAAGGGGCAAACGCTCACATCGACAACTCGGAGACTAGTAAAGCCTCTTACCTTGAATGCAGAATCCACACAGGCCAGAGGATCATCATCAGTTCCCATCTTCACGGAACAGGCCGGATGGAAGCCTGAGGAAGTATTGTCTCGGACCCAGTCCTCCACATCCTTATCATCCAGGGAAGCGGGGACGTTGATTGGCGCCTTGATAACATCCCCATAGGATCGCTGTACGAACTCAACTGTCGTCTTGATTCTTCTCAGGGCTGACAGCCTGTCAAGAGGATGGCCCAACAAATTTGGGTCAACGCGTGCATTTTCAGCAGCTGAAGACGAGGCCAGCCGCACAGAACCAGTAGATTGGTTCATCATATTGAGGGAAACCACACTTAGGGAGTGCTTTTCTTGAGGCATGCCAGGAGGAAAGTTGAACTGCGGCAAGACTTCCCATGTCGGCACGTTTTGCGCAAGCAGGCGTTTCTGTGATGGCGACAGGGACTCGGCCGCCTCGGAGTTGACAACGGCGGCGTCGCGTTGCCACGAGATGACAATGTTTCGTGTATCAGTGTCAGTTTGCATGTCACTCGTCTCCCACGACAAGATGGCCAGTGTGTGGTCAATAAGATTAGCCCCGACGCCGGGTAAATCCGCCACGCAGTCCACGCCTACCTCGTCCAGATGAGACTTTGGACCAATGCCTGAGAGAAGGAGAAGCTTGGGCGTGTCCACGGCTCCGCAGCTAACTATGACATCATTCTTTGCGAAAACTAACTGGCATTAGCCTCTGCGGGGAACTTTTCGGGGTTTAAAGTACACGTACATTTATCTCCGGCCACCGTCTGGACACCTACAGCTTTCTTGCCTTCCAAGATCAGCCCGGCGACTTGTGACTGCTTCTTAATCTCCAAATTACTCGGAGCACTCTTGAGGTACACATCATATGCAGTCGTGCGATGTTCACCGTCCGCCGAGGTCGCGGGGATGATACCGAAGCCGATCGGGCTGCCGGAATTGACATCGGGGTTCTGCTTCTGTTGCGGGTCGGAGTTTGTAGCAAGGGCGTTGAGAAGAGATGCATCTCCAGCGGTGAGAGTAGAGGAGAATTTCTGCGGGACATCGCCATTTTGGTGTCTAGGAGCAACTTGCTTGAGCTGCGCGCCAGCCCCGGTATAGTCCTCGACTTGGTCAAGATGCTTTCGAGCATTGTCCCATCCGAAGAATTCGTCACCTACAAGCGCCGCCCACTCATCAAACTGAGGCTTGCTTGGAGTCGTCCACATGCAGTAGTTGATGTTTGTAGAGCCGCCGAGACCCTTTCCTCGAGGATACGGCAGCCGACGTCCGCCGAGATGCTTCTGCGGCTCAGTGGTGTAGCCCCAGTCGTGCTGCGGTGCCATGTGCATGGTCAGGAATCGCTGGGCTACAGGGGCGTTCTCGAGAGAATCACCACCCGCTTCTAATAGCAGCACACTTGGCTTCGTCTTCGTGTTGGCGAGCTTTGAAGCAAGGCTTGCACCAGCCGGGCCACCTAGGCAGAGTTAGGAGACATTGGTTTCAGCAGCACTTTGACTGGATTGAGCAAGGAATCAACTAACTGCCCACAATTATAAAGTCATATGTTGACATGTCGTTCGAAAATTCGGAGGATCACAAGCTGGGCTGTTCAATGGAATCTGGATAGTCTCTCCAGCAATTGGGGTACTGTAGGCAATTGATCAGGAGACAGGGGGAATACAACCCACACATGTGCAGATATATATATGTCGATGATTGATCTGCTGCATCCCCGCATGGGTTCGCATCCACAAGCGGCTTATGCTAAATTGGTACACAAGATACAACGGCGGCTCCACGTCGTTTGGTCGAAAGTCCTAGTCCTGCGCCACGCGGCTCTATTATTGACAGCGTCGCTAAAAACACGTATCCCTTGAACGGCATTATTAAAGTTGGCCGTATTTAGATCAGAATTCTCACGTCATACAAGTCTCTTTTGAGACATTCGTCCCCCAAAAGTGGCGAGGGGTTGCATTGCGGCTGAGAGAGCAGCGCGGCTTTCCACGCGGCGCTACCAATGGAGCGAGTCGTGATGCATCACCTCGCGACATAATAGACGCATTGCTAGTCATGTACGTAGCATAATGACCATGAACTGCTCGTTATCAAGTGTACTACGATAACGGCATAATAAGGCTCACGAAACACTTTGGTGAAGGAGTTTCAGCACAGTGATTAGAAAACTGACGGAAGAAAAACGACGTTTGTGTTCCTAACCCCGCCTTGGCGTTTTAACGCCGATGTCCCCGATTATTAATCTTTTGCGGTTCGTTGGTTATCTAACTCGTATCGCCTATAGTTGACTTCTAGAAAGTTTACTTCCAGTTTACTAGATTATTAATCATTGGCGAAATTCCATGCTTACAGTCTCTTTCCCAATATCATTATCATAGTGCGCAGAGCATAGGATGCCAGCACAGTGGCAGGAGCAAGTTACACCACGAAACCTTCTGCGCTCGACAGGCTATTCCCTTTGAACTCCTTCCATTTTAGGAGCAACCTCTCTTCTTTTCATTCTGAGCATACGCAGTGAAAAAAAAGCCTATGGCGTTTGAACCTTTCTGTGAATAAGGTCAGTCCTGCTGCTGTTTGGCCAACTCCTTGTTCACTAGGTTGCGATACCTCTGAGGCAACCTCTTCCTCCATCTCGTCAGACTAGCGGAATAGACGTGAGATTTGCGCGACATTGAGTGAGACTGTTTGATCTTGATGAAAAATTAACAATGACGAAATAATAAGAGGATTCAAATGACAGCGCGGCGCTAGGAGGTCTGATCACAAATCATGAAAATCCTGAAAATAAACTCAAGTTATTGAAGCGAAAAAAAAAAATTAATTACATAAAAAATGACCCTGCTATGGTATATGAATTGAACGGCAGGATTGCAAATCATAAAATGGCTACTGGTACAGTGATCGGGGCAAAGCAGGCACGATTGCCGGTTTCCAGAGGCACGGCACGGATACTGGCAGGGAAATAACAGAAAAGACAGAAAATGACGTGGAGTGGGTTGTAATTCACGGTCTAAACGGACTTGCTAGCCTTTGTCAAAAGCTCGGCTCCGAGTTGAAGGACTTGTCTGCCCAAGCTTGCGTCGCTGACGCGCTGCTGTCTAATGAATGCTAGTTACTGGAGTTAATCTTGACATGGCATGACGGGGGTACGTGTGCTTGAGCCTTTATCGATAAAATATGACTAGTGAAAAATGGTTCTCGACAATTTTGGGGCATTTTTGTGAGCGACTGCCGTAGTTGCAAGAGAGTTGGCTCATATTTAGAGTCTTGTCGAAGACTCTAGGTAGGTTAGAGGCTGCTCTTCAAGGTTCGCCTACTACTTGGAAATTGCCTCTTGGTGGCAATAAAGCTCTTCCTCTTGTGTAAAGTAGTGCATATGAAATGTATAACAAGATGGAAAGTAGGTAGGCAACCCATTACATGTGCCAGTAACCAGAAAGACCAACGGTGTTGCACTCCAGGTTTTTCGGCCGCTATTAAATAAGCTTAAGTTTGATCACAAGAAAACATCCCCACTACTCCGTAGAAACTGCGCCTTTCTACCAATCCCTGTTCCTCATCCTGGAGACTGAACACCTGGCGCCAACTATTTACGCTGCACGATTTATGCTGCACTACTTTTGCTGCGCTATTTATGCTGAGCAAAGACATGAACAGTTCCAAGCAAGGCCCTTGTTTCCCCAACCAGCGCATAGTCATGGACTTGTGGGTATTTTACTCTAACCGACATCATTTCCGGTACGCGTATCTACTCAGGGGAATGGGTGAGTTTACAGCCTTGTAGGTACGAAATTTGGGCTATTGCTAGATAGGCTAGATAGGTAATTACCCTTTCTATTAATACTTTCGAAAGGATGAAGACTACTTCTTCCCTGAAGACACGGTAAATAGATTTGTATCCCGTAAACTATGTCTTAGAAAAGCCTGGCTTACAAAAACAGCTATCAGGGATTTGGAATCTCGGCTAAACCCCAGCCAGTATTGGTCCAGTTAATTGTACGCGTATCGCTGCCCACCGAATTGGGGAACATCTCAAAGAACAGCTGTGTCACTCTAGAACTGAAGTCTAGCTATCATTTATGTTCCGTACACAATTCATATTAGTTGCTTAGTTGGTATTTTTCAGAGAAAATACGCGTAAAGGCTGCCTCATTGCCATGTGATCATTGTGGACAACTACATATTAACATTGGTTGGGACCTTAATCCGCGGCCAACTAACCCCGATTCGATGTCAAGATACGAGTAAGCAAGCCCATTTCCACTAGCGCACCATTCGGTAAAAGGGATACTTTTTTCTTACGATGGCCGAATGATAGAGCTCGAGTATTAATAAATTGTATTCCTCCCGTTGCCATAAACTGGTGCCGTGTTGCTGCCAAAATGCGACTGCTTCTTTACACGGCAGCGTTATGTTCCCTGCCATGGCTCACGGCTGCTGAACGGAATACATGCAGTGACCTAACTGGCCGTCTCATTTCCGAATCAGCATTCCAATGCCGCCAAGCGGTAATTACCATCTCTTCTCCGTCCTTCTTGGGCGCTGTTTCGCTGTGTGCTGCTCTGACAAGAAAGTTATAGTGTGACAGCTTGCTGTCATCTGGCCGTGCGGATCTGGAAGTTTACTCTACCCAGGTTCCACAGAACTTCGAATTCTACAGCACCCAGCAAGATGAAATCGCACCGCTCTGCGTCGTTCGACCACGAACGACCGACGCGGTTGCAAATGTTTTGCAGGTCGCTACCCAGCGCAAATGCCGATTCGCCATCCGAAGTGGTGGCCATAGCCTCGCCCATGGCTCTTCAAATATCGAAGGCGGCATGGTAATAGATCTAAAGCATTTCAACAGGACAGTTGTATCGAAGGACAAGCAGAGCGCATGGGTAGGGGTGGGGAATAGGTGGGGAGACGTTTATAATGCACTCGAAACTCAGGGTCTCGCCATTGTTGGTGGGAGAGTTACCTCTGTCGGAGTTGGAGGCTTCACTCTTGGAGGTAGGTTCGATCTGGTACGGCATCATATGAGTTCTAACAGCAATAGGCGGTATCTCCTGGCTCTCTCGTCGATACGGCTGGGCCATAAACAACGTCCGGCAGTTTGAGGTGAGAGCAATTGAACGACTACTCCAACAATTCTAATGCGGCCGTAGGTGGTGCTTCCCAATAGTACCGTAGTGTACGCAAGTGATACTTCACACCCTGACCTCTTTTTCGCACTTCGGGGCGGCGGCGCAAACTTTGGCATTGTTACTTCTATTGAATTCAATATTTATAAAGATGCCCTCCTCTGGGGAGGACAGAATATCTACCTAGTGGAGGACTGCCCTCGACGGAGAGCACTATTGGGCCTGCAGTCGCGGTTCTCTTGGACACTGTTCTCTGCCAAGGTCAAAGCGAGTGAATTGCTCCAAAAGGCTGCAGTCTTTTTGGGCTATGGAATGAGAAGTAAAGAACTGATTGAGGCCTTTGTCAAGCTTGGCAACAACGAGGCTGATGTGCGCCCGCACTCTTTTCTATTTTGGGGATGGGCGCCCATGACGGCATCCTGGTTAATAGGCGCAACCGCTGTTTATTCTGAGCCTATCGAGCAACCCAAAATTTTGCAGAATCTTACGAAGCCGTCTGGTATTCTGTCTTCGAACCGCATTGGACGGCAATCAAGCTTTGCGCAGGAAATTGAGGGCAACAACCCCCCTGGTGACCGGCAAGTATCTTGCAAACCGCCACGAAGAGTCCTTGCTAACAGCCTGTAGTCAAGTTTGGCGGACTTCAACATTTAAACTTGATGCCGAGCTGATTTCCAAGCTTTTTGATATATTTATGGAGGAATGCGAGCCAGTCATACCAGTGGTGCAAGATGCATTAATCACTACAAACCTGCAACTACTGACCAAGCCTGAAATTGCCATGCTTGCGAGAAACGGTGGCATTTCGTTCGGTATCGAGGAGGACGATGGCCCTTTATTTCGTAAGCATTCACACCGTTCCCGTAACTTTTGGACAGAGCTAACACACTCCCGTCAGTGTACAGTGTCGCGATCATCTATCATTCAGCAAAGGACGACAAAGCCATAGAAGGGCTAGCAGAAAGAATCATCTCCAGATCAGCAGAGTTGGCAAAGAGTATGGGCCTCCATCATACTTTCCTCTACTCCAATTATGCCGCCATCGATCAGGATGTATTTGCAGGATTCTCCCCGAAGCACCAGCAGCGACTCCGCGATGTCCATCGTTTATATGACCCTCGGGGTGAATATGCAGCTCTTCATACAAATTCATTTTGGTCATAGGCAGCTTTAGAGAGTTTGACTGCAGTCACTTGTCGATTATAGTCTTGTTCTACCATTTAAACTCTATTTATAACCCTCTTCATGCTAACAAAGCTTATAATACATACAATAAAACAATTGTAATGCTTCCCATGTAATCAATCTCCGTGCCGGAAATATCTTTACAGAGGCTGCCAAAAATGGTTCAGAGTCCTCTGTAAGCCTCAAAATGGCCGTCATATGAGTGGTGGCCGTTTATAATCCGCTGATCTGTATATGTACGAAGGGTGCTGCAGCCCAGTGGGAGGATACAGCTCATCGCCCGAATAGGAGAAACCCAGTTTACCCAGCATTCGCTTCGACGGTTGGTTTTCTGGATGATGGCCCGCAAACAGCTGTCGCACTTTCAACTCGGTAAAGGCATACTCTATAGCCGCTTTCCCTGCCTCGATTGCAAGACCGCTCCCCCAATGCTCAGGCCGCAGATGCACACCAAATTCGAGCACGCCTGCCTCTATATCTTTGGGTCGCAGACCGCAGCAGCCAATGTGCTCTCCGTTTTCTCTAAGGAATATTGGCCAGTACTGTATTCCATGTTTGTGTTGCATCTCTAATTCCGAGTTGAGTCTTTGTTGAATCTGCGTCTTGTTTAGGCCATTGGCAGTAAAGAAGCGCGTGACCTCGGGGCTGCCCCAGAGTGCGTGTGCAAGTGGCATGTCGTCTTTAGTCCAGTATCTGAAGCCTATGCGTGACGTGGTGAGAAAATACGGTTCATCCATTGCTGTCCAATGGGGAGGTGAATCATTTGTCAAATTTGTGCATAGAGAAAAGAGAGGTACGGTAGAGAGCTTGCGGCAAGTCCAAAAAATGCGGAGAGTCGAAAGATTGGCGTCACGTGGGTTACTAAGTGAATTCATTTTCTTTTTAGCAATAATGCAGCACAGGGAGGAGGAAATCCACCGGCATTCTGCATTGAGACGCACTTCTCACCTTAGAATCGGCATCGCAGCTCTGTACCGGGTAGCGGTAGGACACGGAAAGGTGCACTCGACGGCGGCCAGTATTTAAATGATTGACGGTCGGAGTCTTTTTTATTTTTTATTTTTTATTTTTGCATGAATTTCAAATGCTACAAATTTGCAAACTTTGGTGCTCTCTCAAACTACCATTCAGTTCTTGGGCTTCAACTTTAATCAGCCTCGGACACTGTGAAGGGAGCGATGATTTGCTGATGGTGATGTTCATGTCAAAAATTGGCGGCGATGACCACTGCCCGCCCACTTCGCTCCGATGCTGCCTGGAATAACTGCCCTACTTCGGATGGTCCAAAGGTTTCTTAGTTCTTGTACAGTACGCAGCATGTCGCCGGTACCATGATCGATTATGGCCTTGGAATATATATCTGCCCCGATATTTCTGAGCGCGCACGCAGTTCGCACTTGAACGAGGTAGCATGGAAGTATGGCATCATCGTTTGTGAACTGAAAAGTTTCCGTAAAGATTATTGGGCCAATCGAAAGCAAATATAGTATACTGTTGGCAAAGGAAGACCTCACTGGGTTGGCTCATGCCCTAGCTGCAGGACTTGAGAAGCAGTGTGTTGCGGAAAGGCGTCGCATCATCAACACTCCCTTTGGACAGCGCTTGGAAATATCTTCCTATATAGCTGAGCTGGGACATGTAAAGGCCGGATTCACGGCCCTGGGAATTTAATACCCAACGGTTCCATGGACTTGGACATGTGTGAAACGGGTCAGCCTCAGGAAGTATTACTCTTACACCAGATGAGACGATATTCCCGGTATATGAAGCTACTTGAGCAAGGTATATGGACGTCAGGGCGCTGGCAGGCGATGGTTCTTGTCCGGGTTTGGCTCTCTGCTGGATTGCAAGGTTCGGCGCATCGCCTGGTGAAAGAAAAAGACATCAGGAAAAAAAAGCAAACAATTACAGTCCGATAGCAGATTGTAAGAGCACACAGGCTTTTGTTTTCATAATTTACTCAGGACGTGTTTGGTGACGGTCTGCGGCCGCCGCCTTAGAATTGCGTTCTAGTATTGGGCAAGATACTGTCCGAAACGTCATTCATGTATACAGCTCATCTATACCGGAGCGCATACTGTCGGAGCTATGTACACCTCGGTGTTACTGCTGGAGAGCTTGATATCTCTCGCAGGTCAAGTCTACATCGAGTGCAAGTTACTGTATCTTGCGCGGCCGCCGACTTGCAGCGGATCTTTTGTTGCCATTTTCTCAAACGTGCATGAATCGCATCAGACTAGTCTGGTTTAATTTACACTGTGCAACAAGCCGCCACTACAACTGGGCTTGGAGCTTATCCAGCCTCTTGCGTGATTGTCTCAGATAACAAGCTGTGAGAGCGAGGTCAGATGACCCTTCATTCAGCGCCCACCCTCTCTCATCCCACTCCAGGATTTGGCACGTTTTCACTAAAATTCGATAGATTAAAAAAGAGGGTAAGTAGTTTAAAGTGAAGTAGCGGGAACGGGAACGGAGGGGGTGAAATTTGACCAGTGTGTGAGTGGGCTCCCTGCTCCCTGCTATCAAGGGCAAAGCCATTGTAAACGCCACCATCACCCGTCAGAGTCACGCAGTGGCATTCACCGCCTTTGAGGGTGGTGGTGTGTAGTTTGGCTTCTGATGTAAATATAGCCTATTATTTTTATGGTGGCTCACACTGTGTTTGGTAGGCTGGAGATTGCATGCATGTGCCGGTTGATGTTGCCTAAATTGAAATATCGTCGTCGGCATTGGCTACTCCATGAGATGGGAGGAGTTACATGTTGCGTCGTTCCCTTGCAAGACTCGCTCAGTGTACACGATGAACTGCTGCACTGTGCGGCTTCTAGTGGCTTGCTGCCGGGGCGCAATGTCTCATATGCACAGTTCAGCTGGGACTGAGGACACGCTCATGCATCTACACAGCACCGGCTAGATTCTACTCTGTCCAGCCGGCTGGAGTAAGGAATTTTGCTTACTGCCGCTTAATAAATGCATTTCCAAGCCCAAAGTGCAATTCGCCAATCGTTTCAATGGCCTTGAGAATGGGGAGAATGGAATCAACGGGAGGCTCGGATTTGGTTGCGGACTAGCTCATGGGCCCGAATTCCAAATGCCCCGACGCAACGAAAAAGAGGCTCGGAAAATAGTTGCCCAATGCGAGAGAAGGAAGGGCTTGGCACTTTCTGGGCATCCGTTAAATCCGGGGGTATTTTTCTCCTCTTGCTGCACGAGGACTCTGTCGGATTCGGGATAGATGACATGCGTAAGCCTTGATGCTGCAGGCGGAGTCCGATGGATTTAGCGGAGGATGTGCGATGCGTAACGCAAGCTAGCAGGACGGGCCGCTGTAGGATGCACCCGTCTGCACAGTGCGTATTGATCCATCCATAATGGAAAGGCTGTTATGAGCTGGGATTGTTACCGTTCTGCCAGTAAGACGCGGGCCGTCTTTCACAACCATCGTCGCAAGATTTGCCTTGGCAAGAAGGACTAACTTATTAGTTGTGCACTTGTTAGATAATGCATAGCGTGGGTAACATCGCGACCAGTCCTAAGCAAGTCGGATTTTTGTGATTCACGTTCTGACACAGGGTGACAATCGTACAGCATTCATATGTAGCTTTGTCCGCCTTACTACGGCAGTGAATGCGGTCCTCGCAGCCCATGCATTGAAAACATATTAATGCGGAGCTCCCGGGTCGTCGCTACTCTATCTGCCACACTGGCGAGATTGAACATGGGGCGCTGTGAGCGATGCGAAACAAAACGTCACTTACATGCAGTTGGAACGTGCAACACTGATCAGCAAACCGATTTATTTAAAATCGCAGCGGTGAAGTTTATCTGTAAATCTGGAGAATTTTGTTAATATAAGAGACTAGCAGCAATATCAAGCCGCAGAATCAACGGCTAAATATATATCCCCCAATCTTCTTACTCTCCTGCTTCTCCATCCAGTCCGTAAACATGCCTCTCCGAACCAGCCTCCTCTCCGTGCCCCCCGCCCCATCCGCGCCCCAGACAAGTGACATGACGTCCTCTGCGCGCTTCGCATCCCCTTGCCCCAGCAGCTGCACCGCCTCCAGGTCCATGACCACGGTATACACCCAAAAGCGCGACCCTTCTCCCGTCTGCTCCGAGAACAGGTAGCGGTGCCGGCTGTTGAAGTTGATGTTTTCGAGAACCTGCGCCACCGTCGTGCCGTCAATCAGCACCGAGAAGCGCAGGCTTTTCACGAGATTGTCGTCGTCCTCGCCCTCGCGCCGCTGTTGCTGCTGCTGTAGCCCCTGCAGCAGCCAGCTCTGCGTCGTACGGGACGATACGAGAATGGTACCCTCGCGGTAGGGCCGGCCGGGCTGGTACCCCGGGGACATGTCGAGCTTGACGCCGCGGCCGTCGGCGAGCTCGAGGAAGAGGCACCAGTGGTTGGCGGGGCATGCGTCGCTGCTGCTCCTGTCTACATCTGTCATTTGCGTGTCGTCGTCGCCGCCGTAGACATCTTGGGAAGACGACGCATTGTTTTCCCCGTTGCTGCTGCTGCTGCGCGTGGCGTGCCTGGTTGGTCGGCCGTCTACCAGGTCGCCGTAGGCGCAGATGTGGATGGCGGTAATGGTCTCGCCGGTATCCCCCTCGGTGAAGCAGGTAAAATTCCAGTGGCTGTCCATATTTTTGGTATCCATTGGGAAGCATGTACTCAATATCCAAGTAATTATTTTCTGAATGCAGGCTGTGTTGAATCATTTCATCAAACGTCGAATGCTCTGGCTCTTGATGGGAACGCTTGTATATCTGCTGCATCTATATAGTCTAAACTCTTTGTTAACAAGCTATTTACTCATGCAATTTTATTCCATTCATGCTGTGCTTTGTATTGAGCGGTGATTGCCAAACGCAGGTAACCGTTCCGGGCTCGCCTGGGCTATGGTGTTACAAAGGCTCGCGGCATAATTGACGTGGTTGTCGCAAAATCCATTGAAAAGCGCCCATGGGCCACAGAGGGCTGTTTTTCTAGGTAAACACAATCATAAAGGCGAGTTTCAACCAGTGTGACAGACATTCAAAGAGGAGGGAAAAGGCGGGCGTAGTGTTGAGCCGTGTACCCAAACTCACGCGACACAAGACGGGTTGCAGCGCTTGGGGGGGGGGGGGGGGGGGCAAGATGCCTCTTTGTGTGATGATTCGGGAAATTATTGTACTTCGGAGGGGCGCAATAGGTTTGTGTGTGGTTGTGAGCCTGGCAGCATGTCAATCGTCTTTCAAAAGGTGAACGGGAGCCGTGGCATCGCATAGAACAGCTGGTGGTTCATTTCCGTCCTAATACATCAAAAATGCTATTTTGGCGCATTTCAGTTGAGCCATTCATTCACACACTTAATACAGCAGTAATCTGTTAGCATCCGTTCAGGAATTCATTGCTAGTGGTTCAATATCTGGTCAGCTATTCCCAGTTCTTTTGTGATCTTTTGTAATCGAACTTACAAAGCAACTATTAAATAACAAAATAGAGTGAAATAACGAGCAACATCGAAAAATTAAAATAAAACATGGTAAAATAAGCACAATTAAGCCATCGCTTATGGTGTATTGCAATAGCCACAAATGGTCCAGCTTCCGTAGCCTTGTCATTCTTTACAGCGATTGCCAACACCCAGAGTGGCGTACAATAATCAAGAATTGTAATTGCTTATTCAAATAAAAATAATATGCCAGTTCTAGAGTATCACCTAGAATTCCGAGATGGGTGCATGCTAAATCCAGCTTTGTTTGAAACAACAATAGCCACGACCCGATATGAAATGAGCAGTACCAAGGCGGCAGCTACTGCATTCATTGCCTATTCAGCTATTCAGCCATTCAGACTTGTCATGGATAATACACCATTCATCCAATACTGCACATTGACCAAAAACTTGAATAAAATATTTTCCATTACTTTGAAATCTGCTGGTTTCATATGTAAACTAAAAGGGAACTCAGTGGCCGACAATGATTCTTCCTGGGCCGTTTGCACTTGTGTGCCGCCCACCTCACGCCCGTAGCCGTGATATAAAAATCTTCAACATCAAACCTCACTTGGAAATGTAAATACATGCCACCACCCTACCACCCTTGATACGATATTCCTTTTACTGTTCCAAACCAGTCTATACACAAGGGCTATCCGTCTCTTCACCACACATTCACTCTCGCCATGCCCATCCTCGCCGTGGTTGGAGCCACAACCACGCTGGGCCGCTCCGTCATTCACTACGTGATCCGCGACCGTCCCCTACGAAGTAAATACTCCATCCGCGCCATCACAGACGACGTGGACTCTGCGGCGGCCAGCTCTCTCCGCGACGCCGGCATCACCGACATTGTCCGTGGCGACTACACCGACCGGGACTCCCTCTCCGCCGCTCTCGCCAGCGTGCACACCGTCTTTGCCACGACGCTTCCCAACCTGGATGCCGACCCGGCCCAAATCTTTACCAAGGATTACAACGCAGGCAAGCTCATCGCCGACCTCTGCGTAGATAACGGGGTTGAATACCTCATCTACAGCACCCTCCCCTCGCCCAAGACCATCTCGGGGGGCAAGTACGCGCAAGTTTTCCACTTTGAGAGCAAAGCCGCCGTGGAGGGGTACATTCGCACCCTCCCCATCAAGAGCGCCTTTATATCGCCCGGCGTCTTCATGTCGTGCTTTACCCTCTTTCCCTCGTTTCGTGCCAAGCGCGATCGCACCACCTCTGACGGGAAGAAGGATGCATGGGTCCTCGAGGGCCCCATGAGGCCGGACGTGCCCATCCCGCTCCTCAACGCCATGGGCGACGCGGGCAAGTTTGTCGGGACGATCCTCGCGGAGCCAGATCGGTTCGTGGGCAGCAAGTTTTGCGCGGCGACGGGGTGCTACACCATGGAGCAGGTGGCCGTCGCCATGA
The DNA here is from genome assembly GCA_900169235.1 of Zarea fungicola. Lineage (NCBI taxonomy): Eukaryota > Fungi > Ascomycota > Sordariomycetes > Hypocreales > Cordycipitaceae > Zarea > Zarea fungicola. The sequence goes on from FWCC01000180.1 coordinate 34,436, forward strand.
CCATGGTGGCGAAGCAGCCGGTCCAGTATCGGCAGATTGACAAGGAGGCCTTCATCAGGGGCAATGAGGACCTGCCGAATCACATCATGCAGACGTTTGTCGAGGTCTTTACGTACGGGGAGGAGTTTGGTGGGTATTACGGGCCGGAGACGGCGGACCTGGTGCGGTGGGCGACGGAGAATGTGGGCGGGGATGGAGGGGAGCTTTCGACTTTGAAGGAGTATTTCGATTACGTCCACTTTGAGCTTGAAGAGGCAGAATGAGAGAGGGAATCAGCCATGAACAAGAGAACAAAACAAGCAAGGGACACGATGATGAAAGTGCCGAGTCTGGTTCCCAGGACAGAAATTGCATTGTTTAGCTTTCTTTTCTCTGGCAGAATCAACTAAGAGATGCTGGTTTATTATTCGATGACACTGGGAATAAGTGGTGATTGCTCATCTCGTCCGGGTCCAGCTGGCCAAGTAGTTTAGTTTAGACTAGGCTTCAAAGCAAGAGAATAATTCATTCAAAAATTACATGGCCGATTGTACACGTCTACTTGAGCAACGAGAAAAGGGATGGCTCAGTTTCCAGTGCTACAATGCGCTGTATCGCGTTGGTTTCTGTGAGACTCTGACATGGATCAGGGCGCTGGTGCCCTGTCGCACAATGGAGCGCCACCGCTTCAGCTGAGAGATGGACGGCTGCCATTGAGGCTGGAAGAGCCTTGTAGTTTCTGAGTTGTGATTTGTGCTCAGCCCAGTCCAAGAGCTGTTCCTTTCAATTGCTTTCGTTGCTTCGTTGCTTCGTTGCTTCGTAGAGTAGAATAGGTCAATCGTCGACAGCGACGACATTGAACAAACAATTCGTTACTAGGCATGTTATCGATATGCCCCTCCTTCAAACTGGCAGAAAATCCCCCGCGGCGCAAATTCCAATTTTTTACCCCTCTATTGATGTTGATATTTCCCTCGGTCGACCGCCCAACATAATCCCTGCTGCAGGGTGATAAGGATTAACGCCGACACTATCAGGGAGCTTGCATTAGCACTGGACATGGGTTTGGATGCCAGCCACGCCTCGCCTGCATACCAAGATATCCCCGACCGTGATGGAAGCCAAGGGTTTGGAGGCAAACCCCTCTTTCGGGTCGCAGCAAGTCAAGCCCGCTCTCCTACCGGCGGCTAGGCTTGAAAGGGGACTGGCGCAGACAAGGCCACACCTCTATTCCTTAGCTTCCGCTCCCTGTACTGTGCGAATTACTTGGCACTTGCTATTCCTTCCTAGTCGGGCCCATCAAACGGCTGCTGGTTTAAGTCGGGCAGTCAATTAACTTGCTTGCCAACTAGTGGTCAACTACGGAGTACTAGTAACAAGTTGGTATGTTCCTTGTGACTCACCCTCAGTCCATTGTCATTTCACTTGTAGAAAAATCGGCCGCTTGGACGGGAAAAGTCACCGCCTAGTGTAAATACAGTTTTTATTCTCAATAAAGCGTGTGATGCGAGCCAAAAACAACTAGCCCTTGAAACTAGTCCATTTCTCACAAGCCAGCGGTGACGAGCGAGCCATAGGAGATGACGCAGTCACGCGGACGCCTGGACAGCCCTAACAAGAGGTAGCCGGCGTGGCGGCGTAGCGGCGTAGGCAGAGTGGGAACGGGGGCCAGAGACGCAGGATGCATGGAATGCTGGAATGAGCAGTCGTCATTGACCAATCATTGGGGCGCAGTGATGCACTGTCTGTGGCGATTTCTGGCATGTTATCTGGGGTGATCCTGTTTACCTTGCCCAGGAAGTAGATCCAGGCAGATGTCGCGACTTTACACGAGGCGTGCGCGATGCTATGTATTTGCGCGTGTTGGCGTCGCTGAGATTGGCCATCTGCAGCCGAGATACGCCTCGCGGATAGAGTAGTACAAGGAAATGGAAAAAAATGTCCATCGAGCCAACGAAAAAGTGAGGCGAACCGGTGAGTGAAGCCGGCCACCCGTAGGCAGGAAGGCTAGCAGCCTGGCAGGTAGGCACCCGCGTCCATCTGGTTAATCATCTGCACTGTGCGAACTGGTCTGATTTTTAAAGTGCGCGTTTCAACTGTTTGATAGCAGCAAGTGGACTTTGTTTGGGGGCGCATGGGCTAACTGTGAGAGTCGGGTAGTTGTAGGTCGAGAGGTGTTCCGGTGGGCGCGTCATGCCGACTCGTGAGTGGCTGTCTTTTGTCTGCTTCGAAGAGGGGGGTGTGCGATTTGGAATGAAACGGCTACGGCAAAGGGCATGTTCATGTCGACCCAGTTGGCTTTGCTTTTTGAGTGTCAACTGTTCTTTGTAGAATGGTGCAACTGTGCAAGTGTGCCAGTGATTGGGCCCTAATATGGAGCTCATCTAGGGCCGGTTGGGCAGCGACGTTAATAGGTGGGTGAGGCTCAAGAGGTCATTGGGATGAGATGAGTGGCTGGCTTGAGTGCCGTGGAGATGAAATTTTGGAAACAAGATGGAAAATGGAACAGTGGTCTGGCCGCTGTCCGGAGTCGCTTGTTATTCCAATTGGTAGGGTCTGTTGAAATCCCTGAAAGCAATCTGCCGAGATTGATTGAGCAAGGCAGCAGGGCATAAGATTGACCATGTCCTGAAATGCAGTCGACAATGGCAATTGGTCATTTCATGGACTGTTGCCATCCATTGTGTATGCCAATTCGAATCCGTACTGGAGACGCTTTGTCGCCATTCCCCGCCCTTGGGACGTTAGCGCAGGATCCATGGTTGGGCGGTCTGGGATTTTGCTGCGACACAGTGTCGGTTCTCCGTACAGTACGGGAACCGGTTCAATTGATGGATACAGAGAGACTGGGGCCTGGTGAATCCAACGGGATATGGGTACGGTTAACGATGGGGTGTTTGCTTGATAGCACTCGAACTAGGAGACGGGTGGATATTGGCAGATTCTGGCGTTTTGTGTCTTGCGTTTTGCCAATTGTACGAGACGGAAAATGTGTCTGAAAAGGGTAACCCAGAAGAATAGGTCGGAGGAGGACGTGACTGGTGCGATTGGTGTGCTTTGCTTTTGGTGTTGCTAATGAAGATGTTGATGATGGGCTGGCTGGCTGGCTGTGGGAGGCTGCAGATGCAGGCTCAGCTGTACGGCGTGGCTGCAGCTGTAGGCAAGGAATGTTGGGGCTGACCAGAGCTGGTAGAGGGGATTTACAGGGCCCTGTCCGCTAAAACATGACAATTGCTATAACCACTGTCATTCTGCTACGCACACTGTAGGTACAGTGGAAACGCCCCGAAGAAAGGAACTCCGGATTACCAATCTCGGTATTAATGTACTACTAGCCTACGCCGACCTACCTGTAGTTAACATGTGTACTGAACAAAGAACAAGTATGACAGAACGCCAAGAATCAAAAATAGACACAATCTGACATGCTAAATTTACGTCGTCTTTACCCATCAATGTAACTTCCATGAAAAATAGCATACAAATAATGAAGCAATTCATGGCATAGGTAGCATCTCTGTGGTGTTGCAGCCCAGCGTCGCCTGCACGTCCCATCAATCTGATACAACAATTCGCACCTCCTACCCCGTACAGTGCCTGCAGCAGCATCCCCCGCACTCCCCCAGCCCTCTATTGGTATACAGGCATGCCACTGTTGTCCTGCTGCACAGTACTCCGTCTACTGTACACCAGCAAAATGCAGAGTTACAGTGACGAGATAGTGATACCGAGCCCTGATGCAGCGAATCAGGCTGATCCGGCCGCAGAGGGTGCCTGATGACCTCTGCAAAGGCGGCACCTGACTGGCCTATTGGAGGGGAGCCTAGAGACAAGCATGCAGCAGCAGGGGGTGTGCGTAGTAAAAGAGAGATAAAGCCAATCGAAGGCAAAAGGCACATGCATATTTGTTGGTGACTGACGTATGTATGTACCCATGTACCTTTTGTACTGGTAGAGGCAAATGGGCTGACAGCTGCTGCCAGCTGCTGCCAGTTGCGGCCAGCTGCCAAACAATGCGACTGACGATTGGGTTGGGCACACGTGGCGAATTTGTCCATTTTGTTGGGGATCATGTAGAGGACAGCATTGTCCATCATTTGTGACCCTTTTTCGACTTTCTAACCCTTGAACGCGCATGCAATCGCCGTCTATGCAGCGTGTCGCCCATGGATTGAATTGCCAAATGGTCGCAATTTCAGGCCCATGCTTTCTCGGCTGGGCTGGCTTCGCAACGCAAGCACACACTTCCACCACTTCCACCACTTTCATCTGGACCCCCACTTTTATCGATTGAGTCATCGGCTCCCACACCCCCCTCTCACCCCCTCCCACCCCATATCTTTGCCCCACACTCCCAAAAAAAGTAACTGGTACGTACCCAATCCCCCTCCCGCCGCCCTCCTCTTTGTGCCTCTGGCCTCTGGCCTCTAGCCTCTAGGCTCTGTCTCTGGCCGCCGTGCACTGCCGCCCACCCTCCTTTGGTTTACAGGCGTCTCGCTCGCTGGTCCTCTTTGTATTCCCCCAAAGAGTCCGCCCGGCCAGCCCTTTGACAAACAACATATCCCATTTATCCAGCGACGTCGGCGCCTCTCGCAACTTGCTCTTTTCCCTTTTACAAACTCGGACGAATTTCCTCGTCGCTCTGCTTCATTCAAGAGACATCTGCCCGACAAACACTGCTGCAAGCCAGCCGCATCGATCCACACGCACTACCACTACTACGTACAAGCTGCGCACCATCCCAGCAGCAATCACGGCCAACAGCGAATAACTTATATCCTCAGGTATCATTTCTGGCCTGGGCCCATCTTGCTGCCTGCTGTGCTGCCAGCTACTGCGCGTTACGTGGCCGCCTTGCGCATCGATCGCATTCGACAGGAACCCAATTACGTTGCTCAATTGGAATCGATTCCAATTAGGTTTCAACAGCTGCCTAGCAGGGAAGAAAAGAGTCATTCGCAACAGTCATTGTCCATTCAGCAACTCCGCCACCGCGGCCGCCTTTCTGGAAGACAAGGGCCGACTTATACTGTACGCCACCGACAGCAGTCCGCACTGTCCGCCACTGTCCACTAACACCACAGTGCTCACAGTGCATCTCAGTGCCTCAGTGCAGCCTCCCTCAGCCCACAGTGCAACCCCCGCTGCAATTTTCATAATTTAGGCCGCAGTCGCCTGAACCTACCAAAGCCCGCCGCCTGGCCCGCTGGGTCATACCCCCCCTTCAAAGCACGACACCCCTATAGCCACCGCCTATAGGTATCAGCCTGCGCCCGCTCATCCTCCTGTCCTGCATCACTGTCGCCCGCCATCTCGAACAAATATCAGCCCAACACCCGCTTGCTCTTCACTAAAACCACCCGACCTGCTGCCATTGTCGCCCTCGCCACGTTACTTTTAACTCTGAATTACCAAATGCTCGACTTTCCGTCGCTCTCACTATCCGCATTCACATTTTACGACACAGCTCCAGTCTAATCGACTGAACCAAATCCCTTTTTTTCCTATTCAAGCCTCATAACAATAGGCAACTTTACTGCACAGCTACACGCTCTACGCCCCGCCCGCAAGCGCCACTCGAGCGCAGGGCTTTGAATTCTCTTACCACTTATTACAAACACACGGCTTGAATTAAACTGATTTCTTTGTTTTGGTCAAAATTCTTTTTGGTCCGCACCCGCCACTTCCGAAGCTTATTCCTGGCAGCAAACTCTCGGCTTTTATACAGCCACATCTCCGAACGCATCCGTGGCCAGGCTGCACTACATAACACTTTGCCACCCATCCACGTCAGACACTGCCATTCACTATACTTGGTACTAAACGACACTCACCCGCTCATCACTGTTGGCTGGCTGACAAACCAGAACAACTTGCCATCCGCCTTCCACCTCTTTCGACAAGACTCATCACAGCACTTGCCTGCACAGTCAATTGCCAATTCCCAGTCTTTGAATAGCGAGACCAATTCTTCTTTGTCGTCTACTTCAACCCATCTATTCAATACTCAATCTTACAACACACCATTCTCTTGGTTGGATATCCCATCCTCATGTCTGCATCAATGGAACGTGAGCGTCCCATCGCTCCAATGGCTCCGCCGCCACGAAAGGAAATGAACAAGGTCAACATTGCGAGCCTCATGTCCCCCCCAGAGCCAATTCTGGACAGCTTCAATCAAGGCTCCAATGCCGTCAATGGCTCCAATGTCAATGGCAAGGGGCTGGCTGCCTCTGCACACAACCCGCTGCCAATGTCTCCTCCCGTCTCACCATACAGCAAGCCAATTCAGCCTGCCTCGACCACGGCACCCATTACACCGCCCAACCACATGGTCAAGGACCCTGTGCTCTATCCCGCCGACGAGCCATCGCCCAGCAGTCCACCGCAGCCTCCGCTGTTTGCACGAGCCGAAATCGAACAGCACCAACGCATTGTCGATAACCACGTCCGTGCCCGGTCTGCTAGCATTTTTGGCCAAGTCAATCCTCCCCAACGCGAAGACTACGAGCTTGCCCTCACATTCAAGTCACAAGTCATGAAGCACTTTACAAGCAACCCCAAGAAATGGCTACGCAAGGAGCGTGCCTTTCTCGAGGCCGACCGTAAAGCAGGCTCTCAGCGATACCACTCCATCCTGCCCGCCAAGCCGATTTCTGCACCCAAGCCCGCGAGAATGCGGACGGATCGTGTGTCTAAGCCGCATCCCCCACCCCGTGCTCCTCGCAATAGTGTCAGTGCTGGGTCTGGGTCACCCCCGGGTGGCGCCGTTGTCAGGCCCGCCAAGCACCGCACTAGTGCCACCCCGGAGCCCTCGCGTCGCATTGTTGCCCCCAATCGTGAGGACAAGGACTTTGACTCGCTTCCCGACTTTTGCCCTCCGCTCAATTCTCTGCCCAGCCGTGCCAACAGCCTCAAGGTGGACTGGAAGGGCCAGCCGATTGACCTGAGCGGAGATCCCAATGCCGGCCTGCTGCACCCCGACGAGGTGCTCCTGGCTGGCAACCTTCGACTCGACTGCGCCACCTATCTGACGAGCAAGCGTCGCATCTTTGACCGTCGTCTGCAGTGTCTCCGTACTGGCAAGGAATTCCGCAAGACGGATGCCCAGCAAGCCTGCAAGATTGACGTGAACAAGGCATCCAAGCTCTGGACTGCCTTTGACAAGGTTGGCTGGCTCGATGCCCACTGGGTCCGCCGTTTCCTGTAAACGGACGACGACGCATGTACCCACGCCCAAAGAATCCGGTATTCCAGGGTCTCTTTCTCTTTTTTATACACGACTTTTTGCTTCTCATTGCGATGATGATTACCATGCTTACGAACCAACCTGGGCGGAATCGCAATCCCCCTCCTATACACTTGACGAATACACTTTTTTATTACTCGGCACATACACGGATCAGACGGACGGCATTTTAGGGATACACATGATACCCGGAGGACGCCTGCCAAACCTCGTCACTCCACTCTATATTTTTTTTATCTTGTTTTTACGTTGACTACCCCGCTCTCTTTTGTTTTAGTTGGTTTTCTTTTTATTTTATTTTGCTTCTTGCTCTTTTACTCTGGCTGGCATAAGCAGGGCTTTACTTGGTTTACACTTATTGGATTTCTGTCTCGACATTGGTCTTTTTGTCTTCTTGGTAGGGTGCATGTAAGGCGTTTTGCTCTCCTGTCGCTTGATTTGGTTTGGCAGATTGAGTTTTGGACGGAGGCTAAGACTGTGGCACAAGGTTGCCGTCTATTGTTAGTGTTTTTTTCATCTTCATTGCTGCATTGGATGAGGTATTTGCAAGCTTTTGGCGCAACATGGTCGCATCTCCCTTTTGGAGTCCGCACTTTGCCAGGGGCACAACCCACCTGGCTTGCATTCAATTATATTTTGATTTCATTTTACAGCATTGTGATTAGTGTGATTGCATCTGACTGTATGTGACGTGTCTCAATCCGCGTAGACAATTGATTGACAAGTAGAATGAGCGACAACTCATCAGCCCTACAGCAGGGGATGAATGCGCATCAGTCGATCCATCCAAACTATTAGTTGCCTCTTTTAAATGGAAAGGGTCTTGTACCTGGGGCCATTCCAGAATAAGGTTTTTAAATTTACAAGGGTGTGCTGGCCAGTGTGGAGGGGGGGTGTGCAGCTTGGATCGAGTTTTTTCTGCCTTGGTTCGATGGCCCAGGACGCCCGATATCGATATCGATATCGATAAGCTGGGATGTCAACGATTTTTTCTCTTTTGGGCAGGCCAAGACAAGGATGTATGTTAGCTTCAACAGGATGAATGAGACGTCATTTATTTTAATGCAGCCGCTGTCTGGCGTCATGATTTGATGAATTGAGGATGACGCCAATGATCCGTGTCGTTGCGACTTCTCCGGCTCTCAGCCTAATCATGGAAAGACCAGCTCCCATCATTCCCTGTTCCTCCTTGGCATTCATTAAAGTATAAGCACATTCTCATTGACCGCTATACACTACGCCCTTGACAACGACGCTCCGGCCCGGCGGCACCCACACCATCTCCGCCGCCTCCAGTCCCTCCTCGCCCACGTCCGCTGGCGTACGCACCTCCTCCCCGTCCTTGTCGAATCCAGCCCACGTTCCCTCGAGGATATGGAATCCGAGTTTTTGATACACGCGCATCCCACGCCCTTCGCCCGTCACGAAAATGGGGCAGACGTCGCTCCCCTCATTGTTGCTGTCGACGTTGTCGCTGTTGCGCCGCTGTGATTCGTCATCTGGCACGGCGGCAGACGCAATGGCCGTGCCCTCGCGGATGAGAGCGCCGCCAATGCCTTGGCCTTGGTGCGATTCAGATACGCCAATGACGAGGAGCTGGTAGCTGGGCAGACACAGGCATAAGTTCGCGTCTTGGCGCCGGCGAAGAGCGGCTATGGCGGCGGCCCGAGAGAGGATAATGGTGGTTGCAAAGAGTTGGTCCAACGTTGCGGAAGGGTATGAAGCGGTTAGGGAAGCTACTTTTTTCTCGAGAGCTGTGGCATTGGTTCCTTTTAGCATTCTTCAATTCTTGTTTGCTAACAATCGTACAAGGTAGGTGAAGCAGTCTCCGAAGATGACAGGCCTAAAGTTACGGACAGAAGCCAAAGGCCAAAAATAAAATGCAGAAGAGATATACAATTGAAACAAAAACTTACCGTCTTGATCATACTCTTTCGTGCTAGACACTCGCTCAACCTGTCCTTCACTCGTCCTCTCTGTCCGCACCCATACCGCGTAGCCCACTACAGCGCCGTCTTGCTGCGCAACGCGAATCTTGAATTGGGGATTTTTAAAAAGATTGGAAAACTTTTTGATATAGATTGGCGTGGATTCGGTGGCTTTGTCGCGCCATGTCGGGTATGTCCATGAGGCGGCGTCGTCGGGCGAATGGGCAATGATGGACGCTATCGTGGCCAAGTCGGCAATTTCGGCGCGACGCAGGATGACATTTGACGAAGAGGGCGGCATAGTGTTCAATTGGCCTGGATTTTATACAAAAACGGATAAAGTTGTTTTCTTTTCTGTATGAGCGGAAAGCCTACAAGTTTTATTGTTTTCGTCAAGTATGGTTTGGTTTGCCATCCGGCGACGGGTACAGTAGCGCGACGGAATCAGGCAACCACTTTGTTCTGCAGCGGACAGCAAGGCTGCCACTAAAAATAAGTGAGAGAACGGCACTAAAAGAAGGTCAAAAATAGGTAGTTGCTCAATATTTTCGGAGAGTTTCTGAATTAAACAACGCGCCCCAAACCAAGGATCTCGCGGGGTAATGTAGGTGCCTGGTGCGGTCCATGTTGACGAACAGTAGAATCATATAGCATAGATGGGATAAATAAATCAAAACAAGGCAAAAAGGCCAAAAAGCATTCAGAATAAATTACAAAGATTATAATATAGCTGCCTGTATTCTCCAGTCGTTCCCGCCCAAGTCCCAATCAAAAGCCTGAGACGACGCCACCCTGCTGCCGCTTAAATTGGTTGGCTGAGATTGCTCGACTCCGCGACCAGCCACGCCTTGCGATGCGCCTTGCAGTCGTGGAAAATTCTGAATTGGCTTTTCGAGGGCATATGTTCACGCTGCCAGTTGCCACAGTTCATCGTTTGAATACCCTTGGTCAACATGGCGGCCAGTAGTATTGCTCTATTCAAGAATGCGCTCGAGCTCTGGGACCTCATCCAGCTCTATCAATCGCACGACAGCGACTTTGAGACGCTTCAGCTCCAGTTTGAGCTAGAGAAATGCCGGTTATTCAATTGGGGCTCCGAAATGGGACTGTGCGACGACGAGCGGCAGAATCTCCTGGAGGGGTGCCAGTTCCACCTGCTTGTGACCAAGTGCCTGCGGCAGATAATCCATCTGCTCTCTGATGCCCAGAGCGTCAGAGACAAGTACGGCGGCGTTGCGTCAAATCCCGACAAACTCCCACTGCTCGAGGAGAAGCCTCACGGATATACGACTGGTGTGGCTTTGGCTTTTGGCAATTTTAAAACTCGGCAGCCGTCGAAAGAGAGCAGGCTGCGGACGGGCATGCTTTGCAAGACCAAATGGATCATTCGCGACCGGAAAAAATTTGCCGTTTTGATCGCCGACGTTCGAAATCTTGTCAATGGTCTACAAGATATCACGAAAGATCTCCAGGGCACGATAAAGCTGGAAGACGCGCTTCGGAAGAGGGTAGAGTCTATTATCGATGCCTCCACACTGATGAATATTGCATCCGCTTGGAAGGATTCCCACCCTCACATAGCCTCTGCGGCTTCAACAAGAGCAGAGTCCTTGTCATGTACCTCTGAAAATGCGTCAAGAGTCAATGAATGGCGAGCCCATGTGTATCCTGACACGAACTATTCAACCCAAGCAATAGACCTCGAGGGCCAGGTCATAAAGGTAAGGCGCACCGAGATTCACACTATGGACAACAAGGTATATTTTACGATTTTGGTCTTGGGCGCAATTTTTCTTTTTTCGGTCCAGGAACTATTTTCTCGCTATGTGGTATGGCATCATCCCCCCCCAAAAAAAACCCTTCACTCTAAGCGACGAGTTTCCGAAATTAACCAACTGTTGGCTCTCCAATCATCAGCTCGTGAGACTCCCTGAACTGATATATACACAACCCATGTTCAACACCATAAGCATTGGGCTTGTCGCAGTCGCCTTTGTGGTAATACGGCGCTGGAAAGTCGAAAAAGAGTTTACATTATGGGAAGATGCGCATGCTATCTACATTATAGTCCTCTCCGGGCTGATGCTTCTTGCCATGGGCACCGTGATGATGAAATTCAATGCGATTCTAACAAGTGTGAGTCCTTCGCCGCATCCCGAAGAGAACCAGGCTCACCAACCCGCTCCCAATTGAAATAGATTGAGAACTTTATTGTTGAAGAATTTGTCAAGGCTTGGCTGTCTCTTTTCTTTTCTCCCTCGGTTGTCGTTTTCGTCTCCTCTTCTACAACGTTCGCACTTTGGATGTATCAAACGTGGAAGGAAGGGGCGCCTCCAATTGAGGTGGATTATTATGACAGCGATGGCAGTGATTCTTCCAGTGACTCTGGTCATACCATTTGGCAGTGGTGGATGTTTGAAGCAAAAACAACACCGGAGTAGCTCAGTCTGTCCGGAGTTTTGTCGTCGAGACTGCTTTGTGTATCGTCCCGGGCACCAGTAGCATGGCGGTTCGCCGTATTTTCTGAGGGCTGGGCTGTTGCGTTTTTCAAGTTTGCAGGACGTTACAAGATCAAAGAAATGTTACGAGCTATGCAGCATATCTAACAGTAACTACAAGGCGTGGTCTTTCACAATATGGAGCAATTGGTCATAGAAAGGTCAGTTGTTTGAAGCAAAGGGGTTTATCGAGCGCTGTGTTCGGCGGTGTCCCCGCTCCCAGGTGGTCTATACTCTGTGTTTACCTGTGAAGCCATAGGATCTATAAGGGGCTGCACTGGCAACATTTGAAAACCAAAGTTGTGAGTCATACTGTATTAACGGATAGAACAAACACGCTGACGTACTTCTCCTCCTCTTATCTCAAGTCTGGCTACGGAATCACGCTTAACGTCCCATTCCACAATCATCGGGTGAGCTGCGGGACAAGAAGATTTCTGTTTCCATTAATTCCCTACTCCTCAGACTAACACTCACTCCATCTAGCATACGCAGCCTGGTCAGTAGGTGGAACCAAGGTAGTACCTTGCAGTACGAAAGTAAGTATGAGAATTTGAGATTTCGATACCGTCAATAGTCGCATGTATTTCATCTGCTGTGGCTATATCCTTGGCTTTACTCTGTTGGATAGTACCTATTCCGAGATTCTTCTCTCAGCTGCGGAATGACTCTCCATTCAATCTCGTCCAGACTTGATCACCTATACTGTAAAAGCTTTATAGTTCCAAATGTTAGTTTGTGGATAACATAATCCGGCATTATATGACGCAGGTTGCGGTTGATATCCGTACTAAACACAAGAAATCCGATACGGATCTAACGTAAGCACTTGGCATAATTTAGGTTAGTAAGGCTGAAAGCTAGTTGTTGTACGTTATCGGAAAACTATCAAGGGGTTTGAGATTTCTCGGCCCGCGGAGCTATTGGGCGGCTAACTATGGATAGTCGGTCCTTGAATTACTAACCTCGCGCAACTCAAGCCATGAACTGATGTTATCTGTTTGTGAACAGACTGTACTGCTCATTAGTAGTAATCTGGGACCACAACTTGACCATGACAGCTTATTCGGTCCATATGGTTGGCTACCAAGTCAACCGTATCTTAGATTGCGAGACTACGAGGTAAACTTGGATCAGCTGAGTGTCAGGCATGTAATCAAAACACCATTTACCGGGGCAATTTGCACTTATTTGCTCAATTTATGGAGTTGATGAGCACTGTACTCTATTTTCACTATGAATGAGGCCCTATTCGCCCGACTGCTTAGGAGATTAATAATCTATAAAGTAGTACTGAACCCACTGCCCTCGTATTTCTTCAATCATAATAGATAAGTCATATTACTTATGCTTCATTGAACAAGGATTAACCGTTTTGCCCTATCTCTTACTCTTTTGGCAGCAATCGCGTCGCTATTCTCAAGTATAAATGCACCATCCATCCGCGGCTTTTCGACATGCCCATCACACTTCAGCAACTCATATCCGATCCCTCCAGATCTTAACACACTACAGTTCCAAAAGGAAATACAATCGAAAATGCGTCATTCGCTCGTTGCCGTGGCTTTGGTGGCTATTGCCCCCTTGACTGCTCTCGCAGGTGGCCCTGCCTTTGTTCGATCCGACAAAGCAGAAAAACAGGCACTTAAAACAAGAGAGGCGCTTGATTCTTGCAACCCCGGTGGCTGCCATAAATGTGCTGTCCAGTGCACGCTTGGCTGCATTGACCCAATGAACAAAGCTCCTTGCGTGTCTACTTGCCGTCGGTCTAGTCATTCCTATAAGAGGATATCGTTGCTAATGTTCTGTATAGATATCAACTGTGCCGAGAGATACAGCTGCAGACTTTGCTAATCGACTAAACGAGACAACGGAAACAGTCGATAGGAATCCACTAGCACTTGTGCCGGTATAGATTGCGGCAGGCTGTTTCGTTATATAGCCAATTACTGTAAATGAGCATACTTTGGCTGCGGGATCCGCATGGCGACACTAAATCTTCTAGAAAAATGACAAAAGGGACTCTAGATTAGTTGAAAGTTGTTTATAATGTAGTAGCTAATAGATGACATCATTCACGAATGTGTTACGGCGTCTCGTGAAGAGCAAGTAGAATGATGCTAAATCTCTTTGCCGTCATCATGTATTTTTGTCTAGAATAAAACTACATTTCTTACAGGGATAAAAAGGGAAATTCCAGCAATGTACGCCTGCTTTGTTTTACCCGCAACTCCAGCCCGGATCCAAACAAAACACCCCCAGCCAGATAAAAGTGATGCAGTGCCCTTGAAGGGCTTTGGATAAGTCTACTGCAAGTAATGAAATCATCTTCAGGGCTTCCGTACACACCTCGCCTCTCACTCGCATAAATGCTGCGCTAATAAACAATGTATGTCTACCCTCATCGCACTTCCAAATGCTGCACCGCTTTCCCCCATTTCTCCTGATCCGATCTAGCGACATGTTAGTCCCAAATTTAAGGTTCACGGTGTCAAAGGTATAGAATTGTCTTACTTGTCAAACTTCAACAGCTTGCCTAGAACAGGCACAAGCTGCGCACGCAGGCGCGCATCCTTCTGCTCCAGAAACTGCAAAAGAATCGTCTTGAGATACACCGTATCAGCCGGCACCCCAGCGTTCCCATTGATCGATCCGCTCCGGTTCGAGTCAATCGACGTCCGGCTCGGCGTCCCCACGAGCTTCGACTGCGCCGCCTTGAGGTCCTTTGCAATCTTCTCGTAGCGCTGCCGCGAGTCGTCGAGCATCCGTCGCAGATCCGCCCGCTGCTTCTCGCCATCGCGCACCTGGCTCTCCGAGGCATCCAGGGCCGCTCGCAGCTGCGACGCCGTCGTGCGCATTTCCTCGGCCTCGGCCGACGCGCGCTCCTCAATCGCCTCGAGCTCGTCCCTGCGGCGTCGCCACTCCTTGGACTTTTCGTCGAGGTCGTCGCGCTCCTGCGTCATGTTCTTGACCTCGCGCTCCAGCTCGCGCACCTTTTGCCGGAGCTCCTCTGTCTCGCGCGCCTTTTTCCGCGCCAGCGTGCTCGACTCGTCCTCGATGCGCTCGCGCTCCTCCACCGCCGCCTCCATGCGCGTCCGCATCTCCCGCACTTTGCCGTCGGCGCGCTCGTCCACGTCGGCGAGCATGCGCCGCATCGACTCCCCCTCGCGCGTGCGCTCCTGCAGCAGCTTCTGCACCTCGGCGAGCTCCTCCTCGACGGCCTCGGCCTGCGACTTGGACTCCTTGAGCTGCACCGACATCTCCGTCGTCTGGTCGCGCATGCTGCTCAGCAGCGCCTGCGCGTTGGTGTACTGCTGCGCCTTGAAGTCGGCCTCCTCGTGCGCCGCCGTCGCCTCGCGCCGGAGCTTGTGCATCTGCTCCTCGAGCTCCTTGACGCGCGGCCGGAGCTTGCCCGCCTCGTCCTGGAGCCTCTGCAGCTCGGCCTCGGCCTTTTCATACTTGGCGCTGAGCTCGACCTTGCTGGCCTCGGCCCGGCGCAGGTCGCGGCCAGATACCCGCTGTGCCTCTTCGAGCTTCTGCTTGCTGCTGCCCTCCTGGCTGAGCTTGTCCTTGAGGTTCTTAATCTCGGTGGCACGGTCAGTGGCGAGCTGCTGCACCGTGGCAATCTCCTTCTTCAGCTCCTTTTCCTTCTTTTCCATCTCCCTCAGCTCCTTGGTTCTGGTGGCCAGCTCCTCCTTTGTCGTCTTGAGTGTGGCAGATTCTTGTCGCAGGCTCTTGAGCTCAGGCTGAGCCTTTTGCAGCACCTCCTTGAGTTCACTCAGATCCTTGAATCGTGTCTGAGCAAGTTGCTGCGCGGCACCAAGATCTGATTGCAGGGTGGTAAACTTTTCCTGCAGACCATCGTGTTCCTTTTGTAGGGCGTCCAATTCGCCTCGGACCTTTTCACTTTCTTTGGAGCTGGACGCAGAAGACGTAAGCTTGCCCTCGACTTCTTCAATCTTTGCCTTGAGCTCCTTCTTCTCTTGCTCGAGATTCTTCAACTTCTCCTTGTCCTCGACGTGGTTTTCGCCAACGTCCACCAAGTTCTCTCGCAGGGTCTCAATCTCTTCCCTCAAGTCTTCCTCGGTCTTGCGCTTTTTGGACAGTCGCTCGATTTCGGCATCCTTTTGCTTAATCTCGTCCTTGAGCTGGGCAATCTCGGCCTGTAGCGCCGCAACATCAGCGCCAGTTTCACTCTTGATGGGCTCGCTAGCCTTGCTGTCTGCATCATCGTCCACTGCGGCTTGGCCCGAAGCGCCCGCTCCGCCCTTGCCCTTCTTCTTTTTGTTCTTCTTCTTGGAGCTGGTCGACGCGGCCGTCGTCGAGGCTGGGACAGGAGCTGGCTCTGGGGCTGCGGCTGGCGCTTCAGCAGGCTTCTTCGCCAGCGTCTTCGTCAGTTCATCAATCTTGGTCTGCTTTTCGGATTTCTCGTTGCTCAGCTTCTCGACCTGAGACTTGAGCTCAGTGATCAAGTTCTTGGAAACAGTTGTGGCATTCTTGGATTTGGTAAGCTCCGTATCCAGGTCCTTGGCACGCTTTTCAGCTGCTGCCAGCGATGCCTGCGCATCCGTGTCCTTGCTTGCCGAATCCTGCAGCTCCTTGAGCGCTGTCTCTGTCGTCTTTAACTTTGTAGTAAGTTGCTCGACTTCTTTGACTCGGGAGTCAAGGTCCGTTCTCAAGCTCTGCACATCCTTGGCTCCGTCCCGGGACTCGGTAAGATCTTCTGTGGCCTTTTCAAGGCTGGCCGCGAGACCAGCGCTATTTTCCCTGGCAGCAGATAGCTCGCGCTGAAGTTCTGAGATCTCGGATTTGAGCTTCTCAATTTCTTCAGTCTTGGCCTCCACGTCAGCCTGTAGCTGAGGGATTTCATCCTCGTACGAGAAGAAGTCGCCGTCGCCCTCTTTCTTGCTTGGCGCATCCGCCTCCTTCTCTAGTGCCTTTTTGCTGTCGGCCTGTAGATCTTCCAGTTCCTTCTTGACTTTGCTCAGCGATTCTTCGGCTGCGGCATGCTTCTTTTTAATTTCTTCCTTTTCTGCAGAAACTCGTTTTAGCTCGTCCATGACCATGTCGCCGCGGACATTCAATTGGCCAAGGTACTCGATCATGGCATCGGGATCGCTGATGGACGTAAGGGGAGTGTGTTCGCGCAGTGCCTTTTCAAACGGCTCGATCGATGTCGCACGCTTGTGCGCTACGCGGTACGAGCGCAAAAGTTCTGTCTCCATTAGCCAAGGGCATACACGCTGACCACGTTGGAGCTTACCTGGATACGTGGCCTCGAGCTTGTCAAGTTTGCGCAGACGCTGCCTAATCTCTGGTGGCAGCTCTGCCGAGCTTGGCTTGGATTCGGAGTTGGTGTTTGAGTTGGCAGCGTCCTTTTCCATGTCTGCGCTCTTCGTCTTGGGCTCGGTGCCATTGCCGCCCTGGTCGGTCGCATTTGCCTTGTATGGAGGGGGCGTGTCCTTCTCGGGAACCGGTGGTTTGGGCGTACCTGAGCGGCTCTGTTCATCACTATCGTCAATGACGAATGCAGCCTCAAAGACAGCGGGGTCAGGGTTAGGAGGCGTTTCTATTCCGTCGGTGCTGCCGTTCTTCTGTCGCGGGCGTCGTGACGAGCCGACTCCCTGCTTGGAGGAGGTGGAAGCAGACCGGGACATGGGCGCATCATCGCCTTTTTGTCTTGCCTGCTCTTCCGCGATGGTGCGGTCGATGGCGCCTCGTATTCTCTGTCTCCAGTTAGCCGCGGACAGTTCTCTCAACAGGGTGGTAAGGCGTCGCAGAGCGTACAGAGAACATGGTGTCTGGTGAACCGAGAGGGGGCTATGAAGCAATGTCGCGCATGACCGCCGTATTGAACTGCTGGGTTACAGATACACTCGCGCTGGTGTCGCTCTGTAATTGGCGGGTGGTGAGAATGCAACTGCGAATATTTAATTGTATGCGATGGGGATGCTGAGCAGCCCATTTAGCTCCTGGCCAGGCTGTCGTCACTGGCTATGAACTGTGGCTGATGGCTAGTGAGTTGTATGTGGCTGTGCAACCCTGTCTAGGGTAGCAAGGTGATTCGCTAGAGACGTAGACGTGGGAAGAACAGTCCGGT
This sequence comes from Zarea fungicola, assembly GCA_900169235.1. NCBI lineage: Eukaryota > Fungi > Ascomycota > Sordariomycetes > Hypocreales > Cordycipitaceae > Zarea > Zarea fungicola. The sequence continues at coordinate 52,190 of FWCC01000180.1, forward strand.
TAAAAAATGCTGCAAAGATGGACAGCTTTATATTTACTAGAAGTTGCTCAAAAAGAATACTTCCATCCATTCCGAAAAGATGGTATTTAACTGCCTCGTGAGGGCATTGGTGCAAACATTGTTGTCAGAGGCGTGTCACTGTTAGAGTACAGCTTTTGCAATAGAAATATGATGCAAAGGGAATAAAAGAAAATGTGAAAAATACGTAAAATAAGGGCAATAACATCTTGTTATTAAAACATATTTTTGACAGGAGTGGAAATAGAATATCCTCGGGACAGGTTTGTCCCATTAACACCGAGCACAATCAGCCTAGAACAATCATTGCACTCAACGGCCGGCTTCCGTCAGCTGCTTTCCTGGATCCAAAGACTGCGCTGCTGGCAAGTTTGGATTTAAAACTTGACGTGTTGAGATTCCCCCATTTTCTCCTAGAGAAAATATGGCCCCTTGAGTTGCCGGGCGCTGATCGAGCTTGGCTGGGTACCAGAAGTCGGGAAGACTTGCCAACTCCATCTGGCTTCCCAGCTGCGAAAGGTGCCAAAATTGAGTAGTAATTAAGAAATCCGCCAGGCGGCCGTCTTGGAATCCGCAGATTTACTTTAATGCGGCGAAAGACAACTATAATGCCCACTGAGGTGTTTATGATCGTCTTTGAGGTAGGCACATTCGATACAGGGTTTTCCTAATATGCGTCGATAATCTATCCATTCCAAGAGCAGCGATTCGATGCACCGCTACCAATTATTATATAGCACTGCTAGCAGGGCATGACACTGGAATTTCACCAATCAGGAGTGATACCGCTGAAAGCTTATTGTGGATTGCACTAGGTATAAGCGATCCATTGACAACATCTCACACAGGAGTCAAAGCATTATTATAGTACGGCGCAGTGGAGCGAGCAACCAACCAACCAAGTACAACGGCGTTGTCGGCCTGCTGACATCTGATGAATAGTAAACAATTGCTCATCTCTTTACAGCAAAGCCGATTCTTATGTCATGTATATATATAGTTCTGTTCCAATTGCCAGAAATAGGCTCTTGCATTGATATCAATAACATCTCACGAATATAATCATTCTTTCGTCACCTGCTCTGTCACATATACTGCTTACACAGCACAGTTTGCGCACCCATCACACTCATCATGACGGCAACACTTAGTAAGTGTATAAATACTATTTTGCATATAATAACTTTTCTCACAATTCTTGAAGATGACACCAGTGTCCCTGGCGACGCAGTAGCTAGAGACCGGGCCATTATTCAAAAGCATCGACCAGACATGCTCTACTTTCGCGATGTATATCGCCAAGTGCACGAAATGCCCGAGCTATCAGGCATGGAGAAGGAAACCGCACAGCTTGCCGCAGATTTCTTGCGCAATCTAGACGTCTTCCAAGTTCACACCGGCATTGGCGGCCACGGGGTAGTTGGGGTCTTTGTCAATGGAGATGGCCCGAAGCTGCTTTTACGCGCCGACATGGATGCCCTGCCACTGAAAGAGGAAACTGGCCTGCCCTACGCCAGTAAAAGGGTAATGAAGGATCGATTTGGGCTGGAAAAGCCCGTCATGCACGCATGTGGCCACGACACCCACGTCGCGAGCCTCATGGCGGTGGCAAAGCTTCTGGTGGACGCTCGAAGCCACTGGCAGGGAACACTCATCTGCCTCTTTCAGCCAGCCGAAGAGCATCTAAATGGTGCCCAGGCCATGGTTGACGACGGCCTCTACGATACTGGCCGTGTGCCACGCCCCGACGTGGTTTTGGCGCAACATGTCGATAATGACCCGTGCGGTAGGATCACCATGAAGAGCGGACTGGCCTTGACAGCCAGCAGCTCCTTGGCCATTCGCATTTTTGGCCGTGGTGGACATGGATCATCACCCCAGGACTGTATTGATCCGATTGTCATTGGTTGTTCAATTGTGACGAAGCTGCAGACCATTGTCAGTCGGGAGATTGATCCCAATCAGCTGGCCGTCGTGACCTGCGGGAGCATCCGCGCTGGCGACGCGCCAAATATCATACCTGAGTATTTGGACCTTTCACTTAATATTCGAAGCTTGAGTCCAACAGTGCACATCAGAATCCTAGACGCGATTAAGCGGATCGTCGAGGGCGAGTGCAGGACAGCAGGCTGCAGCCGTCTACCTACCATCACAACACTGCAGTCGAGTCCAGCAACCATCAATGATGATGTGACTGTTAATAGACTGAAAAGCTCGTTTTCATCATATTTTGGCTCGAACTTTATGGAAATGGACATAGTAACCGCAAGCGAAGACGTCTCGATCCTGGCAACAGCTGTTGGAGCTCCAGTGGTGATGTGGTTCTTTGGCGGAGGTGATCCTGTGCAATGGCAGGAGGCCGAGTCAAAAGGGAAACTGCAAGAGCTTCCGCATAACCACTCGGACATGTTTGCACCTGTAATTGAATGTTTAGATGTAGCGGTGGACGCCATGGCCATAGCAGCACTTTCACTCTTCGAGCCCAGAAGCTGAAGCGCCCGGGGGCTAAGGCAGAGGTGATGCGCACGACAGCGTCGCAGCTACTATTTCTACAATTTCTTCTCATCTAGAGTATGGCCTTTATGCCTCCAGGTCTTCACAATTGTATCTAAATCAACTATTGACACAATGTAGCAATTCCTTGAATATATGCTGCTCCCAGTGAACTTGGACTTCTAGAGCTGCCAAATAATCTCTGGTTAACTGCTCATGTCCAGTAGTTTCGAGATTTGCAAACACTTAGAAACAGCTTGGGGTACCTAAAATGCATTGCTCTCCAAACTGTCCTCCGATTAGGGTGTCAGAGGTCCAAAACCAACAGCAGGAGGAGTCTCCTCCCCCAGACCGTTATCATACACTCCAAAGTACCAGACACCAGATCACTCCACCGAATTATTGTTATTAGACAAAGTAAAAAAATAAAACGGGGCATGCAGATTCGCTTCACAAAAGCAATGAATGACCGAATTACAAAAACACACAAAATCCGTTCCAACAGCCCGATGCTGTGGGGAACCGGTGCCGACGCCGTCGCATTTGATTGGCGGCGTTGCTGTTGGCTCTTCAAATAGCGGTATTGAATCTTGCCCACACATGAACTAGTTTAAAGAGTAAAGAAAGTATGCTCCCCGCTGGAGTATTGTCCATATTGCGGCCGTGTGCTTACTAAATTGGTCTCATTACAACGACGCCAATCGCAGACCAAGCCAAGCCAAACATTCTGGCATAACGTGAGTGTTAGCAGCAACTCGGGGGAGCCTGTGCATTAATCTGTTTTTTAAGTTTGGTCAAGACGCCACCGTCGAGAGCCGAAAATAGTACTACAGCACAACCGCTCAAGCAGCAACTGCACTTTATCAGCCAATATGCAACAAAATCCATGGGAAAAGGAGCAGACCAAATCTGGTCTCGTTACCATTGGCAGTCATCGACTATGGCTGAGTGCAACAGGGCCTCCCCGAGCCCAGAACGAGCCAGCGGTGATCATTATGACAGGCCTTACAAGCAGCATACTGGAATGGTCCGCGACGATCCGCCAGCTAAGTCGATTCGTACGCACAGTCTGTTACGAACGATCGGGATATGGCGCTAGCGACAATGCGCCATCGACCAAACAGCCTACTTCAACCGCAATTGCAACAGAGCTGGAGCTTCTCCTCAAGTCGGCAGATATTAAGCCTCCGTACATAATAATCGCACACTCCTATGCAGGCATCACGTCGCGCGAGTTTGTACATTTGCATCGCGAGAATTTGGATGACATTGCAGGCATGGTCTTTGTCGATGCAAACACCGAAGAAACGCCAGCGACGTATCCAAACCCAAACGTTTCGGCGATTAGCAACAGCCTTGACACGCTGAGAATCTGTTATGAAAACTGTCATAAGCTCCACGATACCGAGTGGCAAGCCCTTCTAGACGAGGAATCGACTAGTAAGCACGAGCAAACCGCCCGAGCCGAAGTCAGTCACTACAAAGACAGCGCGCCTGCTCTCCACGACAAAGGACATCTTCTAGAGGGTCGAGCTCCATTGCTTGGAAGTAGCCCAGTCAGTGTCATTCAAGCGGACTATGCGCAGGACTTGCAAAAGATTTACGACGCCGGTGTTGGTATTGGAAACGGAACGGAAGCGCAGAGGAGCAGGATGCGCGCCGACATAGCCAATGCCAACGCAGAAGAAGCAGAGATGCAGAAACACTTGCTAAGACTATCTACACAGTCAAGGTTTACATTTATTCCCAACTGTGGGCATAGTATCCATATGGAGAGACCGGATGTAATTATTGAACATGTGCGGTGGATATTGGCACAGCTTGGAGATCCTAAATCTAGCAGCTGAGCTAGTTCTTGGTAGAATAATCTATTCAATGGATAGTGAGAGTACCCTTTTCCGTGACCTTGCTCTGTTATCTAGAATAATGCAACTGCGTCTGCGAGAGCAGTTCGCTCGAGCGGATCTGGAAGTACAGATAGAAAAGCAGTTCCTGCGGCAGGAAAATATATCATAAATTCTACTGCGAATTCAGTGTTATGATAGAATGCTATCACCTCCACAGCAAGAGATAGGCGTAGCGTTCTTCGCCGCCAATCAAGTGCGACGCCGTCCTGTACTGAATTATGGGACAAGCCACTTCTTCTCCTGCAAGGTTTTGAAGAGTAATTGAGAATGGTATTAGTCACGAGATATATCTAGTTCAGTTTAAAGTACAGGCACCTACATCCTAATCTCATCTACAGAGTTAACAGGTAGAAATCCCATGCCCGAGACAATGGCTCTCCCTAGTCATTCATCGACACTCTCCCCTACCCCGGCACCAGTCTCCACTCCGGTTGCATCTCGAGCCCGGCTTCGAGATATTGCTCCTAATATCTATCTCGGCCAATGGCCTCCCGGACCGAAGAATGGAATCACCGACGTTGCTGGAGTACTCGTTCACACGCAATCGATGCACTCGGACGATGGAAGCGTAAACACAGGTGTTACTACTATTGTGCCGCGAACTGAGTGGTTCAACAAAGCGTGCTATGCTGGCGTGTTCCGCTTTAACGGCTCTGGTGAGCTGACGGGCACCCACTGGCTCGACGAGACAGGTCTTTTACACTCACCCATCATCCTGACAAACAGTTTTTCGGTTGGGGCAGCCATTACCGGCATCTACCAACACTCCATCAAACACTTTGCCGACAAGGATGGGGCTGCCAATTGGTTTCTCATGCCCGTCGTTGGTGAAACTTTTGATGGCTATTTAAACGATCTCACGGCCATAGCTGTAAAGCCGGAGGATATTGTTCACGGTCTTTCCAACGTCTCTTCCGACCCGGTCGAGGAGGGCAACACCGGTGGAGGCACGGGTATGATATGTCACGGGTTTAAGGCAGGCACTGGCACCAGCAGCCGCCAAGTCCCTGGGGTTGACACCAATGGCGAAGAGACAAGATACACAGTTGCAGCCCTTGTTCAAGCAAACTTTGGAAGATCTGCCCACCTGCGTATCGCAGGTGTTCCTGTGGGCAAAATCTTTCTCGACGAAGAGATGGAGCGGGCCAAGGCCGCCGGTAAAGAGACGCCGAAGAATGAAGCGGACGCGTCCAAAGAGGAAAGAGATGGGTCAATCATCACAGTTATTGCAACAGATGCCCCATTGAATCCGGTACAGCTGCAAAGGCTGGCGAAGCGGGCGACGGTTGGTGTGAGCAGGACTGGAGGCTATGGCTACAACTCGTCAGGCGACATATTCCTGGCCTTTTCCGCTGCCAATGCGATAGACGTACAAGAAATGAGTGCTTTCAGTCTCGAGCCGAATCGCTTCAAGGCGCGGCCAGTGAAGATTGATACGATCTACGATCAGACAATGGACGATTTGATTGAAGCCGCGGCTGACGCCACAGAAGAAGCTATCTACAACTCCTTGTGCATGGCAGAGACTATGGTGGGTCGAAAGGGACATACTATCAATGCAATTCCACTCGAGAGACTAAAGGATGTATTAAATAAATATAGCTACCAGTCAAAGAGGGAGAACGATTAGATTGAATCTTGAAACAAAATGGTCTCGTTGGCCATCGCCCCTTCAAGGGCAGGTCATCTGGGCTGAGCATATACTCCCAGAGACAGCGCCGAATGCTTAAGTCTCTACTGATGATTGCCAAGAGTCTCTACGAGATCCTCTCTCCTAATAACTGCGGAGCTTGGGTTGATTTTAGTGACTGCAAGCTTCGAAATAAACTGTTATAGACAAATAATGGCATTACTATATTGACAAATTACTCTATATTCTTTGTAGGCCAGAGTGGGCAGGCGGGCGAGCCAGGTACGCGCAACCGTTTCTTTCGTTGTCGTATCAGCGCCAGCTTGTCCCTCAGAATAATGCATGAAGCAATCGTTTCCATGCCGGCCCCTCCGCAAGCTTCCGGCGATGCATATGAATAGCGTCCCAATCTTGTTCACGGCGGCCAGTGTCAACGTCAATTTCACTTATCTTCACCCAGGTTTCTCGTTTCCAGATATATCCAATAATGTAGAAAAGAATGACCACCGGGACACATAGATATGACATGAAGAAAGTTTGTGCATCAGCAAGTGAGCCATCAAGATTAGTAATTGCAGTATAGAATACGGCAATAAGAACGATGATGTTGAGAGTCAGACCGATATAAGATCCCCAGACACCAAACGCAGCACGGAAAGGAATCTCATCCAAAGTATGGCCCTGATGCTTCCAGGCTTGCCGGAATCTAATGTGACAGACACAAATCGAGCCCCAGGTAAACAATACCGATAAACCCGAAATCGCCTGTAGCCAGATGAATACAGTGCTGCCATTGGCACTGACACTTATGTATCCTAAAAGACCAAGTGCGATGAGAGCTGTAAGCGAAAATAAAGGACGACCTGATTTATCGATCCATGCGAAGAGTTTCGGCGCATAGCCCTGCTGGGCAAGCGCAACAAGAGTACGGCTACCGCCATAGACGGAAGAAACACCAATGGATAGAACAGATACCAGGATTATTGCGTTCATGAATGAATCATAACCCACCAAGCCCGCATTTGCGATGGCAATGACGAAAGGAGATGCACTAGGGTCGCTGCTGCCGGCGTTTAACAAACGAGTGTCCGTTGGGTCGACCAGAAAACCAACAAGCAGAAGTCCAACAATGTAAAACAATGTGATTCGCCAGAAAACTTGTTTAATAGCGCCAGGAAGGGACTTGGTAGGGTCCTTGGCCTCTGCCGCAGCTAGACTGACGAGTTCAGTGCCACTGAAGGAGAAGGCAGCATTGACGAATACAGCTGTTGGAGTAAGTCAGACACAGTAGCTTCAGTATCTCTATTGCATATAATACGTACCACAAAACCCACGAAAGCCGTTCTGAAACGCACCAGGGTTGTACCATAGCCGCGCGCCCCAGTAACTATGATATAGGCCATTTGATGGGCCACCGCCACATACAAGCACAATCGCAACAATCATGAAGATGACTGTTGCCGATAACTTCAAAAGAGCTGCCCAGAACTCCTCTTCAGCATAGCCAAGGGTGCCAAATATGTTGACGAAAATTATTGCGACAAGGAATACCTGCGACAATGAGTTAGGACTGTACCAAACGTGTCCAAGTACGGATAGACAATAATGGAAACTTACGGTGACCCAAATAGCGACGCTGGTATCAGGCGCCCAGTATTGTATTACAGTACCACAGACTGTCAGCTCAAGTGGGAGCGTTACAGCCCATGACATGACATAATTCCAGCCCATTGCAAAGCCCCATGATGGGTCAATAAACCGATTCGAATAGCTGATACTTGGTTAGTACTTTCTGCATTTTGTTGCTCCGCATGCAGTTCCTTACGTGTAAAAGCCGCCAGAGACTGGGTACATTACAGCAAGCTCGCCAAGCGCATAAACAACGTTGAACAGCATCACACCCATAATCAAGAATCCTATGAGGACAGAGCCAGCCCCACCAGCTTGAAGGGCAGAACCGCTGCCAACAAAAAAACCGGCACCAATACTGAATGAGGTTAGTTAGCTTGTATCCATCCATAAACAGGCCCCGAAATCATGCGTAACAATGACTGCTCTCCTCCAGACGATCCTTTTTTAATTGCAAGGTACTAACCTTCCGCCAATTGCAATCATATTGAGATGGCGAGGTTTCATTTCGCGCTCAAGCTCAACTGTGCCGTTTGCTTGGTCCTCGTGGGACTTGAAAGACTCAATGGTAAGTCCATTGCGAGTAGCCCAGGACATCTCGGAGTAGCCATGTTCTATCCTCACGCTCGACTCAGTCTCAGTCTTGAGTGGTGGCTCCATGCTTTCAGACAGCTTGACTTCGGTTTTGGTCTCAGATTCCATGATTATGACCGGGGTTTAATGGGGTTCACTTGGTTGACAAGCGTGTGGATGAATAAAACGGTAAATGGGACTGGGGACACCCGCCAGACAAAGGATGGCGAAATGCCCGACTACATATACCGACATGCCGATTCGATCCACCTGCGAGCGGAAAAGCCACTGGAAACGACGGAGCAATGATAAGGGATGCCGCCTACCAGCCATATCACCCCTGTCAAACGCCACGCTAGCCGGCCGAGAGGGGAAGTGACAGTCGTTGGAGTAAAACTGCCGACGTCGGTGCTCTACAACGGATTGTTTACACTAAATTATTGGCACTAGGGCCGTTTGTTCTACTCAAATTTCCACATGCCAGCCGTCTGGAAAGCCCGCGTGTGATACCCGGCATTTGTCACCCACCAATTCATCCATGGCTTTATGGGAAGCTGAAGCTAGCTTGCGCTGAAAGGAACTGAAACATCTCGTGGCTATTGCAGGAATCCGGGGAAGCGGGTCGGGTGAGTCGGCCTATATCGGTAAGCCCTACATGTAACTTTCTTTAGTCGGCCAGCTTCAGCCTAGATCTGGACGGCCTCATACAAACAAAACAATGACGGTCATCAGCCAAGATTTCACCCCAAGCTGGGCTCAGAGTCAAGAAATTACTCGGGGCGTCTGAGACTCGTAAATGATAGCTCCCATAATTTAAAATGTCATTTGATCCCTATAATCTATGTTGCTAACAATTCCGTTCGGCGGCTTGAACTGGGCGTCGGATTGAGGCTGATTTGGCCGCTCTATCTTTACTTCTCACAATAACTGCCTAACGTAGTTAGAGGCTGCCCTAAACCGAAAACGGGTAACAACCAGACAAATTGTGTCGTGAAAGTGATGCAAATAGTCAAGTTGATCTTGAGTATCTTCAGTCAAGTTCAGTTAAATTGATGCCCATGCTTATATTCGCCCGTCAGCTAATTATTGTTCCCTTTGTATGTGCTTTGGAACTTTGGAAACAATCTCTTTTACCACGCCAATTTGCGATACCGTCACATGTCAGCGCAAGTTATCTTTCACTGGCACCCATTTACAAATGGCCCACCGTAGCTCCGGCCTCGGTATTTTCCCAATCGCTACTTATCGTCAGGCTAAAATAACTCAGACGTGGAATTGCGATCGAACAGTGGAACTCTGATAGACACTGGCTTTTTTAACCTCCTGCCCTCTATGCGTTATGTGCCAAGACGAGTCAAAATGCCAAGCTGCGTGCCGCGCGGCAAGGCAGTTCAATCCGGAAGGAGGTAATGCCTATGGCCGTGACTGACGCGCCTAGCTTACTTATGGAAACAACTTTTGCTACATTCGCATCCCATTCATACATGACAGCGAATGTATTCTTTTTCGTACGCGCGACGCGCTCGATTTGGGCACCGTGATAGGACACCTCCGCGCCATACTGCAAAGTGGCAAGCTAACGAACGTCTGATGTAAACCGGGATCAATTGATTGATGTATAGCTAGGTCGCGCACCGCTCAGTCTGTGCAGTCACGTCGAAACCCCCGGTGCGGCTATGGTGGCAAGTTTTAATTGATGGTGTGCTAAATCAGTTAGACTTGTATACGATAAATAGAAATTTACGTTGCGTATATAAGAGCACACGTGCGGACGGACTCAGATTCGTCTGCGGCATGGATATTTAGGAATAGCCCTACATGTACCGGAGACATTTCCCAAATTTCTCTGGCGTATATGTTTGAAGTCGCCTTGGTTTGGAACTCTAAGACTTCACCCACTTCACCTACTTCATAAAAGCTATTTTTTCTATTAAATGAATCACTTTGATTTAAAAATCGCTGTGCAATCTATAAACTATAGGTACTGTGTAGGGTAGTCATGTAGAAAGTGTCCTGTTGGCCACGTAAGCTGACAATGCCTCGATCTTTACTGCATAGAGTAATATTAATCATGGCCAATTTAACCAACGCTTAGTACCTGGAAGATACGACCAACATAACCCATTAAATACAGCAAACCATGCACACTGTCTACCGGCATCTGCATGCGGCGCGACAACAAGTGCGACTGCTGAGACTCAACTCAGCCAAGGACTTCAATGCCCCTTTGCGCTGCCAGCTGTTGCCTACTTCGCTATGGCAGGTACCCTCATACGAAGCATTATCATACAACTGGGGTCAGGCTCCGCGGTCAAAAATAATTGAGCTCGAGTCCACACCAGTTGCTGTCACACCGAACCTGGAAATTGCGTTGCGCTACCTGCGAAAGCCGTCGGCGGAGCGACTCCTCTGGGTGGATGCGCTCTGTATTAACTACGACGACGCCGTCGACCACAGCAAGCAGGCATCCATCTTAAGACATATATACAGGAACTGCAGCACCAACGTTGTCTGGCTTGGTCCGACCGTACCTGAGCCCCGGGACCAATGGCCAGTCACTGGACAGGAGCTTGCCAGAGGCTTGAATTTGATGCGCCAGATTTGCGGCCGGGATATGGCCACCTTGGAAAATATGAGGGATGTCAACCACTATAGAAAGTCAGATGAGGGCAATCATTCCGGTGTTCATGAGGTTGTGGAGGCTTTCCATGAGACAGCCGCCTTTCGCCGCCAACGGGGACAGGAGACATATCTTGTAGACATCAACGAGTCGACAGATCTCTACAGACCGTTCCAAGAGGCTGAGATCTGGAATCAGACATGGGCTGTACAACAGATGGCGCATGCGCCGCGCGTAGTCCTGCAGGCAGCTGACACGACACTCGAGTGGGATACTCTGGCCTCCTTTCTCGAAGACAAAGAGTACAGCGACGCTTTCCATCTCCCGTGGGCACATGGCATAATGGAGGGCATGGTCTGCGCCATGTTTGAGGATGTCGAAACAGTTCATACCCAGCGCAAACTCACGCAGCTCGATCAGGCCGACGCATTCGGTGAAAAATCGAGTCTCATGTCTGTCTTGGCCCGTTTCAGGCAGACGCAGGCAGCCGATCCGAGAGACAAGATATATGGAGTTCTAGGCTTTCTCCCGCAGGAACATGCGATTCAGATTGACTATACAAAGACAGTCGCAGATGTTTATAGCGAAACCACTATAGCGCTGATTGATGCCAACAAAAATCTTGACATTATTTGTCAAAATCTGTGGTATTTAAACAGCAAGTCATCTCCAGATATGAACCTGCCGTCGTGGGTACCTGATTTCTCTCGAGCTGGTGAACTCCAATCCTGCGTTTATCAGTACCAATCGCTCTTCTCTCCCGGTCTGGGGCTATTTGCTTCAGGAAAACCGAACTGCACTGTTCCCTGCCGAGTCGTGGACGGGAAGGCTTTGCAAGTCAGTGGCACTGTTGTTGGGCGAGTAGGGTGCTTTAAAAGGCAGGGTCCTAGTTCTACGAGCTCATTTATGGTATATCCCAGTCAGCTCCCTCGGGACTGGATGCGCATGTGGCTTGGAGAGCGTCTGTTGGGTGACGACCTGGCCATGTATGCTGCGAGTGGCGAATCCTGTAGGCAGGCTTTCTCTCGTACATTGGCTTTTGACTGTCAGGTTTTCTCCATGAGGAGACTCGACTCGGACGCCATTAAGAGCAACAGTGAAATAATTGGGCAGCTGCTAAAAGACAAGGTGGCAGAGATAGAGACAGAAAGCCCAAATACTGCAAGAGGAGGTACAGAAAAAAGCCAAGTAGAGGAGCATCGCTATCATCGCTTTTGGGATCAACTTATCTCAAAGGTATTGCGGCATCAACTCTATATTCAGTGGATGTTCCTTGTCTCTGAGAATGGATTATACGTAATGGCTCGAGACAGTGTCAAGGAAGGCGACCTGATTGCAGTTCTGGATGGGGCAAAGGTTCCCATCGCCCTCAGATCAAATGGTGGCGGAGAATACAGTATCATCAGCCATTTGTATGTTCATGGATACATGGATGGATTGGCTGAGGAGCAGAATAGAGCAGGTCTCTTAGAAAGGACAGAATTTCTCATAGTGTGAGATCCGGATATAACAGCTCAAAGTAAATGGTGCAGACACGTCTTCAATCAGCTTGCGATATAAATTAACTGACACATAATTACAGTTGCTCGGTCTCACTTTTGAGGATCATTCCTGGAGCGTTCCTTCGCTCAAGAATTGACTAACCTCTCTTCAACAGGGTGGCATCCTTGCTGACTCTTCTCAGACTCACTACTTTGTCGCCATCTTTTTCCTCGAATTTCATGCTGATCAGCATCCCTTGCAGAACAAAGTCAGTAGGATTTTTGCCCTCGCTGTCTCGACGTGAGTCGACCGCGGGCAGCAAGCGTATGTCGCCGACACCATTGTAAACTAGTGTAGGCAGGTGATCCTCACTCTCACCCACAACATAGGAATTGGAATCGTCATCCTGCCATGTCCCTTTCCACCCCTTCCAAGCTTCGCCGGTCTCCTGGGAAGGTAGTCCAAGCTCGAGCGTTGCAAAATTGTAGACAAGGCTCGGCCATCCTTTGAGCCCGGTAATGGCCGCAAAAACATGCCATAAGGCATCATTTCCGGATTCTGAATTCGTCATGGCAGCCATTCCCGAGTTCCGGAGCATTTTTTTGTCGCCTTGCTTGGAGTATCCGGCTGCGTGGCAGCGAAACCCGGGGTCATTGGAGCCACTGTGACCAAAAGCGACCGTCTCTTTGTGGTCAAAAGTTTCCCACCCCAATGCCATGCCGCCCTGTACCTCGGTAAGCATCTCCTTGGCTGTGTCCTGGCGGAGAAGTCCACCATCACCAGACAGCGAGCGCTGCACATCATGGATTGCCCTTAGCAAATCTGCAGGCGTCGTCCACAGCCCAGCGGCAGCAAGCTCAGGCAAATGATGGTGCGCCTCCGCGGTCCGTATGTACCCATTCCGATGTACCTTGGCAGCGTTATGCTCGCCAGCTGGCAGTGGGCTATAAAAGGACCGAGTCATCCCCAGCGGCTCCAGAACGAGCTCGCGCATCAGATCCGGATACTCCTTACCGACGACTGCCTCTAGAATGAGCTGTAGCAGGACGGTTCCCGAGCCAGCATATGTATACTTGTACCCGGGGAGGGACCTTAGTCGGAAGCGGACAGTGTTTGCCGGCTTGGCGCCAGCAATAATCTCACTCAAGCTGGGGATTTTGTCCGTGGAGGGATAACCCGGGAAGCTGGACGGTGTGAGACCAGCCGTGTGGCTTAGCAGCTGCTTCACGGTGATGGTTTCAATCAAGGGCCTCTGACTGGCTGGTGAGCCATCAGCCAGGATATCGAGGTAGTTGCTTGGCAGCAGCTCGCGGAGCGTGCTGGAAAGGGTAAAGCGCCCGTCCTCGACGAGCTTTAATACGGCAATGGCGTTGATGGCCTTGGAGATGCTGCATGCCTGGAACACTGTGTCGGCGTCATCGCCCACAATAGAGTAGCACCTAGTCGACAAGACGCCATCTTCGAGAACGGCGACTGATGTAGACGGGGCACCGAGCTCCGCCAAACAAGCTGCGACAGTTTCGTGTTGTGGAAAGTTGGCTAGGATCAGCGCCTCAAACTCGTCAAGAATGGCCATTGTGCGTTCTTGAAGCGATTCTCGTAAGTTTTACAGTTTGAAGTACAGGTGAATTTAAGTCGTAAGAGAAAAGATACAGATTCAACCATTACGAGCGGGGGAATGCACTTATAAGGCCGGACAACGTCATGGATGCCTAATGCGTGGAACTTTTGGTCGCGCCGAAAACTAGACGCATGCACAAAGCCTCATTGCGTGTCCCTGAGGTCCTGCGAGGAAATTTTGCAGCCAATGCATGAGTAATAGCCCATTGTGCATGTTCCTGTAGCGCCTCTTACGTATACATGCATGATACGTGTTTGGCAGCTCCAAATGCTTTATTCTAGACTTTTTGAGTGGTCGAAATAATTGATGCCTATTGCAACTTTTCATGAACGTGCGCAAAGTGCTCATGCTGCGCGGGGAGGTTTTAGCTGTAGCCTTACACGAGGAATAGGTGGCGATTGCCTGTCCACCTGAATACAGCTATCCCAGCCACGCGGCTACACTAACCAGGGGCGTTTATGTCTGCTGTAGTTAGAAAGAGCACGCGTTCGTCCATGCGCAATCGCCACACGCTGGCCACACGCCGCGTACTACACGAGCGGAAATTGAAAACATGGGATATACGCAAGCCGGCTAGTTGATCCGGTAACTACTCAAATGTCGTGTTTGCTACCCGCAACCGGCAACTGGGGTCCGCGGGCCAGCAACGAAGTGCAACAATTGTGGAAGGCCATCATAGTGACCTACGGAGTGCCCCATATGCATTGTGTTGAAACAGGCCATGTATGCACCTGGAGCTGTTATAAAGCTCATATCAGCAACCGCCTTGGTCAAACGCTCAAATGTACCTATTGTGGCTGGTAGAGGGCCAGACTCGGTAAGCGAGCCTCGAGGTATTCGTGTGTGGGAACGCGGTCGCGCCTAGTATAACCCAGTCTTATGGAGTCATTTCAATTTATAGTCTAGCTGGCTAGCCTGTCGGTGAGACTGAGAGCGAGCGCAACGCAAGGATCTTGCGACGGTCCCACTAAGAGCAGGTCGATACGTTCAGTCAATGGAGTCAAGTACTGGTAGCTGCCTTGCAGTCTGCTTCGCCAAGCAACACAGTGGATATGCAGGTTCCATAGGTTTTCCACAGTCTGCAAACACTCCATGTACTCAATTGATAGTCAGTAGAAATGAAATACGGTAACCATCATGATGACATGACTTATCGTATCCGCGGCAGGCAACAGTCGGTCAGGCCTTGAGCTACGTAGGCTTGCAGCTGCGCTCAGGCCCCAAAGAATATGGTATCCGATCCATCAAGTTACGGAGAAGTCAAAAACTGCCACGTGGAGGGTCCGGATCCATGAAAATACCTGTCCATCCTCAAGATCTCAGACACAATCATGTACAAGCAACTGCCAAGTGAACAAATGAGCGACTATTACACAACAGTGTGGCCAATTGTTTGCCACTGTTTATGAAGAGGAAAAAGATTGACTGAGACGTCACAAGATTTGATTTATTCTATTCATTTCTCATGCCTCTGCATATAGCTCGGTGCCAGCTTGTGAGGTTCAAATGAAAGAGAGTGCCTGTACTCACAAATGTACGGATTCGTAGTTGAAAGGAGTTATGGCTGCTGGTCGAAAAACTCCCAGCCTGCGACCTGCTATATACATCTTTCCTTACCACGTGACTGCCTTATTACTGCCTTTTCCTTGCCGGGCACCTGACACAGCTACACTGGCACAGCCTACGCTGTACGGAGGACCTGTGGACGCTGCCTGCTTTGGTCTCTCCCGTGGTGAATGCTTCCGTTGAATCACTGAAAATGGGCCTGACTATTTCCACTTGTTTTGAAAGTTCAAGTAATGCACACATGTAGATTTATACACTCTATTATGCTGGAAGTAGCATGGCGTTTATGAAACTTTGGTCCCGTTTAAACATTATATGCCAGGCCGAACTTTATCAACATTTTAATTCTATCTACTGAAAACTACTTTAAAACCCCAAAATTGACTCTCTTAGAAGCGTATCGCCATCAATGATATCAATGCCCCAGTCTGCATTGGTTCTGTAAGCAGTATTGTCCACTACATAGAAATGCTGTCAAGTCCATATTCAAAGGACATGCCATCAATGCAAGCCATAGGAACCGATATATTTATAGTAAATGATAAACGCACCACTAGTCAGATTAGCTATGCGTATACACGATAGTTACAGAATAACATACACGAGAATGATGGCAAAGAAGACAGCATACGGCAGCCGGGATTCTCGCGGCTCCTCGGCTTCAGCTGGCCGCACCAGGTTGTCGAAAATCGGCCTCTCTGACTGCCCGTACATTTCTTGCCGCTGTTCCTCCAACTGTAGAAGATCTTTGGTTTCAAAAGGCGCTGGGCATGGAGCAGAGGGTGACTGGCTGTGCATGATCAAACTTTGATAATCTTGCCGTCACCAGCCTCGTATTATCTTATATCTTGGCGAGGTGGATAAGCTAGGATAGCTTTTCTGTTTTCCGCATCTCGCTTCGATTCCACCTCGCTTAGTCTTTTTGACCGCAAGATGATCCCCAGAAGGTAACAATGAGAATATCAGCCAGTAAGCATTGCTCTGCAGAAGAAAGTGGTCAGCCCTTCATGCTTGCAAGATCAATGCAGCCCACAGATCAAATAGTAGCCTTGATTATTTTTACTAGTATTTAAATCTGGAGCCACGACTCATCAACACAGTGGGTAATTTAAGCATTGTAGCCTTGAGTTACCCTTTCTAGCCTCATCTTGGAGTTAACCCACCCCGGCAGTGACCCAATGTAGGGCACCACAGCGGATACAAGACGCGCAATCCCTTGCGTCACCGCCCGCATAACTTTTGTACATGGCACGCTAGAGGATGGCTGCAGATATTGAAGACCAAGCCATGCCCAAGCGTTGGTAGAGATCAGGAACGCTTCTCGCCAGTGGAGCTTCTTGGCATACACTAGCGGGACGCCTAGTTAGTAGTTAACTCCTCCCTCCTCTTTAAGGGCTGAAGGCTGGCTCCAGGCTGAGAAAAAAGTCGGGGAGCTGCTTGAACTCGGCCGGCACGTTGGTATATCACTGTTTATTCTTTCATTGGTCCGGGCAAACCCATTCTCGAGTGACCAATGTATTCTCCTCTCTTCTCCACCAGTTCAAACTGCTAACCAATGCTACATTCGTCCGCCGCTTTCCTGGATTGTCGGGATACGCTGGTGTATACTTGCTCGGTTATATGATGCCATGTGCGCCTTGTCCACCCCCACAGGGGCAGAAGAGGCAAGCAAAGGCGCCGTCGACTCGGTATGAAGTAGCATGGACTTAAACAATGGAGTTAAGTCCACGAATAAGGCAGGCAACACCTTTCACCAGTCCCAGTGGGTCGATGTTAGCGTTGTGGATTTTGTTGTTGACAGTCGGACGTATCCACATTAGGGCAATTCGTATCAGTAAACCATTTAGAGAAGGCTGAAAATGGAGAGAGGTACGTAATTACTCTGTCTACCGGACGCGACTCGTCATCTTTCCTTGTCAGTACAAGCCAGTCAACGAGCCGTCAAGCGGGCCAACCACAGTCAACCCACACACGATGCATTGCCTAACAGTACTACACCCGAAAAGTCACGCCTTGCAGCCAGATGGAACCTATTAATGGTTACTCCGCGGGTTATATTGGGTCAGCAGGACTCCCTGTCAGTTATTCATTGGAGTTTGGACTACGAGTTTGCGATTGCTAGTCTGGGCGGGTTCTGAGCTCCAGGGCTTCACAGACCTGAACGCAAGCCGACTGACCCAAGATGTGTTCCGAGGCCACTTGTTTTCATCCGGGTTTGCGTCTGGTTCTTCGTCTGGTTCTTCGTCTGGTGGTGTCGCACTAATGCATGGCAGTAAGACGGAAATGGACAATGGGAATCGTACTAGGTTAGCCCCATTGCTAACTTGATTATTAACCATCATGTCTAATAAATGGAGAGGCTGGGAGTGGTAAGATCCGCGAGCACAGGTGGTAAACGTGATGAACGGAAAAAAGTGGCCAAGGAACTAATAAAAAGATGCACTCCGTACTCCACTGTACTCCGTCGTCCACGCAGGATCCAGAGTTTGCTGACTCGGCAATGTATCCTAATACATGCATCGTTATTGACAAAAAAACTAGTTGCAGCCTCTGGAGTGACCCTCCCAGAAAGATACTGGACGCAGGTTTCTGATTGGCCAATCTGTGGTTTTGGCTAGCCCTACAGAGTAACATAGAGCGATTGCAATTGCACAATAAAGCTAGCTTTAAGCTTGTCGAACGATATCCATGTTCTGATACAAAGTAGCGGATACAGCCCACAGCATTATTAACAGTCTGCGCTTGTATTTTTCTCTCTTTTCGTTATTTGTCCTTCTTTGGGGCCAAAAAAAGTTGCATTGGATTTTCTGGAGACTTTAGTCATGAAGTTCTCCCGTCGGTGCCGTCAGGCTGCAAGAACGTTGACCGCACAATACGTCCGAATTATCGAGACTTGTTCGCGGGCTAAGTCGCAGCAACCATCCCTGCCGACACAGGCGTAGGTGAATGTGAACCACTGCACGCCTAAAGACTAAACATATGCATCATTAAAGTTGACTTGTCCATCCTTGTTTTTCTCGCTGCTTTTCCCTGTGGCGGCCGCCTGCTGAGCCAGGTAGAGACAAGCGCCTTGTGGACACTTGCGACCCGAACGATGAAGGACTGTCAGCCAGGATTGCAGACGACCCTAGTGGACGCGCCGTTGCTGTTAAATAGAATCTCATCTGGCCTTTAAATTTCGAACATCAACCAGAGGTTTTTCGTTTGGTTTTGACAGCAAAATGTTGACTGTACCAATCCCTGCATTTGCAGCAATACATGTTTGAACACGGCCGAATATGGTGGACACTGTCCCCCAATGCCAGAGGACCGGACCGGCTCTACGCGAAACTCCGGCGACCGAATTACTCGGGTTTATCATCCAGAAAAGCATAACGCCGTTGGTCGCCGCACAATGCCTTCCCTGCTTTCATTTGCGACAATATAACTGTAATGGGAGTACTTAAGCTGAACTCAGTTAAAACGGATTCTGAAATTATTAAACAATAATAATAGCACAGCCATTACTCTTTGCCATATGTAGTAATACAATAGAATACAGACTGGGATCTCTTCGTATGTCGCTCCGTAAGCGCTTTCATGTTGTCTCAGCAGCCTCGTCCACACAACATCTCTTGCGTGCCTGACAGGCAATCCACTCAAAACTTTGTAGAAACAACTGTAGGTGCACAAAGTACCCCACACTCCCTGTATCAGAAAGATCGACCATGTTCATTAACAGAATTTTGACACCATCTCAGCTATGCAAACTGCAAGGCAGCAAAAAGAAGCTAGAAAGAACAGAGTAGAGAATACTGGGCAGTGACACCCGCAGGAACCGCAACTCCGCATGGCAGCAAGAAATCGTAGATGGGCAGAGATTGAAAATGTGAGATATACGCGTACCGGCTGGCTGATCCAGTAGTTAGTCAACTGCCATGTTGATTAGCGCGTGTCGGCACCAAAGAGCAGCCCACAGGGTGAGATAAAGCCAACAGCTTGGGCACAGCTGCCATTGCACTTTTTTATTCTGCATCATCCCACATACTTGCAGGGTATTAACTTCCATTGACAAAGCCCGTAGAGACTTTACTCGCATTCTGTCTTGTTGGCAGCGTATCTCCTCATCATCTTCGTTTTATCCCACCATCAGACGTCAACACCATGGCGCCCCCACCGCTTCCCGTCCCTGCCGGTCAGGTCCAACTTCAATTACTCGACGGAGGGAGCTGGATGCCATTCGAAATGATTTTCCTGGGAGGTGGTGCAGCAAAGCCCTACAAAATGTACGACTGGGCGTTTTATATTTTCCACCCCAAGCTCAACCGCCATATTCTCTGGGACCTTGGCATGGCAGAGGTACGGCCCCAAAATATTACTGGTTCAACATTGTGGTAACAAGACATGCAGAGCAAGGAACTGTATCCCCCCCATGTCGGTGAGCTTTTTTACACTCACTTTGCGCCACGCGGCCCGACCGTATCCGTGGCAGAGCAACTTCTGAAGCGCAGTGTGAAGCCGACGGATGTGGACACTGTGCTTTTCAGGTTCGGTGTATTTGGCATTTTTTTGCGCTTCTGTCTTTTCTAACCATATTTAGTCATGCTCATTGGGACCACTGTCGTCCGGTAAAGAACATGTTCCCCAATGCGACAGGCTTCTTTGGGCCGGGAACAAAAGAGTTTTGCTCTCCGGGGCACTTTGAATTGAAGGACTCCCAGTTTGACGGAGCATTCTTTGATCCTCAGAATGCTACGGAAAACTCTACGGAGCTGACTGGTCCATGGGTCCCGTTTGGCCCTTTCGAGCGAGCCATGGATTTCCTTGGTGATGGTAGCCTTTGGCTGGTTGACGCGCCAGGTCATATGCCGGGCAACTTATTTGCCGCAGCCCACGTCGGGAATGGCGAATGGGTCATTCTGGGAGGCGACTGTTGTCATGCCAGGTATGGCCGCCATGAATAGGCCGTAAAACGCGACACTAATACATGTGATAGATCTATACTGGATGGGACTTGTGATGTCGCAGAGTTTGAGATGCCTGGTACAGGAGTGATGAGCTCGGCACATCATGATTTGCAAACCGCCAAGCAGACTATATCCAAGCTTCGTCAGATGGAAAATGAGTACAGCATATATGTTGCGCTCGCTCATGATGAGGTATGGATGGCACAGGGTACAGACTCTGTACTGATGGGATTGCTAGATGAAGATATGAGACTGTTTGTCACCGAGCGATTGCTGCATGGTGGAGATCCTTGACACTATGCGATGACTATCTCCATAGAAAGCTATCAGTAGCTATATTTTGGCTGTTCTCGCAACCCGAATGATTACCGGTCAGTTGCGATTGTGAAGGTTGGGCTGCTTCGCGACAAGCTAGGTTACACGAACATTATCCTCGTGTAATCGTATTACCCTAAATAGCAAACTATTGCTTATTTTGATCCGTATATTTTGACTTCATATAATTTCTAGTTTCAGTATTAAAAGAAAAGATCTTTTTATCATACTGCACTTTCTTTGGGCCTGGTGCCTGCTGTAGCCGCAAGCATGGTTCCACAGCACGATATGAATTTACAAGTCTATTTGGGGGAGCCTGTGGAGATGGATCCTTACGCCAAAGCGGCAGATTCTTCTTTTATAAACTGTAGCGACCCTAATTGCGCCGAGGTGAGAGGACTCTAAGCTTTCCTCCACAATATATATGCTGAAGTTTACGTTACGTGTTGTGGCGGCTCGCGCGGCGGTAGTTCAGTTACTCCTGGGTTCATACTGGGCGTGTAGGGCAAACGCCGCAAAGCCCCGGCTGTTCTCTCCATCGTGCTTGGACAACCTGTCGGAACGAGCCACGGGTGCCGCATACTTGAGGAGGGATACTATAGCGACAGCTATCTATGTTGGGTTGTGCCTCACTACAGACTGCAATGACCTGAGTGAATCACTTTTAGTGGTGCAGACCCCTAAAG
This sequence comes from Zarea fungicola, assembly GCA_900169235.1. Taxonomy (NCBI): domain Eukaryota; kingdom Fungi; phylum Ascomycota; class Sordariomycetes; order Hypocreales; family Cordycipitaceae; genus Zarea; species Zarea fungicola. The sequence continues at coordinate 73,676 of FWCC01000180.1, forward strand.
AGTTGCACAAGTTTAAGAATTTCAGCGGCATAGCTGAGTCAATCAGCACCAAGCACCCTAAGCCAACTGGTAAAAGCAACTGAAGTAAATACAACCATTCTACGAATTGGAGCTTTGTTCGATAGTGAATGCGTAGAGAGGTTTGATGAACGATTTAGCCAGAAGTTAATTTCGCACGGTTTTTTCCGGTGCTGCCTTTAGATTTGAGCAGTTTAGTGATAAAGCCGTCCGACCTTCTCCAGACGACGCGTTAGGTACCATCGGCACGCCTATGACAAGCGAAGAATGCTTCTCAAGGGAACAAGTCTCTGTTACAGTTCAGTCGCTGAACCGTATGTGCAATTTACATGAAAACCGATTACAGGAAGAAATAGTGAATAAATGATTGAGAACCGAACCATAGCTCATTCTTCCAATTGCTGTCAGTCTAAGAGCTGCTGACAAATCCAAATCGCCTAAAAACTTGACTTTCAAGTTTTCATTGCAGGGCTTCACCTTCACTGTTGGTTTGAATCCATTAAACTAAATTAGAAACTGAAATTTATGATTTCTCGGTTATGTGGTGAGCTACTCAAGAATCCAGACAAAGTACTTTGATAATATTTTATTGTTCTTGACCCCGCACGTCGAGCAGCTCTGCCGCGCAGTAGTTAAGTGTAAGTGGGAGCATAATAGCAAATACAGTTTTAACGGAATCGTTTCCGGCGCCACTTGAGGAGCTAATTAATAACTAACATATGCACTAATTGGAAAATTTTTAGTATCCATGTGTCACTGGAGTGCGCTGACATAATCTACACGACATAACAATCTCCGGGCGTTGACTTCTAGTCCAACTTCATAACTCTGCCACAACTTGGGGCGCTTGTGATGTGGAGTTCAATATGTCGGCCCAAAAACCACATATGATAAATGGGCACCGTCGCTACATGAGTAAAGGCCAACGGCCTTGTGATTTCTGCAGGACTCGCAAGACAGCCTGCCGTATCGAGACTGGTCCCCCATGTCGCATGTGCCAGCTGCACGGCCAATCGTGCACGTTTGGGGATGGTGGAATACGAGCTTCGCATAGACAACATGGGGAAAACAACAGCCTTACAAATGGGCTTAGCAACATAACGGTAACGCCGGCAGGACAGTCAACCTTGCCAGAGCAGCAGCAGAGCGCTTCAGCCCACACACCTGCTCAGCAGTTTACGGAGACTCATATACTTGGGCCGGTACAAGACGGAGGCGACTATGGATCCCCTCTGGTGCTAAGCACTCCTCGCTGGGAGCAGCTGGTATCCGAATTCATGGATTCGGGGGCTCTGACGCCTCCGTCGGCTGATGTGGGGGACGAATTGAATGCAAGAATAACACCCGAATCCGCGGCATTGGATCAGACACTACCCGATACCGTACTTGGCAGTGACGGTATCGAAAGCACCCCCCAGTTCATGGGCACCACGGGGGAATTTGAGCCACATCTCGTCAATCGCTATATTCGCGATGCTAGCGGCCGCTTACTATTCAGAAACCTCACCTTGCAGTCCGTCCAGAGCGGGCCAGTCCCGTCACACTTTTGGTTCACCTCCCAGTCTCTCTATTCCAAGAGTCGCCAGGACACCGGACTGCCGCAGGCGCGGGACGAAGGCGAAAAACGAAAAGTGTTGGAGTCAATGATTTCTTCAGGTGTCGGCCGTCGCCTGATTCGGCTCTTTGATCGGTTTATCGCACCACACTATCCCATCTTCTCCGACAGGTCGCGCCCGTCCCCGTCATCCTCGCCGATATACCTGCTGGCTGCGCTGTATGCTGCTGTCCAGCCCTTTGCACAGCATGAAGATTCTCTGTCTTTTGATTTGGCCTTTAAACCCTCCCTGTACTCTGATTTGCTTACAATAGCGTACGAGGCTCTGGAATTCGAGCTTCACGCACCTACTTTGCCTGTTGTCCAGACCCTTGTCCTCCTCCTCGCGCAACCTACCACGCACCATCTAATGTCTGAATCCTCCCTACAGCGGACGTTGCTTGGGAAACTGGTCTCAGCTGCGCATACACTGGGACTGCACGTTGACCCCGGGCAGTGGCCTATTGCCCCATGGCAGATTGCGCAACGTCGAAGAATATCATTTATCGTCTTTAGTATAGATACTTGGGTATCGTGTAGCCTGGGAAGCCCCCCTCTGATCAATCGGGAAAACTGGTTGATTGAGTCTCTAACCGTAGAGGATGAGTTGGACGCCGGGCTGAGGAGAGCTGATTGGGAAGCACTGCTTCATCAATCTCAGCTAACGTCACTCTTGCGAGAAGTTCTCATGGAGCTACAGTAGGTCTAGCAATTGTTTACTTTGTACACAGATATAAAAAATTTTTTTTAAGAAGGGCTGACAATTATTTATAGCAGCTTGCGTGCCATGGATCGTCTGGCATCCAACCACCACCAAACTTTCAGCATTGCGAAACAGATGCAGGACAAGCTCAATGTTTGCTTTCAGAGCGCTGCAGACGAGTCGGGAGTATTATCAACGACCAATCTTCTCGGATGCTTTTACATACAAATCAACATCTGTCGCGCTCTCCTGCGTTGCCACGTCGCGAACGCGCGGCCCACGGTCCAGTCGTCTGAATCGATGGAGGAGTTTGTTCGCTATGCCCGCGAGGTCACCGAGCAATCCGTCACGAATGCCTTGGCCTTTGCGCGCAATCTTGACAGTAGTGCGGAGGTACTGTTCTGGCCCGCATGGTCGCCCACGGCCTTTACATCATTTGTCAACCTGTCGTGGCTCATGTTGGTGACATCCATTGACTCGGAAGAGGCCAAGGGGTGGATGAAGACTTTGACCGACACGCGCAGCGAACTCAGATCAAAGTCGAAGCAGCTGCCCGTTCTCCGACTGAGTCTTCTTAGGATCGATGCGATAATTTGGAAGGGGATCAAGAAGACGTTTGCCTTGGAGAAGCATGTCTCTGATGTAGTTTTTGAGGAAATAATAAATGATTAGGCGGTAGCCCTTTCGTCCATACTCCAAAACACCTACCTGTGGTTCCTGAAGGGAGCGGCGGGCAGTTACGCTGGAGACTGAGCGACAGAATTTGACAAGTCACAAATCAGTCGTACTTTTCTGTTCCGGGACCGACGCATCCACTAGCGCGTCGCAGTGCGGCAGTATCCGAGGAGGAAGCGACATAAACAATAGCTGCAAAGCCCCTTGAAAATGGAGATTGCCTTGTTCGATTCTGATACATGTCTTAGATCAGTTCAAGGGGAAGAAAGACATAAAGTGGTACGTGGACAGTGGACTAGAAGGGATTGCCTGGGCAACCCTTGTGAGACTCCTTGGTCTAATTGAGCCGCACATCAACAAAGAGATGACATTGAAGGGAAAGACGTCGATAAGGCTAAAACATAGTTTCACTTCCGTAGCCCATTACTAATTTACCCGGATATTTCTTTAGAAAAAAAATCAAGGTTTAATGTTGGACGGTTGGGTGTTGAAGCTTACGAGGGAGCGCAGTTGCCCTATTTGTTTCAAATGCAGACTCCAATGGCCAGCTTCCAGTTGCTGAGAAGTCTGTGAAGCGCACCTCGAGGCTCCGAGTGCAATAACTAGTCTATTCGTGGCAATTGACGTCGCTGGGTGCCACTAACATCGGCTCCCCCTTTCCGGGCTTTATTCCCTAGCCTGTCCGATGTAGGGGCATCTGAGACAGTGAAGGATCTGACTACTCATTTTATTTGCAACATTACTGCACACCAGTGTGGACATTCAAGGGAAGGGAAGATGAAAAACAAGGAGGGAAGGACAAAGGGAGAAGGGGAGAGAGGGAAAATGAAAAGAAAACATGCAGAAGAGGCTCTACCATATATCTATAAAATGCAGGCATCCCCTCTGCTCATTCGATCAGATCATCCAAACAAACATCACCATCTCACCACAAGTCACTCATTCTACCTTTTTCAAAGTCAATCCCTTTTCTCCGCTCAGTAAGTATGGACCATCACCTTCTGTCTCGGCTGGGGTTCCTACCATACTAACAGGTCGTTCTGTACTAGCCGCGATTCTAAAGCAAGCAATCATGAAGTTCTCTATCATCGCAAGCATTGTCTCCCTCGTGAGCGGCGCCGTTGCTGCTCCTGCACTTGACCTAGCTGGTGTTACTTCTGGATTGCTTGGAGGAGGTTCTAGCCCTCTTGGCGGCCTGGGTGGTCGGGATGCGCCCAGCGAGAGTATCAATAACCTCCGCCCACTCGACCTTACCGCAACTAAACCCTTGTCCGGCCAGCTCAAAAACGCTATCCCTGACGGAGATGTGACCAAGGATCTCGGAGTCGTCACTGCGGGCCTCTAGTCTCCTCGAGGTTTCTCCTATTAGTACCCGTCCTGTCGGCCCTACGGTTGTCATTTTTGTTTCCACAGCAATAATAGCTATTTCCTGGGCTAGAAGCAATGCTTTTTGCTTTGGAACATTTTTTTTTGTAGGGTGACTGTTCTGCGGTTCAGACATCGGCTTATTGAGCATATGCTTCTTGTACAATGCTGGTGGTAAGGGTGCCACGCAACTTTTATATAGTAATATTAGGAAAATTGAAAATAGAGCATTTTTGCTTAAAATCTTCAACGTGCTTGACGTTTACGAATTTTCTGTTAGACACGTTATCGGCACTCGCAATTGTAGCTACTGCGGTGTAAAGTTTGGCATATGAAACGTGAAAGCTGAGTAAGTTGAAGCTAGTCTAAGTTTTGCGCGGTTTATGTCTGCCATCTGATGATTTATATGATCCTGAATAAGGCTTAAATTCTCAATCGCCATTGTAATCGGTCGGCTATCGTAGGACGTCAACTGATTTTCGACTCACCAGCTAGACGACCACTGAAGCGTCAGAAATCTATTCGTCAACCTATTGGCGTGTCAGGCGCTCGATGATATGTTAATGGATAAAAGATGACTGTTCGGTGACTTTTGTAGTGTTCCCACTGGCAGCGACTCGTTGACCAGTCAATGGCCTTGAATGGCTTTGCAGGCATGCAAAGGCAAGTGATCATGGCCATGATCATGATGTTTTCTCCATGATAATATAATTAATTACTTCCATGAACAACAACAACAAAAAAAAACAGGCAATTAGGTTGCTTGTCTACAGCCAGGTTAACTACCCTACACGTCTGCGGTGCGCATTCGGGTCGTCGCCCATCTTGGCAAGACGCAAGGGAGGTTCAATGCAGCGTGTGCAAGGGCGAACAGCTCCATCCCAAGCTTTGGAGAGATTCGACCGCGGTAAAATGCTTTGAGATGGGCAATTGTCAGAATGGCAAAGTGTATTCCTTGGGCGCCAATGAACAAATTCAAGCCTATTCTTGGTAGGCTGCTTCTCTGCGGTGCCTGGGCTTTTATGAACTTACTTGGTGAGTTGATACATCGTCACCACTAGCAAACTTGGTGTAATAGTTAGCCTGGAGGCGCGACGCCAAAAGTCCGTCCCGATACTCAAAACCAGTAAACGAATCTGAAAACTAGGTTTTTGCCCCTTCGCCCAGAGCCGAGTTTCAACAAATTGCCTTGTTTACTAGCATCTTGATTCCTTCATCTCCCTGTTCGGCGCGTACACTGCATAGTCTGTAGAGGCAACTGTGCGGATACGCACTGTACAACCACTGTGGCTGTTTAGCGTTTGGACTGTAGCTCGAATAATTTGGTACTTTGTGCTGCAGCACCAGCCACGGCGCCGCCGCAAGTACCTCGACAGACATTGTGGATGGTGTACTCCGTACAAGCACAGCAATCTAGAATCGTTGCCTCGACTATTTATGCGTGCATGCGCGGCCACGACGACATTGCCGCTCACCTGCTCGGGCTGCGCAAGCACCCATACCGACTGGACCTAAACTGCGCGATCCATGAGGAGCGACGGCGCTGTCGATGGCGAGTGCGAAGCTGCTCCAACGAGACAGTCGCCAAGTTGCTGTACCTCCTCAAGCCCCAGGATGTGCACGGGAATCAAGACAACTTTGGTCCATCAATCTATTTCTTGGCAAAAGGCAACACCAACATGAAGACTCTGGCACTTCTTGACGCCTACTGTAAGCCGCATGGCCTGGAGCCTGACGTGGACTTGAGAGCTCCTCACTCCAATGCCGTCACCTTTGAGGAGGAGATGTGCTTCTGTGATGTGTGCGGCCAGTGTCGCGCCCATCACCTTGATGCCCGCATTTGCAAAACCTGCGACGGCGGTGGCTTTTTCATCTGTCAGAGCCGCCACCTCGTAGGACCCAGATGCAGAGGACAGGATCATGAGTGGAAGGGCTTTTTCTGTCGGGATTATAAGAACAATCAATGAGCTGTCCTTTCTATTGGTCCTATCAAAATTGTTTGGCGCTATAGTACAGCATAGCGGTTTATTACTGGTAATTTGGGAACACTTGAAAAAATTGGGATTGAATTGGAGTTGGAATAGCGAACGAAAGGCTTGGAGCGCCGAAAATCGGTTGGAAATGAATGGCGTACACAGCGATATCTTGAATGAATTACAAAAGGAAGAATAAATACAAAATAATAACTGCAACTTATTTCCCTCAATCCTCTTCTTCTTTTGCTTGTTTCTATGGTGTTGGTATGGTATTTCTGTTTAATCCAGCTTTGCACCAAGCTTGAAAGCAGGCCAAGTACCAGCACGGGCGCAAATACAAGTGCAGGTATCACGAAAAAATTACTGAGGGCGAGAGTAGTGACTGCGGCACACTAAGAATGGCGACTAGGTAGATAGATGTCGTGGCTACGTTGCGCTAGATATAATATTACACAAGTGTAGATTTGTCAAGTACCAGTACGTTTGTGGCTTTGTCTCTAAGGCAGTGAAGCAGTGAAGCAACGCCAAAGGGCGTTGATCGGAGCAGCTAACTGGCAGCTTTTACATGGCGTCTCTTGGTCTATTGGCGCAGTGGCGGTTTGTTGCCTGAGTTTGGACTGTTGGAATAAAAACTTGAGGGTAAGACAATTATTGTATTTCTTTCTTGTCTCCGTGTCTGGGTTCTCGTTCTGTAACAGCTCCTGAGGAGCTGTGCAATGCGTCCAATTCAATAGAACGCCACTGGTCTAAGACTGTGCTTGAAAAGGTAATCTCCACCATCTCAGACTCCCTACCGCTCAGAAAGATGTTGGAGATGAGCTAACACTTGGAAACAGTAATCCTAAATGATGCTGTCATGCTCAGTAGCTGTTCGCAAGGAATCGAGAGAATGTAACGGTTCGGCAGAGCCAGACCTTCGGACAGAAATTCGATTATTGCGTAAATTTTGGGGTCCAAAACTGCTTGATGTATAACCACTTGCCCAAAATGAATTGTACGGCCCTGCTCTCGGCTAAACCTCTGCACTAAAGCCGTGTTGCTAGCGTCCAACTGTGCCTGTAGGTGAGCTTCTCCGTCGCTCTCACTCTCGGCCACCTGTAGAGTAACGCAATAATCTAGAAGCAGCCGTAACATTGCCTCGCTACGAGCATAAACAGCTTCTGTAATTGGAGCAAGACAGAACGAATCGCTGCACTTCGGATATGCACCATGGTCCAGAAGCAGACGTACGATGCTCACATGGCCATTTTTGGCAGCTGCTGTAAGTGGGACGATGCTGACAGTCGAGGCGCCCTGATGCAGCAGAAATTTGACCATGTCCTCATCTTCCCTCCTTATAGCAGATAACAGAGGTGACCTCCCGTCGGCATCCCATCTGTTGATGTCGAGTCCTTGGAGAAGAAGGAGCCTTGCAGCCTCGGTACTCCCAGTAGCGCATGCGAAACCGAAGGCTTGCTGAATAGCATCAGTGGGAATGGCAGCTGACAATTCTCCTGCTAGAAGCCTGGCGAGGTCGAAAACGTTATCTTCCCGCACCGCGACGTAGATGTCTTCCAGAGCGTTGAAAATCTGGCTTGGTGTGTCTATACCCTTTGTTTGCTTGCCAGTGCTAACTCGAGACCCGGCTGTTTTGCCCACCTCTGTCCTGGGCGTTGCTTTGTGGATTTTTCTGATATGTCTCTGACGGCTATCTTGACGACCAAAGCTTACATTGCATTGAGGATAGGGACAGAGGATGGCAGTAGCAACTTCGGGCATATGGATGATTCGGTGGCGGAGGAGGCCTGCATTTGCAGCGAATCCCCTCTCGCATATGAAGCATTTATATGGTCGGACATGGTTCTTGCGATGTTTGCTAAAAAGGAAATACAAAAAAAATCGAGATTAGCAATGGACTTGGTATTCTTTTTGTCTCTTTACTTGGAGATTACTTGTAGTCCCGCTTGCCTGGAAACGTCTTGTCACAATCCTCGCAACTGATGGTCTCGCTGGATTGGCGTGGCATTGTCAGTATGATGGATATGCCGTAGCGACTAGTATGAAGACATCTCAAGGAGCAGAAGAATTGAATATCAACAAGTGTTAATATACTCGATTGGCTGACAGAGTCGATTGCAATTTACTTGGTCTCGTAGCTACCACACGACGCCGCGCCACCACCAAAGCCACCACCAAAGCCACCACCAACGCCACCACCAACGGGAATGCGATGGCCAACCAAACCTACTCTAAAAGTTCAATTCTGCATTGCTTTTGTGAGGCACGAAATTTGGTTGGCTGTCGTCAAAAGTTGCTGGAAATGTTTTTGGCTCATGAGATTGACCGCCTTTTACTTGCATTTCACCACACTGGCGTGTACACCACACCAGGACGCATTTTCAGCCGCCCAGCTCCCGTTTCCCACGTTCTTATTTCAATTCTATCCTCGCATCCTCGCCAATACGCAGTTTTCCTCCAAACAAAAGCCAACGAATCGAAAATACGCTGCTTTCCGACGGCGCATTGCAACATGTTGGATGACAACATGCTGGACGACAACATGCTGGACGACAACATGCTGGACGACAACATGCTTGACGACAACATGCTGGACGACAACATGCTGGATGGGAACGGAGAGCCGTACCTATCGAGCTGGACACCGACTCCGTCAGCTCAAACCATCAGAGCCTCCAACATTTCTACCATGGAACCATTACTCCGTTCTGCAGCCGACGGCCACCTCTCGTACGTGGATTTTTTTTTTTTAGTCAGCTAATGGTATGCCGCCCAGCCTTCACAGCCGTGGCGCTTTACCTCCTCATGGTGGCGCCGTCCAGACAGTGGATCCAGCAGATCTCATCCTCCAGTCTGACGGCCCCAGCCTACACCAATCCACCATCGAAGAACGGCTCGCTGGCGGTATTTGCCGGCTAGAAAATGTACCGGTTACTTCCAGAACTGACGGCACTGTTCTGGAAGCTGGGCAGCTGAGATATTGTTTCGCTGCCCCTAGCACAGGACTTGAGGTAGCTGGACTTCCGGCCCCAGCAAGCCCAGCTGCAAGCCACAGAGCAGATCGCCTCCTCCTCACCTGCCTTAACGGCGTGGTTGCTTCTGCGTCTCACACTGTCGCGTTAGCCACCAATCTTGCTGCCATCGTGCGAGCTAGCACCAACCAGGTACCCAACACATCTTTGGCTCATTCCAATGCATCCTCGGTTCCGGAACCGCCCCCAGAATCCCCGATGCCTGCTTCCAGTGAACTGTTGGTGGACACTGGCTCCTCCACTTCGAGTCCTCAGGCTGCGGCTAAAGATGCCCGTCCCCAGTGCCACAGATGCCCCAAGACCCTTTCCCGCCGTGATGCTTTGAAGCGTCACATTGAAACTGTTCACAACAAGACTACGTACCCGTGTTTAGTGGCTGGCTGCACGAGATTCTTCAAGAGGCCCGACCTGATGAGGCGTCACATGCGTACTCAACACTAGATCATATGAATAATGACCCTTTGTGATACGATGCAGGGGGGCTGCTCTTATTTAGTTCTAGCCTAGAGTAGAGAATAGTTGAACATGATTTACTTTTTAAAACATTTTGACACATCGTCGTGGTATGTCCAGTATTGCTGCGACAATTGACTTCGCCAAGGCTCAAAATTCTCTGCGCGAGTTGAGTTGCCGAGTCCAGCGGCATTGAGCTGGCAAATAAACCATGAAATACTCTATTTCAAGTAATTAGGTAAATAGAGAAAACCCAATAGTAGATTGATTTAAAATATGAACCCAGCCACTTCTAAAATCTGGATGATGCTTGTTGACGCATCACAAGCCGTGATTGGCATTAGGGTATGCACCACCAATGATCCCCGCGGCCAAGTTCTCCACGATCAAGTCGCCAACTGTCATGACTACAAGAGACTCAAATTGCAGAGAGAAACCGGAATTAGCATCATTGATTCGCGCATAAAATAAAAAACTGTACCCGGTTTATAATCACAACTGGCAAACCACTCTCATATTTTCCTAACTCCGACGCTGCCCCATTATTCAAGGTGGCCAGACAGTCTTGCCAGAAGAGCGGCCCCGTTGATGACACAAAACTAACCACATCGAGATACATGGGCCAGGAAGCCGTTAAGTCCGCTGGCGGGATGACAGAACGCTAACTACTTTGAGCAGTCGAGCTTTGAATAACACAACTTTGCGATGGAAATGAGCCTCTTGTATACAATATTTGGCGGTGCGGCAAGCAGTTCGAATGAAAGTATAAGTAAGTAAACATTTCCAAAATTTATGACGAATTAATTATCTGCTCAAGCCTCTACAATAAAACCCACTTCAAAATCCAAACTCTGCCCTCTCTGTATTATTGACCAACATGCCTTCTCCGCAGCTCATTCAAAAGTCCGAAGCCATCCTCGAAAAATATGGCACTTCGCTGGCCGGAAAGACGATTCTCATCACCGGTGTCGCACCAGATTCCATCGCCGGCGAACTGGCCGTGCAGCTGGCCACGGCTAAGCCAGCCCTCCTGATCCTGAGCGCGCGGTCAGAGGCTCGCGTCGAGCCCATTGTCGCCAAAATCAACACACAGAGCCCCGGCGTGGCCACGCGCTTTCTCCAGATGGACCTCTCCAGCCAAAGCGAAGTGCGCCGCGCCGTCGCCAGCCTCTCTGACGTGCCCAAGATTGACCACCTGGCCGCCGTGGCCGGTGTCATGTGGCCGCCCTACAGCAAAACTGTCGATGGCATCGAATCGCAGTTTGCGGTAAACTACGTGTCGAACTGCCTGCTGGTGAAGCTGCTGCTGCCCAAGATTGAGGCGGCCGGCCAGGGGTCGTCCATTGTCATTGTCGCAAGCTCGGCTGTTCGCAGCGGACAGGTTAATTTTGCCGACGTCAACTTTACAGTAAGTTTCAAATGCGTACACCAACACTTCAACGAGGTCTTATTTCTGACTTTTCATCCGCAGGCCGAGGGCTCATATGACCCGATGGTGGCGTATGCTCAATCCAATGCCGCCCGTGTCATGTTTGTGAAGAAGCTTGCAACGCACGTATCTGGCAAAGGAATCCGTACATTCAGCCTCGATCCTGGTGGTATGTTTTTCTTCTCGTATCTTTTGCCTTTTCTTTTTTTTTTTTTGCAAATAAACATGGTTAACCCGTGTATTCGTAATCCAGCCGTTCGTTCCGGCCTTCAGCGCCACGTTACTCCAGAGATCGGTGCTTGGATAGAAAAGATCATGACGTCTGGTGATAGTACGTCTGCCCACATAAACCCCATGCATGCTGATGCCTTTATGCTAACAATCTACCTCCACATTCAGAGCTGAAAGATCTCGACGGCAAGGAATATGATGTGCCCCCCTGGACAAGTACCTCGGAGGGCGCAGCGACTATTATTACTGGCATGGTCGATCCCACCATTGAGAGCTCCAATGGCGCGTTTCTCCATAATAATGCCGTCGCGGACGAGGAGCTGCACTCCCATATTGAGGACGAGGCGAACCAGGATAAGCTTTGGGAGCTGACCAAAAGCCTAATTGTAAACTAATTTAGCACCAATAAAAAAAATAGGCTGGTTAAAGTAATTTCTTTTTAAATGCAGGCCGTGTTTTAGTGCTAGCTGCTGTCATGATATGACTCCATGCAGAGAAGCCGTATTGGCTTCTTGTTTCGTATTGAGCGCCAATGATTCGTTGCCTCGATGGCATCCAGGCAGCCTCCCAGCAGCCACTGCCATTTGCGTAGGACTGCCTCGGAAAACTCATACGCGGACGGATCCCATGGCTCACCCCAGATGACCATCCCGATCTGGTACTCATTGTCGTTGGCGCCCCCAAAAAAGAGATCATGGCACAGCTCATCCTCGTCATACGTATCCACGCCCGAGAGCATGGCATCGCGAATAGACGCTATCGGAAATATATCAATCCAGGGATGATGCATAATCTGGCCTTGTAGTATTGTTGGCTGAAGACTCGGAGGCAGCTTGGCACTGCCAAAAGTCGAGGGGCTAAACATGTTGAACGGCGAGATGGTGTCGTCCTGCTGCAGCATCTCTATTGTCAGGCCCAAATGAGTGGCATTCAGGCACATGGCCCTGCGAACGCTGAGCTCTGCTACAGGCGTCAATAGCTGCTCATCGAGGGTGTGCTGCAAGAGGTTGTACAGCGCCACAGCTCGAACGCGGTCCATCCGATCTACTTGCTCCGCCTGTGGCAGTCGGCAAAACGGCACCTGCCTCGCAATGGCTTGCGACGAAGTTGTTGTACTTGGCTGCCCATGCTCTCTAGCTGGCGCCGAGTAAATGACCCATTTTTGGGTTGGACCCCTGGCGGCTGCTTGCTCGGCGAGCCTCTTTCCTGTAATAACGAAGCTTGTTGGTAAGTCTACGATTCAGTCGACTTCGCCGCCGCGGCGGAGATGGGGTTACTCACGTCGGGCTTGCTGATTCAGTCGGTTTTGCCGCTTCCTGCGCTCCTTTGCATCTTGGGCATCTGTTACATCGACCATGCTTTGCCAAGTACCCGTGCTTTATTGCTATTTTAGCATTCGCTATACATGGCAGAGTTGTCCCGGAGCAGCGTTTGGATGTTGAAGGAAAGCGCGGCAGTCGACTTATGGCGTGTCTGCTTACCAAAGGCGACGGATCAACCTCAGGCTAGCTGTATGTTAGGTTAGCGTACGACCAGCTTTTTGTTAGGCAATTGATTCCAGTACAGTGACTGCCCTAACACGTTTCATTATTAGCCAGAAAAACTCCACAGGTACTTTATCCTAGGCTCCTTGGCTCCAAGCCTTGACAGGGGCTTTCTGAAAAAGGCCTAACATGGCGCGGGTAGGGCGCTGGAAACAGCCCCAATGGATGTACTGGCAGGTAGGCACCCCTCAGCAGCCTCGATAGCATTGATTAATACGGAGTAGCAACTTAATAAGCTCAATGGCCTCAAATCGATAGCCGCCTCAACAGCCTCCATGACGTCAATTATCAACAAAGTTGGCCGCAATCTCAACTAGCAAGATAGGATTAACTGACTAACCAGCGTTGGGAGTGGCCTCAATAGGTGACTGGTACAGTGGTAGGTGCTATTAATAGTGGAGTGTCGGATTATAGGGAAGCTTTGGGCTGTGGCTGCTTACGATAATTTTAAGTTAGTGTAACGTCGGCCACCCCCTGCCCG
>FWCC01000001.1:0-123385 GCA_900169235.1 Zarea fungicola
TTCTACTCTTGACGATACTTACGCAACTCAACGTACTGTTCAACATAACCTAGCTTACCCTAGAGCCTACCTAACCGTGACTTACACGATAAGCCATCGTTACAACTAGACGCTTGAATATCATGACGATTAGGACTTCTCAGACACTACATAGAATAACGAGTAACGTTTTTGCTTTCAATTGTACTGCATAAAAGTTATAAACTGCGATAAAGGCGCACATGTGTAATCAACAAGCCACAGCGGCCAATTTTTCCATCAATGCTTGCGACTCCTTCAAAACATCGTATCCGAAGTTGTGTTCCATATACTCAGCAGGGGTGGATGGTATGCGCTGTCCGTCTGTCACAAAAGGCTTCGCACGCTGCTTAACCTTTTCTGCCTCATCCTGCCCAGCGTTGGAGAACACTTGAATCGCCGATGCCCGTTTCAGACGGACCATTTCGAACAATCTGAGGCGGTCGAGGATGTCCTGCTCTGTGGGCTGTCCAGCGAGATCATTGAAGATGGTATGCAGAGCGCCCGCATCCTCGATGGCCTGAGCACCGCCTTGTCCCTGATCTGTGAACCTGTAAGCGCTGCAGATTCATCACATCAGCTACAGTTATCTGACTTACGAGGAAGCATGGCATGGGCGGCATCACCGACCAAAACGAGTCGACCCTTGGTCCAGCTAGACAAGGGCTCCCGATATAATAAAGGCCATCGCTTGACGCTAGTGGCCTGATTGACGATGGAAAGAATTTTTGGGTGAAAATCCTTGTATTGCGCGACGACGTCGCTTGTAGTCGCACTCATGTCCCAATCTGGCGTGCCTCTGTTAGTGTCCCTCTCAACCCAGCTCGACATTGTCCGCACCTTCTTGCTCCTCACCACTGATGGCTGGATGTATTCCTACAAAATTTTGAATCGTGCCGCTTTTTATGATGTTAGAGTTTGTATTTTTCCATCTCCTTCTCTGGAAACATACTTTGCGCAAGGATACCAGACTAGGCGACGCCCATCTGGGCCGGTGAGAATCTTCATGACCCCATTTTCAAGGAGAGGGGCGGTGGCTAGATTTGATGCTATTTTCTCGGTAGGAATTAAGAATCGGAAAGCAGCCTGTCCCGTTGGGGCTGCAGGGGGGACATCATATATAACCTTGGCAGCGATGGAGTGTACACCGTCCGCAGCGACGATCAAGTCAGCAGTGTAGACCGATCCATCCACCAGCGTCACAGACCCGTCAGGGTCATAAGACTTTACCTCAGACTTCAATACAATTTCGACAGGGTTTTCCGAGTTTTCTGCCAACCGTCGCAGTTCGTTATGAAGATCCACTCGGTGGGCGAAGAAGAAGGGACCGTCATAAGTGTTCTGGAATTTGGAGCAGTCGACTTTCACTACCGTTTCAAGCGTGGATCCGAGCATTACTTTTTGTTCCCGCGCAGTCACCATGCGGGACCTTTGCGGATCAAGACCCCATTGAAGAAGAATGCGTGACGCATTTGGACACACATTGATGGCAGCACCGACTTCTTGGTTGAATGATGACCGCTCAAATACCTGCAATTATCGTCGCTGTTACCATTCTGTTCTTATCATTTGTCATCGTATCTACTCACTTTCACTTTATGGCCTACACGACCTAGTCCGATGGCTGTCGCCAGGCCGCCAATACCGCCTCCCACAATAATGACATTCATGGTCCCGATAGAGCGGCTGTGAGTACTATCGAGGATTCTGCCTGTATTTTCTTTCGAAATGCCGCAGCTTGTAAATTGTACGGTGGCTAGTGTTATCCCTTGGTAAGCACAAACCCAGGGTTGAATGCTCCTTTCCACTAGTCAAGGTGCCAAACTAAGAGCTACTTAAAGTGAATATGATCTGGCTCTTTTTACAGCTTGTAACAATGAGCCACTTTTCTGTCAGACCAGGATCGCTTGTACCTGACAAGCAACATCATGGCCTGCGCAAGCCACAACGGGTTGATCGCCTGGATTCTAACCCGCCGATTGGATTTGGCGTCGGCGTGAAGCGGGTCTCTCGGCGGTTTGCTGCAGCTGTCCTTCGCAAATCGCCATGATCATTAAAAAGGTCGGTGCCTTTGATCTATTGTGCTTTTGAAATCTTGTTATTTGATGCATGTAGAGAACTTTCCAATCTTTGACATCCAGCTTCCCCAAGAAAAGTCTCTACCCTAGCCAGACGTACTGAGAGTTTGCTTGACCGAGAATTACTACGATGGCTCAATCCGAAGATGTCACCAACAGTGTCGCCTCATCGACACTAAATGCGGATATCGAGAAAGATGCCGCCACTCGCCCTGCACCACCGGCGGCAACGGGTCCTCCACCACCACCGAACGGTGGCTTCCAAGCGTGGCTGCAAGTTCTCGGTGCCTTCTTTTTTGTCCTCAACACATGGTATGAAATGTTTCTACAGGGAAATGTGAGCTTAGCAAGCTGACTGCGTGAACTACAGGGGAATGGCCAACTCCTTTGGTGTCTTCCAAACATACTACTCCAGCACACTCCTGAAAAGCTCCACTCCATCTGCCATCTCTTGGATTGGCTCAATACAGGGATTTTTGCTACTGTTTGTCGGAGTATTTTGCGGTCGCGCCTTCGACGCTGGCTATTTCTACCATGTTGCTGGTCTCGGCGTCTTCTTGTCAGTCTTTGGGCTCATGATGACGAGTCTTGCGACGCAGTACTGGCAGATCTTTCTTGCTCAGGGCCTGTGTTTAGGCCTTGGATCCGGCTGCCTATTCACGCCCGGTATTTCCCTCGTGGGCCAATACTTTTCCACCAAGAGAGTACGTGGCACATGCACCGAGAGAAGATTCAAAAACTTATTCTTAACAGGGTCTTGCGACTGGTATTGCTGCAAGTGGAAGCAGCGTCGGTAAGCGTCATCACAATCAATTCATAGCAATTACTCACCGCAAGAATTAGGGGGTGTCATATATCCCATCGCCGTCAAACGGCTCATTGACGCGGTTGGCTTCCCGTGGGCTGTCCGCGCCATGGCATTTATCATGCTGGGCACCCTGCTCATTGGCCTAGCACTACTCAAACCAAGATTGCCGCCGCGAAAAGCTGGACCACTTGTGGACTTTGCAGCCTTTAAAGAGCCGGCGTACGCTACATTCGTCGTAGGTCTCGCATTTGGGTTTTGCGCATTCTTCATTCCGTTCTTCTACTCTGAGAGCTATGCCCTCAACATTGGTGTAGACCAAGACCTGTCATTTTATCTACTGAGCGTAATGAATGCCAGCGGGATGATTGGTCGCCTGCTGCCCAACGCAATTGCCGATCGGTAAGTGAAATGACACATTGACAGTTGATGCAGCTAACATAACGTAGACTCGGAAATCTCAACATGATTGTCCCGTGCGCTTACATCTCGGGCATTATTATCTTGGCTTGGATTTCCATCTCCAACCTCGGGAACCTCTTCGCTGCAGCAATCATGTATTCGTTCTTCTCCGGCGGCCTCATGGCTCTTCCTCCTGCTGTGCTTGTCGCTCTCAGCCCAAGCCTGAATCAGATTGGTATCCGAGTTGGCATGGCTCTGACTATTGGATCATTCGGCGTCCTCATCGGCTCACCAATTGCCGGGGCGATTTTGAAGGCTCAGAGTGACAGCGCGCGTATCGGGCAACAAGGGTCCTTGAACTTTAAAGGCACACTTGCTTTCACTGGTGCTATGCTCATCGTGTGTGGCGCCTTTATGACAGTAACAAGAGTGAACAAGAAGGGCATTAGGTTGGAGAAGGTCTAGATATGTAAAACTACTAGCGAAGGGCAAAACATTTAAATACTTGAAGCTTAGAAAAGGCCGAGCGCTTGAATTCGGCGTATTTTTATGAATTGGTATTCCGGCCAAATAGGCCCCGGCGCTCTAATTGCAGCCACTGCTGCTCTGTGAGCACGAACATCATTGTGCTGCTGCTTGACTGGCAGGGATCTAAGGCGCGAGATCCGCGGGTTTTTATTATAATGCAGCGTGTGCATGGGAATCTGCGGGCTTGAAAGAGAGAACCCACTTCCCCATAGACTCCTATTCTTTCTTTCCAGCACCTTTTAATCTTATTTTCATCTTGAATCTGCCTGCCATGACCTTCCCGCCAACTCGCCGACGCAACCCTCCGATTTGGAGCTGGCAAGGGTCTAAATCGCGCCGCGCCGTATCGCATGCTTAAACTAACTAATTACTAAAGGTTCCCTTTCGAATCTTTATTGGTGAGCTTTCCAATATAGAACGATATCAATTTGCCAGACTCTCGAAAAATGACTAGCGAACTAGGTGTCGGCGTCCGCATGCCCGACAGTGGGAAAGACCACGATGACACTCACCAAACCAATGTTGCTGAGGTTTTGGACAATCAGACTGATCCCGTCTTGAAGAGGAAAATGGCGTTGATGAGTGAGGCCATCGAACAGATTGGCATGACACCATTCCATTGGAAGCTCTTCGTCCTGACTGGCTTCGGTTACGCGGTGGACTCGGTAGGTCTCGACTATTCAAGATTGCCCGGCAGTTTCTAACTGGCTCTACCACAAGTTTTTGATTATCTGCCAGTCCATCTCCCAGCCGGCAGTTTTGGCACAATACGGCAACCCAAACTCCCACTTGAAGAGTATTTCTTTGGCGTCGCAAATCGGGTTGCTTGTAGGGGCCGCATTTTGGGGCTTGTCCGCCGACATCATTGGACGGCGATTGGCTTTCAACGCATCTTTGCTTCTCGCCGGCGTTTTCGTTGTCATTGCTGGCGGCATGCCAGGTACTATTCCATTCGCAGTCATGTAAGTATCTTGGTTCTTGGAGACCTACATTCACTGATTAACCGCAGGGTTACTCTGTACTCGAGTGCGGTGGGGGGCAATTATATTCTCGACTCTACTAGCCTCTTGGAATTTTTACCTAGCACTCATGGCTGGCTCGTAACTTTACTTGCCGCCTGGTGGGCTGTCGGATACACCATCGCTGGTCTTTTCGCATGGGTCTTCATGACGAGATTTAGCTGCCCTGTCGCAAGTACTTCAGCAACCTGCACGAACTCGCAAAACATGGGTTGGCGATATCTTCACTTTACGACAGGGGGCATTGTTTTGATACTGGCTATTCTTCGTGTCGTACTGGTGAGGATGGGGCAAACACCGAAATGGCTGATCGGACAGAACAAGGATGAAGAGGCCATGCAGTTTTTGCAAAAGCTAGCCGAGCAGTACAACCGCAATTTTGATCTGACAGTGGAGGACTTGCATCAAGAGGGGCGCGTGGCGGGCATCGAGAATTCGGCATGGTCAAAAGTCCGAATCTTCAAGCACTTCTCGTCGCTCTTCGAGACTCGCAAACTAGCCTGGTCCTATACTGTCATTATCCTGAATTGGCTCGTGATTGGCATGGTAAGCCCATTATTTCATGTCTTTCTGCCCTACTATCTAGCATCACGGGGCCGAAAGGTCGGAGCCAAGTCGCAGGATGACACCTGGCGCGACTATGCCATTACACAGGCGGCAGGCCTCCTGGGTCCGATCATCGCTGCAGCCCTAGTTGAGACAAATCTCCTCGGTCGCCGTGGTACCATGGCAATCGGCGCTGCACTTACCATGACGTTTTCTTTTGCCTACACGCAGATTCGAAACGAGGCGCAAAATGTGGGAATATCTTCTGCGACAAATGCAGCATCGTAAGTTACGAGACACCATGGGCTGACTTTGAATGCGCTAACGAGTTACTAGTAACATTTATTATGCCGTCCTGTTTGCATATACGCCAGAGATTCTACCTACAGCGCATCGAGCAACAGGGTATGCTGTTTGTCTGGTGGTTAATCGCATTGGTGGAATAGGTGGTGTGCTGGTTGGCAGTTATGCAAACGTGCAGACTGTAGTGCCATTGTTTGTGGTCGCGGGCTTGTACACAGTGCTTGTCTTTTTGAGCTTGATATTGCCATTCGAGAGCCGCGGCAGGAGAACAACGTAAAACGATGACTTTAGCAGCGCGGGCCTTGTGTTGATGCAGTGTAGCTAGCCTTGAATGCCCAGGTCACTCATTTCGTTAAATTACCCAATCTAGCAGTTTAATTGTTATTAAAATGTTAAAACCCATACAATAGCGATATACCCTTACAAAATAATAGTCTCCGTTTCTGACATTGTTTGCGTCTTCATGTCCAATTCTCAGGGTACCCTATAGAGTCAGCGCTCAAGTGCCTCGATGTTCCTGCCTTTTAAGTGCCCAAGCGGATGCCACGGTAAAAAACGCGTTTATCTACAGCACAAAATTTTAGCAACAGACTTTACATTCAATTGTTTGCATGCGGGATGTAAATGAGTCGTAAATGGCAGTTGGAACAAGGCATGAGGTACGGCCAGCCTACTCCGTAACTACTGGCTAAATAGTAGCGTGCTACAGAGGGCTGTAGTCTGCAAGAGAATCAAGACGTACATTTTTCTAGCCAATTAGAGAGTACGGGTGGAAAGGTTCGGGTTGTCTTACATCCTAGCGGCATACACCGGAATAAATAGCTGGCATAAGAAGAAGCATGATACGATAAGGAATAGCGATAACCATAATTTTAACTATCAATAGTGGCGGTATACATATCAATTAAGCATCAACAGTTGTGGCAATATGTAAGTGAGGACCTTTGTAAACGGCACATTTTAGTACAGTGGCGAATGTAACTTGGTGCAACCAACTATGGGGCAGCCCATGTCAAACAATTTTCAAGTCTAACTTGAGCATGCGACAAAACGAAAGAGAGCTAGTTTCGAGACAACGCTTCTGTTCCGGAATTCTGCCTGCGTATGCTGCTTGTCAAGTACCTGCTTGAGGGTTCCTTGGCATCCCATCCAACCATCCG
Organism: Zarea fungicola; assembly: GCA_900169235.1. Taxonomy (NCBI): domain Eukaryota; kingdom Fungi; phylum Ascomycota; class Sordariomycetes; order Hypocreales; family Cordycipitaceae; genus Zarea; species Zarea fungicola. The sequence continues at coordinate 6,860 of FWCC01000001.1, forward strand.
TAATGGGTGACGGAGGGGGTGCGGCGCAGTGGGAGCTGCACCCAGAAAATCCTTATGCTTGGCGAGATGTGAAAAAATGGACAGTCATGTCCACAGCCTTTGTGGTAACCTTCATCGTCGGCCTCAATGCGACCGCCATAACAACGGCCTCTGAAGTAATCTCGGCCGAATTTCATCTTGGCAACAGCAATGTCGAGTTCAACTTTTTTTCCGTCACGGCGTGGAACGCAGCGGCAGCCTTGGTTCCGCTGGTGACGCTGCCGCTCATGGACACCTATGGGGTCCGATGGGGTTACCTGGTAGGTTGTTGCTGGCAATGGACAGGACGGGATAATGAAAGAAAGAGTTCTAACAATGCTTAGACTTCATATATCTTATTCACCATCTTCCTCATACCTCAGGCCCTTGCACACAACTTTACTACGCTTGTTGTGTCCCGCGTCATTGCCGGTGCTGTTGGTGGCACGCTCCAAAACGCCGCCGACGGCATAGCCGCCAATATGTTTCTGCGTCACCACGAGCGCGTTTTGCCGCTTACCACTTATGTGTTTTTCCTAGTATTCGGGGTCACCATGGGCCCCGTTTTCGGTGCAGTATTTCAGCCTCTCAACTGGCGCTGGTAAGCCAACACGCGACTACACAAAAACTTTGGAACAAGGGTGTACTAAAAAAGCCGCCACAGGATATTCTGGATCCAGCTCATCATATGCGTCGTGCTGATGCCAGCCGTCTTTCTCTTTGTCAAAGAGACCAGGGGGCCCGTTCTCTTCTCCAGGCATGTTGGCGACGACTCCGAAGACAGTTCCCCGAGGGAGAGTAAAATGGCACTACAGGAGCTTTCCACAACCATTGCCCGATCCGCCATCCTTCTCACGACAGAACTGACCGTATCTCTGTTCACGCTTTGGTCCTCCTTTGCGTTTGGCCTGGTGTTTATTTCTACGCAATCCATCCCCCTCGTGTTTGGTGCGTCGTTTGGCTGGGACGCATACCGCTGCGGTTTGGTACAAAGTGCCATTGGCATCGGCCAGATTCTTGGGTTTGTAGCCTGCCTTGTACAGCGAAGGCTGTACATCCAGAGCGCGCATCGAAACGAGGAAGAGGCCGGCACTCCCATTCCAGAATCAATACTGCACCTCTCCATCCCTGCCACGCCGATTGCGCTGGCGGGCGGGCTCTTCATGTACGGCTGGAGCATCCACCAGTCCCATTGGATCGTTACAGCCATTGGCCTTGCGCTTGTAGGGTTCGCGAGCATGGTCATAGTGAATGCCGCAAGCATTTACATTACAGACGCCTATTCCAGCCATGCAGCAAGCGCCATTGCAGGCGTCGCTTTTGGCGAGAACATGTTTGCCGCCTTCCTGCCTCTGGCAGCTAAGCCCATGTACGAACGGATTGGCTACGACTGGGCTAGCAGTCTGCTGGGCTTTGTCGCCCTTGCTCTCACACTCGCACCAGTACTGTTGCTTTTGAATGGCCAAACGATTAGAAAAAAGAGTAAATTTAATCAAGAAACATGATAATCATTATATAAAAAAACCAAATACATTATGAAATCTTTTTCTAAAAGTAATAGAATGTATCAGTGGCAAATATCCACCTCTGGCAACAAAAGAATTATGGTAGTGATCGATGCAGTGCACCATGTAGAGAGAAGAAAAAAAAATGAGTGGTATGGAATGTACAAAGTCTAAATCTTTTCATTTGGAACAGCCTTCTTTTCAGTCGTCACTTCAGCCGTCTGCTCGGCTGGTGCCGCCTTCTTTCCATCAGACTTGTTCCTCGTCTTGGACTTGGGCACGCGCGCCAACCAGTATACAAACATGGCGGCCACAATGTTGAAGATGACGTAGACCCAGAGGATGCCAAAGTTTCGCCATCTCTCGCTGTAGTGGCTGTTGACACCCGCCAGGTACGTGTTGGTATCTGAAATGGGACAGAGCTGACAATCCTTTGTCGCATCATTGTTCAGGATGCTACCGCCGACCTGGTCGACATAGTGCTGCAGGTATTCCTTGCAGGTGGTGTTGTACGGCTGGAGCGTAACAATTTCGTTGGCGGCGCAAATGACCTCGGTATTGGCAACTGCTGTTGCTAACATCCCTGATATCATGTACCTAAACGGCGACACGACAATCATAAACTTCCAGAAGCCGGGGAGGCTGTCTTCGGTAGCGAGAACACCACAGAAAATAAGACAGAGCGTAAACATCAGATTGGCCATGTTGCCACCCGCTTCAGCCGTGTCGAAACCAGCTATGATGAAGACCGAAAAGGTACCAGTGAAGAGCAAGAACATCCACAGGAACAAGAACATGAGGACACCACGCTCCGTAACCTGACCGGTAGCCTCAGCATTGCGGTACAGACCGACAGGGTAATACCAGGCAAAATACATGATGACGGCCATCAGTGAGTTCCACGGGAGTTCAACAATGATTTGCGCAAGCATGAATACCTTCCACGAGTAGACCTTGGACGGTCGCTCACGTACTTCGTACAAGGAGCGCTGAATGACGAATTGCGGCATTGATTGTTGGACAATTTGACCAAAGACGGTGAGCAGTTGGAAAATGGCAAACATTTGGTTCTGCAAGCCTTGCATGGAGTTGGGGGCACGGAAGAAGACGAAACCAACAAAGAGAGCCACGAGCGTGCACAGAGCAGTCTTGGAGTAAATATAGACGGGCATACGCCAGTACTGCTGGAAGACACGGAAGAGACATTCTCTGAGCTGTACCATGAAGGGGGCGGCGAATTCGCGATAGCTTCCCGAGTCGTCATCGATAGCCGATGCGGTGAGACCAGCAGCGGCTTCCTCTTGCTTATCCTGCTTGATGGTCTCCATCTCACGCTGCACATCCTTGTATTCGGGACTCTCACGCCAGGTCTGGAACCAGTCGACGTCGGTGTGCGATCCAGGAGCAGCACCAATAACCTCAAGCATCCATTCGGCGGGGTTGGCCTCGGCGGGGCAGGGTTTGCCGCCGTTGCGCTCAAAGTAGCTTGTCATGGTCTTGGAGTTTTCGCCAATATCACCAAAGTAAACGGTTTTACCACCCTTGGCAAGGAAGAGAAGACGGTCGAATCGCTGGAAAAGCATGGCAGAGGGTTGATGGATTGTGCACAGAATGGCTTGTCCGGCCTTGGTCAGCTTCTCAAGAAGGTCCAGAATGGCCCAAGAGGTTTGGGAGTCGAGACCAGAGGTAGGCTCATCGACAAAGAGCAGCAGGGGAGGCTTGGCAGCGAGTTCGACACCAATGGTAAGACGCTTGCGCTGTTCAACGTTGAGGCCTTCGCCGGGGACACCGACGACAGCATCAGCGTATTCCTGCATGTCCAGCAGCTTAATGACTTCCTGGACATAGGCAATCTTCTCTTCGCGGGGAACATGGGCGGGTTGACGGAGAATGGCAGAAAAGGTGAGGGCTTCGCGAACGGTAGTGGTCTGAAGATGGAGATCCTGCTGCTGGACATAACCAGTCTTGCGCTGGAAGGAGTTGTCGCGCTGAAGACCGTCGACAAGCATTTCACCAGTGAGAACACCGACATTGACACGGTCAGCGAGACAGTCGAGCAAAGTGGTCTTGCCAGCGCCGGAGACACCCATGAGAGCAGTCAAAGTACCGGGTTTAACCCAGCCATCGACATGATCCAAAATGCGACGGGTTTCGCTCTTGATCTTGACATCGTAGCAAACATCGTGCCACTGGAATACCGAGGTTTGCTGCTGAAGTACGCCGCCATCTTGGGTACGGCTGCGCTGGGCGGTGACAATTGGTCCAATGTTTTCCATGGCGGCCTCAGGATCATGCTTCCTCTCCGCGTGGGTGGCGGCAGCGGGTTTATGGCCACGTCGGTAGACGAGAACTTCACCCTTGGACTTCTTTTCGGAGACGTATTCGGCAGCAGTCATGTAGCAGGCGAGGAAAAAGATGATGAAGGCAATAACGATGCCAAAGTTGCGCCATCTGTGCTCCCACTTGTAACCAAAAGCTTCCGAGGTGTAGCGATCACCGTTGACGCTCGCGCGGCCCTGGACGGCGCCAATGGTGCTGCACACGCGGTGGTCACCGCTGATGCTCTCGTAACCCGCAACCAGCGCATTCGGAATGAAGTCGGTGCAGGGGAACTCGACATTGTGAAACTCATTAACGACGAGGGCCTCGAACGCATATGAGAGCGGGTTGATGTAGCCGATCCATCGGCACCAGCCGAGCATATATCTGGTAGGCAAGACGAAGCCAGTGAAGATGACCAAGGCGAGAATGAGGAGGGCAGCGGGGACAAGAGCCTGGAAGAGCGATCTGGTTGCTGATCCGATGAAGCGGAAAATCATGGACATGACCAGCACCGTGGCGTAAGAGATGAGCAAGAAGAAGAAGAACGGCCCTGGCTCTCGGCGAAGGTTGGTCAGAAAGTAAATCACCAGGTTGAATACGACACCATTAAATATCTTGTATGGTAAATCACACAACATGGATGAAATGGCTTCGGCAGAGGGATGGTAAAAGGCGTATCGAGTGTGCTTTTCGACAATCGGGCGTTGAGCATAAAGCGTCAAGATCTGTGGCAGATTAGTACAGTGATTTGACATTCAGGTTGTGTACGTACCTCGAGAGCACTAGCAAAAGCATTCATCAAGCAGGCAAAGAAGAGAAGAGAACCACGCTGGAAGAAACTGGATGAGTTTTTCTGCAAATTGTAGAAAACACTTCCAATAATGAGAGCCATGGCAAAGTTGCCAATCAGCATACCAACCGTAATGCTAGGATCGCCAGCAAGACGTTTCCAGCCACGCCAGAGGCAGAGTTGGATTTGCTGGGTATAAGAGAGAGTAAAGGGCGACTTTTTGCGCTGACCCTTGGCCTGCTGCATCTGCTTAGAGGCACGGAACGCCTCGGCATCGGGACCATTGATGGGGTGGTCCTGCTTGTACTGTTCAATCTCGGCCTGGAGGGCGCGGTAGTTGGCACTGTTCTTCCAGGCGGTGGCGAATTCGTCGGGCGTACGAGGCGTCTTGCCCTCAAAGCCAGGGCGAATGACACGCTCCAGGGTTGAGGTCATGGACGTCAAGAAATCGGGCGTAGTTTGGCGGGGAGGGCACTCGAAACCCAAATCAATAAAGTACTGCTTTGCCTCATCAATGTGGCCAAAGTAAATCTGACGGCCTTCATACAGAACAGTGGCCTTGTCAAACAGGTCGTAGGCACTCTGGGGGGACTGGTAGATGGAGACGACGGCCGTGCTCTTGAAGAGCTCGGTTTGGAGGCGCAGGGTCTTGACAAATTCAATAGCGTTGGCAGAGTCCAGACCACGGGTCGAGTTGTCCCAGCACTGAAGGGGAGCACCAGAGAGGGCTGCCTCGGCAATGGTGACACGCTTGCGCTCACCACCAGAGACACCACGGACGTATTCGTTGCCGACTCTTGTGTTGACGGTGTGAGAGATGCCAAACATGGCCATGACGACCTCACGCAAGTGGTGTGCAAATTCATTCCTGTTGAGGCCCTGGGGAAGCTGGCGTGGCTGGCGTGCACGGGCGGCAAAAGTGAGGGTATCACCGACTGAAAGTTGGGGGAAGTGGACATCGACTTCGGCTGTGTAAATGGCCTCACCCCGATGGTGGGTATGCATTTCCTTGTCGCTGATGCCTGTTTTAAAAAAGGAACGAAATCAGTTAGCGTTTCTTGTATTTCATCACTGTCTCATCTGCGACAATGTCGCAGACAGTGCATCCAGCACACTAGTTGGAGAGACAGCGACTAGGCTGCAGACCACCAAAAACTAGCCACGGGCGGAAATTCCGCAGGTCTTACCTTGATAATTCAAGTAGGCATCGTCGCCAGTGTAAATGCCATTCATTTCACCGGAAATGGTCTTCAAGAGAGTCGAGCAGCCGGAACCAGGTGGGCCGAGAACAACAAGCATCTCGCCCTGCTTGACAATACCGTCAAAATTGCGCAGGATGTCAATGCGCTGCTTGTCGGAAGAGACGATGCTCTTGATCTGATTGGCGAGATCAAGCCAGACGTTGGCGACATCCTTTTGGTAATCCGTGGCGGTTCCAAAACCGTGCACATTTAAATTCTGGAAGCAGACACCGGCAGAGCGAAACGAGGAGCCCTCCTGGGAGACGAGCTCGACAACGGCCTTGGCCCATTCACGTCCAGAGAAATTTTCGGAATTCGGGTTCAGTGGTGAGTCGGGGCCGGCGAGAAAAGGGTTGTGGTCAGCGCCGCCCGAGGCACGCGAGTAGCTGCGGGCGAGGGCTTCGACGACGGAGGCGCGGCGGTGCATTTCCGTGGCATCGTCGACCACCTCGTCCTTGCCGACTGTCTCGGGAGGGGAGCTGCCATCGCGGGGGTAGCTGGCATCGGTGTCTTCGATTTCATCGTCGCGGTACGGTTTGCTGGCATTGGGGACACCATGCTGAGCGGCAGTGGCGTCGTTGCTGCCAGGCATTCCATAGACGACGGGCATGGTACCAAAGTTGGTAGCGCACTAGGGCGCGGGCGGCTGAAGGAAAGGAAAGACAAAGACTGCGACAGAAGAAGAGAAAAAAAGACTCTGCTGATGGATTGGTGGCTGAGGATCGGAATGCAATGTTATAGAAAAGGAACAAAGATTCCCGAATCACAACCACTGTCGAGTCTACTACAACAGGACAAAAACGAAATTAGCCAGCCCGAAAAACAATCCGAGTAACAGCAGCTGACGAGGTAGATAAACGGGTGGTTGCTGACCCTGGCCCGTGTCGATGTGTGAACTAAACAGCTAAACAGTGGGTACCAATTCAAAATTAATCCCAATATAGGTTGTCCCCGATGGCGGATCGGCTCCGTGGAGGGGAGACTTGTCCTTGTTATCTTGCTTTGCTACTTTCTCTCGGTCTCGGGAAGATGCAACCGGACGAGCGACGGACAGCGGTAAGACGGATCTTGAACTCTCAGACCCTCAAACTATACTCCATACGTAGTGTAAGAATAGCCAAGATTAGATGGTTGGAGCTCACGGGGACCCGGGGCTCGCGTAATTATTTTTTATTAAAAATAAAAATAAAAACAGTTGCGGACCGTCACGTATGCACCTATCAAATTTGAGGGGGCACAGTTAAGGTGTACGGAGTTGCGGCAGGGGCGGCCTGGGGAGGAGCCAAGTCCGCAACCATAAACGGAAAGATGAACTAAATAGACGAGGGAAAATAATGTGCATCAGATTTTCCAGGTGCGTGTACTGGTAGAGCATTGATGACACCTGTGGCTCTGAGCCTCTGGCACATGCACTCAGTGGCCCACGGCGCTTTGTTTTAAGCATAGGCCCTGTTACCTTGCCTTGCTCCAGCAGAATGAATCATCCTGGCGCAGGCTCCGGGATTGTGGAGATTCGGGGCGATTAAAGGCACAGAAGCCCGAGAGAAGCAACCAGTCAAGACACAGAATGCCAGGTACAACACCCACATGGAACCATGCACCACAGTCCTGTCTGGTCTAGTCCGCTTTCACGGAGACGCTACTTGTTGCTTGGCAGGTGGTCCCCAATCCCCAAGTTGTTATTAGTTTGTCCGCAGAGCGCCATGTACGCGTATAACTTTCGACAGCTCCACAACCAGCCAGCCCTGCGCGTACTCGAATACGGGAGGCAAGCTGAACAGACGAGTACGCCGTAAGTATAGGGCCGGCGAATGCTGTGCTGTTTACGCAGAAGTTCCTTGTCGCGTCCCAGGGGATGTTTTGCGCTTTTGTTGGCGCCAAAGTGGCATTGGTACTTGCGCATGAGTTGAAAACTCTGGTAATAAGAACTGCAAGACATTCATCAGCACTACATTTTATTCATGGCCCGTCTCTGACTTGCAATTGACAATGCGCAGGCAATAATACAAAGGATGCCACTGGTACGGGGCCAAGAACGAACAAGTCAGCCGAATCGACCTAGACGGCCGAGACATTGCATCCCAATTGGGTAACATGCTTCAACAATCGGCCGAGAACGCCAAAATGAATAGAATGAATAATGGGTTAACAAAGCAAAAACAAGGAAGAAAAAAATATCGCTCGCTTGTCAGATTGATCTAACTGAGTAGTGACGGGGCGCTTTAATTCACCTAGTACCTGACGTAGCTTGGCTCGAGTCCCTTTCCACCACCAATTCACCAAAATACGGGGTAAATGAGGGCAAAATACGCGGCAACGTATAGTTCCTCTCCTACTAAAAGTACTCTCGTGTCTATAATCAGTAATCAGCAATCAGTAATCTATGATACCGGCCTTGCGGCCGCAGCCCCTGTGGCCTGCATGTCGTTGGTCGTTGGTCCTTTTTTTTTCTTTGCCGTCTTTTTTCTATGCTTCTTACATAGTCATACTGGGTGATTCGTCAACTTTTTTCCTCTCTCGGGTTGGCCAAAGAACCCGTCAGCCCGGCAGAGTCTCCACGACAAACCCGTGCCCAAGACACTGGGGCCAAGGCTCAGTTTTTGCAAATTACTCAGCGGCGTACGAAGCCAGGCTGTGCACGCCATGCATATTGGCGCACTTGGCACAGAGGATGCGACTTGTCTTGGCCCAGATACTGGCAAGTAATAAGAAATGCAGCACTATTACTCCGTACATCTCCCGACAATCTGGCTGGCAGTTTCAGGCACCGTCGGCAAAAACCCAGGTGGGTGGGTAGAGTCCGGCGCTGTTGCTATCCCTCTCAAACATGCTCTTGACAAAACTCCGCCCATGCACTGGAAAAAATAAAATATGGCTTTTCGATGATGATTGTGGCTTGCTTGCTTGCGGGCGGCTGGCTGACTGACGTGATTCCATCATGAGGCCACGTGACCTGTCGTGATTCTCATCTAGACCATCAAAATCCCAATATGATGTTCTCCAATCACAAGCTCGATATCGCACGGAAACTTTTTCTAAAATTATTTATCATGTCTGTTCCCATTTCGGCGCTGCCAATCACGCCAGCGTTGGCGTCGCAAGTTACCACTGTCGAGCGCATGTGTCTGACCAGCCTGGACGACTTATTTCCGTGCCCTGCAAGCCATGGAACAGCGTGCATCACTACAAGATGTAGTATTCCCTCGTCAATAGCAAGTCGCATAGTATGGGCTCCCCTCTATGATAAGTTGGTTGGCTCTTCACCCTAGCCAAACTGCATTGTTCATGACATAGCCGAATTCGTTACTGCAGCCAAGCCAGTCATGGCCGCTCGCAGTGCCCTCACTGCCCACGCTCTGTGTTGGCCAGATCAAACAACTCCAGTGCGCGTATGTATCAGTCTCTCCCCAAGCCCGTCAAAACGAAGGCAGCGCCTGAGTTGGTGGACGTACAAGAAGCCACAGAGCAGCTCAGGGCTCCAAGTCATGGCCGCCGCGACAATCCCGAGGGTCCTGGTGCTACCAATAACCTTTGGTCGCCACAACCAAACCATGGGTCTATGTACTCAGCCAAGTGTTGCTGGGAAGGCCCGTTCAGAATACATATTAAAACAGCCCCTGGTTTTGTCTTGGATGTGTGTATTGCTTTTGCCGCGTAGGCAGTTTTTCCAGTGGTCAAGACGTATCATTTATCCCTCCGCCTGACGGGCAGCCATTCGGCAATTATTGTAATCGTAGAGACCGGACTATGAGAATTGGCAAATCGGAGTAACTTGCATTTCCGGGAACTTGCGGTGAATGACACCGGAAGCTACAGCGAATGACACTAGAAGTCAGTCGGCTGTTCTCCAATACTCAACTACGACTGCAGGCTCGTTGAGATGATATATTGACCAGGTTGCTATTTGAACCCGTTGTAACTGGTGGCTGACTCGGGTCAAGCAGCGTATCCAGCGTGGCATGACTCCTGCCGAAGCAGGCTTCTGTTCCATGGCCGACAGCAAACCAAGGGTGAATATTACACCGACACCTATAGTTGGGACTAGTTAATTAGAAGATACGGATCTAAAATTAAATGAAAGAAAATCTGAAAGTTAGAAGAATTAATCATGCCTAATAAAGCAAGGACCGGCTGTCAGACTGTTTATACTTGGGCCGATATTCTAGTTACCCTGCAGGCATGACCCATACCTTTTTATGAATATTTTATTTATCATTTGGTAGTTATAGGTGGCTAGTTGTGGCGCACCCTCCTCGATAAAAGGCAGGCTGCCCTACATCAAAACAACTGACTCCATACCAAGTTGGCCGCTGTATTTGGCTGAGACGGTCAGGCACTCATGACACGAATCAGCAAAGAGGACGAGGCCATCCGGTGGGATAGTAGGTTTAAAGAGCAGCGCTGATATAATCAAAATTGAGCTAGAAAGAAATCTCCACGAGCTAATGCTGCAAACTTACACTTAACACCAACCGATAAACCTTGCCTTTGCCCATGTCGCTTGAGTTTTACTCTCTCGCTGGTAATAATGGGTGTTTCCACAACGATTCAATATCTCGCTCGCAGTAGCCTATATAAAACGGAAAAGCCATTCTCGACAGACTTTGAGGTTGATGACGAGTTCCCCGGGGCACTCAAGGCAAACTACTCGCTCTCCTCACAGTCAGTGTCCGTCACCCCAATCCAGGACGATGATGCCTTTAACATGGACGTGCACGGATTCTGCGTCATCAAAGCAGCCACAAACCTGACGCGTTACGATGCACTCAACTGGCCGAGAGATGTGGAGGATGCCTATTTCCAAGAGTTGGAGGCCATCCTGCACCAAACATTCCCACAGTACACCAGATTTGAGGCGTTTGAATTTGTGGTTCGACGACGCGATGAGCGGTTTCCCAGCAGCCAAGTTGCCATTGTAGAATATGAGCAGCCGGCATGCCTAGCACATAGCGACTTTTCCGCACACGGCGCCATGCTCCAGCTTGCAGCCTCGTTCCCCGGACAGCAGCCATACTTTGAAGCTGCAGAATTTGACATGATCAAGTGAGTGCTACTCTTTTATATAGTCTCGATCCGAACTGCTACTGAAGCAAATCATGTACTCACTGCGACTCTGCGTATCGTTTGCTTTCCAGTGTTTGGCGGCCGTTGAAGGGGCCCAATAATGACTGGCCCCTGGCCGTCTGCGACTATACGTCGATTGACCGAGCGAGTGACGTCGCTGTCGCTGACCTTTTACACCGCGACCGAGTCAGCGAAAACCAGCTACTGATGGCCAACGCGAGGCATCGCTGGTACTACATCAAAGACCAGCAGCCCGACGAGCTCCTGGTTTTTCGAAATGTCGATTCCACCGGGAACCGTGCTAGTATGTTCAGTCTTGAAGTCGCACTCCGGCGCTGAACCCGTGCAATCTGCTGACACCCAGGTATTTATCCAGTGGCATTCCATTGTGCGTTTTTGAACCCGTCCTCTACGGGCCCTCCTAGAGAGAGCTGCGAGGTCCGGTTTGTTGCTTTTCGGTAATTATGCAAAGCAAGACGGCGACTCGAATCAAGTCTGGCAACTAGCTATGAACGTACAATTTGAACACTAGTGGCCTGACAGCAAGGACAATAAGAGTAATGAGGGACAGAGCTATTATTTCCAAGTGACGTTCAATTCTTTTTATTCTTTTTTTTTTTTACTCTTGCTTTATTGCTTTTTAACCAAGTCAGGCTGTATCTGTTTGTCCGACATAACTTGCTTCAATCCATGTATATTGTATTAATTGCTGTGCTTGTCCCCTCCCTTATCCTGTGTAGCTAGTTGAGCAATGGCCACAGCAAGCTGCAGGATACCAATCAACAAGGAGAGCCCACCGACCACCAAGACTGCCCAGAAAGTATACCACTGCAAAGGATTCCGCCGATCTCTCCATAGATCCCTTAGCTGACTCGGCTGCTGCCGCAGATTAAACTCCTGCAGTCCGACCAGCCGCTGCCCCAGCATGGGGAAGTCGTCTTCGGAGCTGTACGTGCTATTCTCCTGCAGAAGCTCGCCCTCAAAGGTACGGCACGACGTCGGCCACAGCGACGGATAGCTACCTAGTTTGCTCTGAACCAACAGGTCGCCCGGCTCGGTGCAAACCATGTCAAGGAAGGGGTCATAGTGTCGCGGGCTTTCCGCCTTGAGCTTTCGCAGACTAGCTTCGATTCGTCGTCGCGAGGCGTGCGCTTGGCCAAACAAGAGGCGGTATGACATGAGCACCTCCTGGTTCAGCCGCTGCGGGCTGACATCAGAGTCGCTTGTTTCCGGATGCGTAGAATACAATTCCTTTACGAGTCTGCGCCAGCATCATCGAGAGGAGGGATCGTCAGTTTATCATGCTACAAGTGACGGCTCATTTTCGATCTCACCACCCAATCCCCTTACAGTACAGGGCCTGGCCCCGGAAAAGGAAAGGAAAGGAAAGAAGAAAAAAACTTACATGTCAAAAATGGGCCCTCTGCTGCTTTGGAGCGTATTGAGAGCACAGAGACTTGGAAATCGGTAGACCGACAGATGACGATTTCTCGAATCAAAGTCCAAGTGGCTGCTCAAGTGATCCACCCACTTCAGACGGATTTTCCCAATCGTTTGCAGCGAATCATAGTTCAGTGTAGAAGTAAAGAGGGCCGCTCCAGTGGAAGACCGGGCCAATTTAGAGCAGTCGCAGTGTGAGTTTGGACGGGCGGCGGGCCTCATGGCCGTTTGAACGTTTCGGAAAATGGCGGAGATTGGTCTTTTGCGTACAGATTCCAGCTTGAAACCATGGTAGTTGTCGTCGAATCGTGCATGTACTGGCGGCTTGGAGTTTGACTGCCGCCGTCCAAAAGCTGGCGGTGAGAGATGCTGCTCTTGAGTTCGTTTTTGGACCACAAAAAGACTCGGGACTTGCTGAAACGCCTCCGGCATGTGCAGCACAGGCTTGAGCGTTGAGGATCCCCAGCAAAGGACCGAGAAAATCCCAATGAGACACGCCGATTCCTCGGAGGCGGTGGGCGAGGTGGACTCATGGACGGTCGCCGCCGCCGCACCAACATCGCTGACAGGCCGAGCCGATCTCACACCGTCCCAGACGTCTTCGAGACTGGCCTTGCCCTGCAGCTTGTGTATCACTGAACATACAGTAGTGAACCATGGCCAGCATTCAGACACGGTCTTTGGCCGGCTCTGTCCTCCCATCACGGTCCACAGAAAGGCAAATTCGTTGGTCAGTAGCACTGGGAAATACACATCTTCTAGGTACCTGCAATACGCCATTGCTCCCTCCCACGGGGCTACATCCTGTTCTGTGAGATTAAACAGACTCTCCAGCACAGAAGTATGCTGGGCCGCCGTGCCTAAACTGTTGGGCTTTTGGCGTGTGGCCAATAAGTGAGCCTGCATGCTGAAGTTGGCTGTTGCCGGGTGTGAGTTGCACCATTGGCACTGGCTCGCCAATTCAATCCTGACATTGTCGGCAAAGTGTTTAACAAATGGCTCGGCCAGCCACTGATTCTGTGGTCGGGGTCCGCTTATTGGTGAGGAAGGGTGTACATGGATGAATCCTTGGGGCTTGCATGAGTATCCAAAGGCTTGCATCCGGCACTATGCGCAAGAATCGTGGGCGGTCATGATTGGATGTATGCAAAGCTGTGCATTTGTTCTTATAGAAATCATGGTTACCTTGCATACCTTCCTTGGCCTTGGTCACATGCAGAACGCTGCATTGAGGCTGGCTGAACCTGTATTGTTCAAGCATGTCTGACGAGTCACGGCGAGAAGAGAATACCAATAAGTGGGCCATGCTATGGAATTGAAGAGCTGTTTCCAGCCGCTCGCCGTCTCGCTGTTACACAGATATATTGCTTCAAGCAACCCACACAATGCACATGGCTGATTGCTGCTCCGCGTGACTGTTCATTGCGACATGCCGCTCAGAGGTACTCACCAACCTTTGCTTGCGACCATTTATAATGTCTGCCCGGTAATGATACTAGTATAGTTGGCACATTGATAGATACATAAGTTTGACAGGCTGATGCCCCAAAGCCACTGTTGCCAAACAATCACTCTTCTGTATGCTACCATCTGATGCATTCATCAGCCAACTGATGAGACTAACAGGAGTAGCTATATAAAACTAAAGACCCCACCTCTGATTTACAGCTTCTGCAAAAATGGCTGGCGTCGAACCGTCTTCCCAGGGCCAGGCACAGCCATGGAAAGCCTGGTACAAGGCTAGCAACAGCCCGAACTTCAACCCTCTCAGCAAGGCAGTGTCTCTAGGCCTCGGAGCCCAGGGAAGTTTTCCGCAGAAGCCTCGTCAAGTCGATCTCTCTCAGAAGAAGGAATCTGTGGCCGTCAAGCAGGGGGAGCTTTAAAAGGGGATATTAACTAGGAATAATATTGTCGACTATAGTTACAATTCACAACTGTATTCGTACTGCTATTGTAACCAGTGCATCCAAGAAACAATTTTTCCCAGGCTATACTGCAACAATTGTATCATCTTCTTCAAAAGGCAGATTCAGCGCCAAAGAATACTCACCAGATCATCATACGTCCTTTCAAGACCCGAGTCCTTGGCCGTTGGGTCACGAATACGTAACAGGCGCTCGGCTTCCTCCCGTAGCTGAAGGGCCTCATCTTCGTTTCTCGGCTCTTGATAGAGCGCCTCAGATAGTTTGAATATGCAACGTGCATGCTCCGCAACCATGATGGCCTTGCGCCTTTCAGTGACAACTTTGGCATCCCGGAGATGTTTTATTGCGGCTTCAAGCTTTCCTTGATCAAGAGCCGTGCAACCCATCCTGTACATGCATGCAGCGTTGAAGGGGTCTGTTCTCAGTTGGTCTCCCCTGGTCCACAAGTTCTGGGCTTCCATGAAATGGGTCTCGGCTGCTTCGTAATGGCCATCATGGCGGCGAAGTGTACCGAGGGCAAAGTGTGCACTTTGTACCTCCGTCAGCATACATCGTCTTGTTAATGAATACAGAGAGGGGAGAGAGAGGCGTACTACGCGGCCATGGCCCAGTTATATGGCTCAGTGGCTTCAATTTGATCAATAGCTTGGGATAGGATTTCTCGTGCGCGCTCACGTTGGCCTGCCCAAATGAGCGTTGTGCCCAGGCTCTTCTTCAAAACTGCGGGCCACACTCCTGGCACTCCATTTTGCTCAGACCAGTCCAGCCAGTGATCACGGGCAGCTTCTTGCCATTTGATGGCTTCCGTAAAGTTGTTGACTGTCGCAATCGCATTTGCCGCATTCTCTGCAGCCCAGGATGACTCCCGCGGGTTGAAAGGCACAGCGCGAGATCGAATATCGTATGATTTGCGAAGCCATTGCACCCCTTCAAGGGGCCTGCCTAGACGAACAAGGAGCTGTCCCTTGTGGGAAGTGAGAGATCCCTGTAAATTGACAGTCTTCTCCCCAATTGGTAGAGTTTCCAATGCCAATGTGTTGACGTTGATGAGGTCTTCCAACTCCGCGTATGCGTTAATCTCAATGAGGTAGCTGCAATAGAAATTAGCCCTGCCATTCTCTACATGCCGCGACCCTAGAAACGCACCGTTGACACGCATTATTGAGTTCGCAGTATAACTGAGTGGCTTTGAAATGCGGGTTCTCCTCTTTTTCCTTGCGAAAACAGTCCTTGAGACTGAGGACGTGCTGTAGGAGTAATGCGCACTTCTTCCACACGAGATACATCTGTGCCGAGGCCGTATCACGTTTAGGAAATGCATTCGACATGAGCATCGTAGCGTCATCAAATGACCTTTGTCTCATATCTGGGGATATGAAGTATCGGAAAGCCATCTGAACGAGCCGATGGATTGACATGGTCTGCGTTTCCTTGTCCCTGGAAACCAGCGCGATGGCAACAAGGTTACCCCTTGCCTCGTAGAAGCTATATACGAGTTACGGTAAGTAGGAAATTGTGGCAAGCAGCCAATTTTGTTGCAAAAACGTACCTCCATCGGTCAGCACAGAAGCTGAGTGACGCTGGCAGATTACTGATGGACTGAACGTCAAAAATCGACTCGGGGATACCGTCTGGCGAGAGAAAAGATAAAATGCCTAGCAAGAATAAGCTATCTTGGTCCAGTGACTTGAAGGACAAGTTAAAGAGAGCATTAATGGAGTTGATTTCTGATGCGGCGTGGATCTTGGCCGGTTGCTCATCATACAATGAGACGCACTCCGCAATTGACCAATCGTTCTGATGAATCAAGCCAGCCATATGAGAAATAGCCAAAGCATGTCCGGCCAGCTTCTCGGAGAGTTCACTGGCGGATTTTGCCTCGCCCTGCGTAAGTCCAGCGGCAATGTCCGCCGATAGGAGATGTAGGAGAAACCGTGACCCTGTATCGGCATCCCACGCTCCGATTTCCAGGCCACTACCGGCCGGACTAAGAGCAAAGGAGCGATGCCGACTGGTGATAAGGACCTGGCCACGGCTTGCGGATGGCCAGTGCTTGAGAAGAAGTTCCATGGATTCCACATTGTCATATACAATTAACCAGCGACATTCTATTGGATTGAGTGTCATTTGTTAGCTCTAATGTTTGCGAGGTGATGCAGGCGTGTGTCTCACTTGTCCGCTGGAGCCAGTCCAATACGAGGACGCGGTTGTTGTCATGATCTGTCAAGCTTGCATCAGGAAGCTTGAGCCGAAGCGCGATATCTGTAAAGCTTTGGCTCATTGTAACCGCCTTTTCTCCGTGAACCCAAAACATGGCATCCAAAGCACCTTTCTGCAGTAGCAACTCAGTATATCGAAGTGCAATAGAGCTCTTGCCCACACCAGCGAGTCCATGGAGAGCAACAGATCGCAAACCGTCATCCGCGTTGGCACCACACTGGCCAAGATACTCACCAATCTTGGCAACCACATCGACCCTGTCGAAGAAGCGATGTATCCTTGGTGGGTACATGATGCAAGGAAGCTTGGCTACATCCTCGGGTGCGTCTGATACCGGAAACATGGGCAAGGAGGCCGTTTCTTCTGGTTCCTGCCATCGTATTGCATCTTTGCCCTCGCGGTGGGTGCTAGCCACCACTGAAATACACTTCCTGACGCGCACGGCAGCTTCATTTACTTGTTCCACTAGAGTTGCGTGTTCTTGCTCCAGTGGACGCCATACTGGCTTCTCACTTGGCGCCACCCCTAGTATGGCCCAAAATTGGTGATTAATTGGGATGCACAATGGCATGGGGAAGGGTGTGATGTTGTGAACGACGAACCTGATACAGCAAAGTCGGATTGTGCAAGATTTCCTTCTCGCAAGAACTTCATGACGGTGGAGAGAAAGGAAAGTAGTGAGTCTGCAATCTCAAACGTCGCCTCGCTCAACTGCGGCGTGGCAGCAGAGGGGTTGGCTCCGACTGCGTTGAAGTAGACAAGCTTATTGCAGATTTCGCGGAGCATGCGGGCAATACGAGGGACATCTTCGTCTCGAGCCACCTTTTAGCTGTCATTTAGCATTTCGAACGGGGCCAGGTACGGGGCAACTAGTTGAGCCAAAAGGAGGACGTGCCTTGATACTCAGCACCATCATGCCCCAGATCCAGTTGGGTTTAATATGGGGACTGAAGTGATTTGTAAAAGCATCCACAAACGTCTTGAGATGAATAAATGCCGGCGCAAGCATACCAAAGTCGTCGTCATTCTTGACACTCTCCCTCTGCAGATGTTCCCAGGTGTTAAGGTAGCTGACTTGGCGCAAATCATCTTCCTCCAGAGAACTGCGACAGGTGCTCACCAGCTGCGCCCATCGTTTGGAAAACGCCAAGTCTCTGAATATATTAGCAGGTGTATTTATCTTGCTAGTGAATGACTTGCTGGACTGACAATAGAGATTCAGCCTGCATAGTGTAGGCTCTTGTGTGCGAAATCACTTGCAGTCAAATTTGGTGAGCTGGCGCCTAATCGGTGAGAAATCACTTGCAGCCAAGTTTGGTGAGCCAGCACGTAATCGGTGAGATTTAGACGTGGCTGTTGGGAGATGACTTTTCCCTGCTGAGGCAGCCGGCTGGTCTTTGTTCCGATCCTACAGGGGTAACACGGGCGATGACTTGAAGTTGACAGGTAGGTGCCGAAAAATATGGCATAAACGTCTCGCTGGGTAATGAATCTGCTGCGTGGGTGTTGGACATGTGATACGTAGCCTGCGTCTCGTTTGCTGGCAAGATGTGCTCCCTAGCCGTAGGCCCGACAGTTAAAATTGTTGGCTCCACCCACACATCGTCCTTTTATTATGCATGGACCAGTGCATTGTGGGCTTGGGGGTGTGCATAGTGGCTATGTGTGTATCTGTGTCTCATTGGGGGCAATAGTGAAGGGTGCCTGTCCTACCAGTAATGGTGGCTGGGTCGAATGGAGGGGGGGAAATAGCTGGAGTAGAGATGGTGGATGCACGTCGCCACGGGAGCGAATGAGTTTGGCTGAAAAGAAAGAGGAATCAATTGTATTGCGAGACTATTACAATAAAAAGGACATGCTGGAGGAGCTCGAATCTATCATGTGTCTAGAGGGTAGCCTGGCCCAGGAGTACGGGGTCAAAGGCTGCCACATAAGCGGATTCAGACGCAAACACATCAAAAGGCGGCGGTTGTCTGGGCGGAAAAGTTGCCTCCCAGGCGCTTTGGACTTTGATCAATACGGCTTCCTGATGAGCTGATGCCAGTGCGGCCATGCCGAATGGGCGACCATTGAAATCGAGATAGCCGAGTGGCATGCTGGCGATTGGATAGCCTTGAGAGAATTGTGATGAGCAAAAACATCTCCAATCGTGAAGGAATGTGAATGAGGGAGAGTACATACCGCCGGCACAAGCGATGGTGGGCATGGGACTCTCTGCGGGACCAATGATGACATCAATATCGTACTCGTTGAGGATTTTGTCGATGCCGTCGTCCCTTGCCACCTTTCTGGCGAGACGCAAAGCTGCTTCCAGTTCCTCTGGAGTGGATTGATCGGCGAGAGCCTTTTCAAGGCGATCCTGTGAGGGATAGCCTAGAGATTGTCAGCAGTGATTGTCGACATGACATGATGGGAACACATTTACTTACGGGGTGGCAGTTCTGTTTCAGCGTGGTCTCGGTTATATTGGACTAATTCTTCCAGGGTGTGAATGTGGGAAAAGTCCAACTGGTTGAGATAGGCCTCGAAATCATTTTTGAAATGGCCGGCTAGGGAACGATGAGCAAACATGTGAAAAGAAGGACAGCACTGGCTGGCTGCAGTCTCGCCAAGTACTCACTGAAAAGTCTTCTGTGGGCTGGCTCGCCGTCCATGTCGAGGGCACTGGGAAGGATTAGGGGAACAAATTTGTGGAAAGACTTGGCCTGGCTCTGGATCTGGGCGTAGGCAGCGTCAAATGCGTCACTCTGTTGTGTAGTTAGAGACATGGCAGTGGATTGATGACAGGTCGGGTGAGTGGGCTTTATGCATGTACCATTTGCTTTGCTGCGCCCGGGGCGGGTTTTGTCCAGGAATCCGACACACCCCATTTCTCAGGATCAAGGACGCCAACCTTCAGGTCTGCCCAGGTGTCAGTCAGGACGGTTGTAAAGCTGCCGTTGGGAATTTGAGCCTTGGTTGGATCGACGAGTATGTCCATGAGATTTGCAAGATCAAGAACGCTCTTTGTCATGGGGCCGGCGGAGTCGGCGAGCGAGGATATTGGGACTATGCCCTGTTGGGATATCAGGCCAATTGTGGGTTTGATTGTGTAAAGAGCTGCCTTGGATGCGGGCGAGATGAGTGAGGCGGCCGTCTCAGTTCCAATTGAGACGGGAACCAGACCTGCACTCACAGCAATGGCGGGACCCGACGATGAGCCCCCGGGATTCTAAAAGAAAGATGAGACGCTGAGAATTTGAGAGAGGATGGCTAGGCGAGGGCTGCGACCTACGCTGTGTCCACCAGGAGTGTCATCGTCTTGCAGACCGCCGCGAACATAGGCAGATTGGCTCTGCTGTCCAACGGCAGACCAGCCGCAAATCTGGTCTTCACCCCTGTGAGATGTGAGCGTACTGGTATGGAGTATTGGTTGACTGGGGCAAAATGCGGAGTGGTTTTTAGCGTCAATCTTACTTGAAATAGCTTAGCTCCTGTTAAATAAAGGTTAGATATGATGGGCCTTGAGTTTTAGTCGATTGGGTTGTTATTACCGAAAGATTGGCTTTACCCAGAATGATGGCCCCAGCCTCGATGAGCTAGGTGGGTTAGCAGGAGGTCGGCAAGGAAAAGAAAAAAAGAAGAAGAAACAAAAATAACCAAAAAAAGGAAGGAGAAGAAGATGAAACAAAACCAAGCAAAAGTAAACAAGCCAAAAAAAAGCAAAGAAACAAGAAGCCAAATCAAATCAACGGATAAAACCCAGCAACGCCCCCAAAACGTACCTTTTCAACGAGATCTGCACTCTTCTTTGGCCGGGAGCCAGCCAATGCAAAGCTGCCTGCCGTGGTGTCCATTCCCATATCCGGGTGTGTGGCAATATTGTCCTTGATCAGAATCGGGATACCATGCATGCTTGATCGCACTCTGCCCTGGGCTCGTTCACCATCAAGCCTGGATGCCTGGCCGAGCAGCAGAGAGGCGGGAGCGTTGCTGATGACGGCGTGGAGATAGCCATTGCAGGCTTCAATTTGGCGAGTATAAAGCTGGACCAGCTGGACGCTGGTGAGGCTGGAGCTTTGCAGAAGGGCCTGTAGATGGGATGCTGTAGCGGTGCGAGGATCCAGGTCGGCCAAGGTTGAGTTTCCCATGGTGTTTGATGCGGGCGGCTTGGTGGACAGTGACTGGCAATGGGAGTCGGGAAAGCGAGGGAGATGCCTGGGAAGCAGGCCAAGAAGCCTTGATGTGTGATGAAGCGACAGGCGTGACGGCCGAATTTTGTTTGAATTTTACAAGAAGAAACCGCTGGGGGAAGTGTGTGCAGATTGGTGAGGGAGAAGAACAGCAAGCAGCGTTTGTGAGCAGCAAGCAGCAAGCAAACGGCAGCCAGAATGTTGGCCGCCAGAATGTCGGCCAGTGCCCCCGAGCCAGCAGCCAGCAGCCAGAAGCCAGACGCCAGAAGCCAGAAGCCAGAAGCCAGCATACCCCTCCCAACCCTCCTCCTCTTCTCCTCTTCTCCTCCTCCTCTCCCCCTACCGGCTTGGTGGCAGACGCCGCACAATACGTCAACAGCCCATGTCTCAACCACAAGGTGATGCAAAGTGACGAGTGACGAATTATTCCTCCGTAAAAGCCACCCTCTGCTGTGTACTCGGTAGAGCAAAAGTCGACCGGGCTTACCGTGTTACGTCTACCCTCCGCCCAATTGCCGAGAACAACCCCCCCCCTTCTTCAGCAGTAGCAACACCATATCCGCTGCCTGCATATTGCGCCACGCCATGGATGGTAATCAAACACTTTTGCTGTCTTTTCGGCCCAATCCAACAAAGTACACGACCCCAGCTCTTTGCTTGCCTTTGATTGCCTGGCTTGGCTTGTCTGGTGTGGCACATCGGCCCTCCATGATGTTGCGGGTTATCCTGTTCCAAACTAGCTGAGCTAGGTACCCGTCGGCTAGACAAGATGTGCGGGATGCCCCATCAGTTATGGCGCCCAGTGACTAAATATAGACCAATAGTCTAAACTATGTATGTGTACTCCGTATATCTCTTATATACTTGTATATAAGAGAAATGAGAAAAAAAAACACAAGACAAGACAAGCAAGACAAGGCTGACCAGGCAAACGCTTGTCCTCCCACAACACACACCTCTACCCTCCTTCTCGGAATTAGCCGTCCAATCCTGGCAAAGTTCAACCAAAATGCCACAAAATGCAAACGCCCACCGATGGACACATTCTGGATGATTTCCTCGCCCACTACTCCTCCGTGCGCTACATTCGTCTGCAATGGGTTGACCTCTCTGGTGTTACCCATGCCCAGCTCGTCACCGTTCGCATGGCCAGGCGGTTGGCCGCCCGTCACGTCGACCACCTCTCCCTCGCCCAGAACTGCATGATTATTCCCATCTCGACCGCCCCCAAGTCTTTTCCAATCGCACCCGAGGCCTGGGAGCTGCGCCCAGACTGGTCCTCCTTGACATTCTGCGGCTTTGCGCCCAAGCATGGAAGCGTCATGTGCTACGTCCATCTCAGGGACGCCGAGTCGCCCTTGGCCAAGTGTCCCAGGACCCTCCTCCGCAACATTGTCGCCGACTTTGAGCGCCAGAATACCACCGAGCTCCTCATCGGCTTCGAGGCCGAGTTTGTCCTCCTCGACGAGTCGCTCTCGCCCCCGGCCGCGCCCCTCGACCCCGTCTCCGGCGACAGCACCATGAGCGGCCTGCGCGGATCCAACCTCGACCTCATGCAGGACATTGTCGACGCGATGGAGGCCGCCGGCACCCACGTCTTTAATTTCCATACCGAGGGCGTCAACCACTTTGAGATTGCCCTCGCTCCCTTGCGCCCCATGGCCAGCATCGATGCCCTGATGAATCTCCGAGAGGCCATTCGCACAGTCAGCCTCTGTTACGGCCTCAAGGCCAGCCTGGCCCCTCGACCCATCCTGCATGCCGCCCAGCTAGGCGCCCAAAACGGCTCCCACGTCCATGTATCCCTCAGCCCTCCCATGGCCCACGCAAACTCCTTCCTCGCCGGCATTCTTCACAGGCTCCCCGCCCTGTGCGCATTCGGCATGGCCAACTTTGACAGCTATTCCAGAGTCGTTCCCGATGGCGCAGGGCTCTGGGTCGGCTGGGGCGCCGAGAACCGTGACCTTCCTGTCCGCTCCATCCAGGGCCGCCGCTGGGAGCTGAGATTTGCCGATGCCACGGCCAACATGTACCTGTTCCTGGCCGCCGTCATCGCCTCGGGAGCCGATGGTGTCGACCGGGCCCGCGAGCTGACCTGGAAAGACACCAGGCTGTTTCCAAAGGACATGAGCCACCAGGAGCTGACATCCAACGGCATCATGCAGCCCATGCCACGCTCCCTTGCCGAGTCTCTCTCCGCACTCTCCAAGGACAGTCATCTCCAGCGATGGGTCGGACAAGACATGATGAAGCAGTATACTGCTTTGAAACAAGTAGAGGTGCAAACTTTTTCTCTCATGTCCGAGGAGGAGAGGCGCCATGCATTTCTCCGGTTTTTTTAATCTCGGCTTTAGAATCATGGAAATGATGAGCACGCATGTATACAGGTATATGTGTACGTTTACATGCGCCTTTATAATCATGGAAATAATGATGCAACGCATGTTTACATGTATGTACGTTACGTATATGTGTATGATATTTAATTTTATATGATGTTATATTACGTTCAACTATTTACTTACTTTTTTTATTTTATTTTTATTCATCTCACCCTTTTCATTATTCTTACCTTTTTCAGTATTCTTGCCTTTTTATTATTCTTACCCTTTTCGGTATTCCTTTCTTTCTGCGCCCCCGGGTGCATGTAACCGCCTCAGTGGCTGTATATAAGCTCTACATGCCCACCGTCTGTTCCAAACACCCCGGGGGCATCAAAACATCGAAACAATCACAGAGACACAAGGCTCAAAACTTGGCCATGGCAGAAACTCATATCCCTACAGTCCACCCCCCGACATCACAAGTCGTAGGCTGCGCCGATAATTTCTGGATCTGGTCGTCTCAGTTGGGCTGGGATTTAACCCACCCCGATACGCCCGCCTCGGAGCCTGTCCCTGGCCGGCTCCATCTCCAGTGTGAAATCAGCAACATCACCATTGATCCGCACAAAACGGCCCTCGTCATAATCGACATGCAGAACTATGCCCTAAGCCGCCAACTGCGAGGTAGCGTGGCCCCTTCCATGCACCACGCCGTGCAGGCCCTCCTGCAGTTTGGCATCCCGGCGGCCCGCCGAGCCCAGATACAGGTCGTCTGGCTCAACTGGGGCTTGTCCGAGGACGATTTGAAGAGCCTGAGCCCCGCCACCATGCGTGTCTTTGGCTGGCAGGCAAACACGGATGGTGCCGACTACGGCATACGTCTCGAAGAAGCCCAAGCCCAAGCCCAAGCCGGCGCCGGCGGCCAGCACGTCGTCGTCGCGTGTGGTGAGCGCCCCAGGACGGGCCACGGCGGCCCAGGCACCCCTCTTGGTCTGCTCACGTCGAGCGACGACGGCACCAGCTTCGATGCGGGCCGTGTCCTGATGAGGGGCTCTTGGAATGCGGATCTCCATCCGGCATTGGAACGCGCTTTCCAAGACGGCCAGCAGGCAGTGGCGGCGGCGGTGACCCGGCCAGACGTGCTGATTTACAAGAATCAAAACTCGGGCATGAGCAGCAGTGCATCGTCCAGCTTCGTCGACTTTCTACAAAGTAGAGGCATCCGCACACTCTTGTTTGCCGGCGTCAACACGGACCAGTGCGTCATGGCCACGCTGCAAGACGCCCACGCCAGGGGCTTCGACACCATCCTCCTCCGCGACGCATGCGCAACCGACAGTCCGCCGTATGCCCAGCACAGCGCCTTGTATAATTGCTGCCGAAACTGGGGCTTCTTGTCAAGCTGCACCGCACTGGCAGAGTCAACTGGCCTGTCTAGCGACCTTGGAATAGATGCAACACGCTGAGCATCGACTTTTACCCTTCTAGGCACATGCCGGGCTAATATAGCCAAGAGGCACTCCATAATAAAGGAAAATCATTCGTGTATAAATGCCATGTCTAAATTTAGTAGATGAATTTACTCTAACATGATAACAACATGCAGTAACCAGTAAACAGCAAAGCCATATACGAAAGGGGGAACGCAAGACACCGGTACCAGGTAGCTGTCGATAAACCCCATCGTCCCCTGCCTTTAGACGTTCCCACCAGGCAACTTTTCATTTTCCTTTTCCGTCTTCACCTCACTACTCATCACCGAATTCCCAGATGAAGACGCCGCAACACCCCCCGGGCGTCCCATCCCCAACTGCATCGCCATGTCCAGAATCTGCTCACCCTCCAGCCTCGGCATCTCCCTCGCCACCTGAAACGGCCATTTCTTTTCGACATGGGCCTTGGCAAAGATGAGATCAATCTCCTCGAGGTGCCGTCCAGAAGTCTCCGGATAGAACAAATACGCCAGGGGCAGCGCCAGCAAGTTGATGAGCGCAAAGAAGAGGTAAATCCCCCACGGGCTCGCGTCCGCAAAGACGGGCGTAAACATGACCACGGCAAAGTTGGACAGCCAGTTGGTGCACGTCGACATGGCGGCCGCGCGCGTGCGTGTCCGCAGCGGGTTGATTTCCGGCGGGTAAATCCACGGCAGCGGTAAAATGGTGAAAGCGAAAAAGGCAATGAAGAAAAAGATGCCCACCGCGGCTCCCTTGGCACTCTGCGTCGTCGGACGCACCAGGCAGCCCATGGTAATGAGGAAGCTCATGCCCTGCCCGAGAAACCCAATCATGAACAAGTTGCGCCGGCCGACCCGTTCCACCATGAAGAACGAGGGCAGTGTAAACAGGGCATATACCGTGGCGAAGACGCCGCCAAGAACAAGAGCCATCCGGTCCGACATGTGCAGGTTCTGCTTGAACAAAAGTGTGCTGTAATAAATCGCTGCATTGCAGCCAGTGAGTTGCTGTAAAAATTGCGTGGAACATCCAATCATCATGCGTTGAAACTCTTGCGTCTTGCCAAATGTAAACAGCATCTTCCATTCCGAGCGCGAGCTTGTGGCGGGGCCTTTGTCTGCGCCCTCGGGGCCTGTGTCTGCGCCCTTGGATGCCTGCAGCTCTGCCTTCATCAAACCAATATCCTCGAGGACAGATTTGTCTTCTGGGTGCGTGCCATTGAGCTTGGCCATGACGTAGGCCGCTTCCTTCTCATGGCCTCGGAGTAGCAGCCAACGTGGTGAATCGGGCAGGCAGCTCACACCCACCATCATGACCGCAGCAAAGAGAATCTGAAACGCGACGGGGAGCCGCCACTGGATCGAGCTGTCCACATAGGAAAGGCCAAAGTCAAGCCAGTACGCGACGAGCGTGCCCACCGCGATGATGGCGCCCTCAAAGCACACGAGGAACCCACGGTTGTGCGCCTTGGAGCACTCCGACTGCCACACCGGGATCGTCGCCGTGTCCATGCCGTTGCCGAGGCCGGACACGACGCGCCCGACGACAAACTGGCCCAGACCCCATTGCGGCCCGACCGCAGCGGCCGACAGGAGGGCGCCGACAATCATGAGCGCGCCGCCGCCGAGGATCAGTCTCGTGCGGCCGATGCGATCGCCCCAGACGAGCGTCAAGATGGCGCCAAAGAGGCATCCAATCTCATAGCAAGAGGTGATGGCGCCGCGAATCACGGAAACATGTCGCGATTGAGAACGGGATGCGTCGTCGGCGACAAAGGCCGCAGGGAACTCTTGCGTGAACTGCTTGCCGGAGATGATGCCCGACATGAGCCCTTGGTCATAGCCAAAGAGGGAAAAGCCAACGACCGAGGTAACGGTAATGGCGAGTCGAAGACGCCGGCCGTCCAGGCCTGCGGTTGATGTCCACATGCTGACGGTTGTGGAGAGGAGGGTTGGGATGTGGTTGCTGTTGAACAGAAAGAGGTGCTCACCTCTGTCTACACAGGGTTTGCGACATGGCAGCCTTTTTAAATGTCTCGGGACTCTTCATCATCAACTGTTAACCCGCATAAAACCTCGGAGGTTTTGACAAATTTCGTAGGATAAACTGTCAATCGCACGCACCAAGTGGGTGACCTCTCCATTTGTATGACGTATTGGCATGGAGCATTCCGATCATCACATGCACTAGAAACGAACGGCGCATGAATAGTATGGGGTATGAGGGCACTCATCCTTGCCGGTAGAATCAGCAAGAAAAGAATTGCCAAGGAAATCAAAAGGCTGCGCCGTAGTTTAACAAATTGTTGCCATTTCTCCATTCGATGATTGACGATCCATGCGGCGTTTCCTTTCTTTTTTTTTTAGAAAATCGCCTCGACATCGCCCACACAAGGAGTCGCAAAAAGTTCAAAATTCATGTTGCAGAGCTATCGAAGCCGAGAGGCAGTTTATTTTTCAGGAATGGTATAAATGGCCATGATTATGTCTATGGATCAGCGGTGGCTCGGTCTACGCGGTATTCTTTCGTCGACCAACGACAATGTTCAGGTCGCTCTGGGAAAACATGCCGGCATTAAACGACTTCCAAGGGTGCGTGGGATCGGCAAGAGTAAACTCAAAACGTCGAAATAGCTGCTCGATTGGTTAGTACAGGCCTCGCCCGCGGGAAAGGGCATCTTCAAACTTGCCTCGACAAATACCATGTTCAACTCCAGCTGGGCAATATTCTTGCCCAGACACTCGAACCGACTACCACCAGCAAACGCCATCATGACAGTCTGATCCATGGTTTTGGTTCTGCCCGACCCAAGCCAACGCTCGGGCCGGAACAAATCGGCATCCTGGCCAAAGATTTCCTTGTTGCGCATGATGCTCCAAGGGGACCAAGCCACATTGGTGCCGGCAGGGACATGAACACCGCAAATCACGTCGTCCTTGGGGCACACTTTGGGGTACAGAGCTGCCGCTGGCGGGAACGTGCGGAGGCCCTCTAGAATGACTGCCTGCAGGTATTCAAGGGACTGCGCTTCCGCATTGGTGACTGGGGACGATATGCGACCGTCCTTTTGCGCAGCATCGATTTCTGCTTGCAAGCGTGGATAGGCGGTGGGTGATGTGATGGTATGAAGAAGGGTCGCTTGGATGGCCGTCGCAGTAGTCTCTGAGCCGGCAATGATTTGGACGAGTGCCTCCGCCTCTGCGCCTTTTTGCGTGAAGCCGTGTCGGACAAATGAGCCCAGCATGTCCTGCTTGACGACAGGATTTTCGCCAAACCGCTCTGCGACCACCGTTTCGGCCGTGCGAACAACATCGCCGATACCCGCCATGCTCTTTATGCTGGGCGCTATCCACTTGATGTAGGGCGACTGGATGATGCTGATGACGCCGGGGATGAGTGCCGTGGCGACGAGCAGGTAGACGGTCTGGCCAGTGGATTCAATGTAGCGAAACTTGTCGGCGTCGCTCTCGACAAAGCCGAACGGGGTGCCAAAGGCGAGGGTAGAGATGGTGTCGAGGGCAAAGTAAGTGACCTTTTGCGCCATGTCGATGACGCGAGAGCCGCCGCCGCCTTCGGTGACGTGTTTATCGAGGAGTCGAATCAGACCCTGGACCTGTTGCTGCACAATCTCGTGGAGGTTGTCGACTTCTTTGCCGCTGTAGCCCGGTTGCAGCTTGGCGCGAATGGCATTGTGCAGGCCGTCGTCGAGGGTGGAAAAGGAGCTGTCAAAGTAGGGGTCGATGCGCATGCCGCGGTACCACCAGGATCGCGTCCAAGGTGATCGGGCGCCCCATATACGGCGTATCTCCGAGGGGTCACCGCAGACGATCCAATCGGGGGCGATTCGTGCAACTGGGCCTAGCTCGGTCAAGGTTGTCTGTCAGCAAGAGGAGGTCGGAGGAAAGGGTTGACCTGACTCATGGGATGCTGTGTACCATGCTTTTGTACCAGGTCATGTAGTGTGAGATGTATGCGCCCGGTGAGCTGGCTATACACCATCCACAGATTGGTCCATGCAGCAAGCGGCGGCCCGGGTATGTGTCGAAGGCGTTGGAGGGAAGAAAGCTGCGAGGTAAACCAGGCAGTGAGGGCAAGGGCCACGGCGGCCAAGATCCAAGCCATTTCAGGACGGCGAGACGTGACAGCACTGCTTCTGCTGCACTAGATGACGCCCAGGAGAGCAAGATGAGAAAGGCAAGGACAGGTAGCCCGTCAAAGGAATAAATCCAGAACGAAGGCGGTTTCAATCCATGATCTACGGACGGGAGGGTGGGGGGAACGGGAAGCTCGGGCAAAGCCGTTGGTTGGCTGGCGCCTGGCAGGGCTTAGTAAGTGGGGGAAGTGATTGGTTCGCCTAGCCAACTGTGGCTGGCCTCGTGGCAGTCATGGCGCAGCTACTTCTATTCAGCATCGACCTACCCTATGCCCACTGGCCATTCTGGACCAGGAACAGTACTCGCACTACAGTAATAAGTAGGACTATAAGACTACTCGCATCAATTCTGACGACAGTGTTTTCGCCAGTATTTTCCTGGCTGGTGCAACGGAAGCGGGGTTGGTATGCAATGGTGCGGTAGGAAAGCTGGCAACTTACATGGAGACTGGCCGAACAGCATCAAACTGAAGAATATGTCAAGCAGACCTCCTGCAAGAGAGTTATTAGAAATTTGGCAAACTACTGGGATAAAAAATCTCCAACAATGCTAATAGCTAATAGAATATTTTATTGGAGGCTGGGGCCCATTTAGTCATAGCCTAACAAGACAGCCTTGAGGCAGCCTTTTCAGAGTCGCAATGTCAGCAGGGTTTTGCTCCAACATGACAATATTAGTCATACACTGGCTATTGGTGCTCTTGGTGCCGTGAACAGTCAAAGACCATGAAGTTAGTCCGGCTGCTCTCGCAAGCCAACTATAGTCGGCTGGTTGATTCTGGCGTAGTCCTGGGCTTGTCTCAAAGGTTAACCGACTCATGCCCATGTGGAATTAATAGAGGCATGCTTTTCTTTTAGAATACGAGCAACCTCTTTTCATGACCAGCCTCGCCTCTTAAAGTCGTCACGGTTCGATACGTTGCCGTGGGTAATAACCGTTTTAGAGGAGTGCAACGTTTGTAACTCGACTTTCCCTTTTTGGACATGATTTTAGAGTGTTTGTTCGATTCAGCCGAAATTTTCGATTTCTTCATTTAATTCGGCAATTTGCTCGGTAATTTGTTCGGTACCTCGTTCAATGTGATTTGATTCAAGCGCTGCCCTGGAGGTGGCCGTTGACATTTCGGCCACCACGAATTGGCTCACCAAACGGAAATGCGACAAGCCATTTTACAACGAGTTGACAGAAAAATCGACTCTACTTACCAGTAGTAGCCAAGTGGCTGCCGCCTAGCGGGTAACCAATGACCAAGTGGGAGTATGCCGGCTAGTGACCCGCCATGACAGCGTAAGCCTGAACCTCTGCCAGAGATGTCACGGAGGCGTAATATTACAAATAAGCTAGTTAATTGCCGCGGCCAAGCATACACTCACTCTACTCTTTACGCCAATTCATGTTGGATTGTACTGTAGTAACGGCAGGCAAGCGCAATGTGGCTCGTCTCCGGCAAGCATACGCCATGCCGCCACCGAGTTCCTTAGTTCACATAAGTACGTATCCATCCCACGTTTCTTGACTCAAGTCGAGTCATGCTTAGGCCCGATGATGCGGGGGAATGTGCGGGGGACACAAAAACTCCGGGTCTAGAGTAGTGCTACCAACAGACAATTGCTCATGGAAAGCGAATGTTTCCGTATGTTCTCGAGATTCGGTAAATTCGGTAAATTTCTACCCCATACGACAGTGATGATGTTCTGCGCAGTTCCACATTGTGGAAGCATAGGGCCGTGGCTGTGCCGGATACCGCTCGTCAAGGTCCGCCCTCGCTTACCGGCGCGGCGACCATCAACTACAATGCCCATCATCAGTGGGCGCACATGTGGACACTTCGAATTCGGTATTGTATGACTTATACGCTCCTGACGAAATCATCCATAAAAGGATGGTGATCCCTCTCTTCCTCTTGCAGCACTTCACTGCATACTCGGCACCCAATTCCATTTCCTCCAAAGAAAGAAAAGATGCAATTGATAAACCGTATTCTCATTTCTCTCGCTGCCAGCGCCCTTGGAGCCACGGCCCAGAGCGGCTGCGGCCAGGCTCTTCCCAGCGGACAAGCACCTGGACAGGTGACTAATGTGACCATCCAAACCACCATTAGCCGATGGGCTCTCTTTTCCATTCCGCCTAACTATAACATCAACACAAAGACTCAGGCCATTATATCATTCCACGGTGCCACCAAGGATGCAACTGAGCAGCTTGGCCTTGACGGGTTGACCGACACTAGCGTCAATACCGACAAGATTATTGTATATCCCAATTCCATTGGCGTAAGTTTAGCCATTGTAACTGTCATGATAATAGAGGCCTTTTTTAAACCAATGAGGGCTGACACGAAAATGAACCTCTAGGAACACTGGGAAGGATCACCCAGAGCCGACGCCGACGACATCGGCTTCACTAACAGCATCATCGATTACTTGGAGCAGAACTACTGCATCGACACCAGCCGCATCTATGCCACTGGCAAGTCCCAGGGTGGCGGATTCGTCGGTGTCCTTGCCTGTGACAACAACCTCTCCAAGCGCATCGCCGCCTTTGCGCCCGTGTCCGGCGCTTTCTACGTCGACACCTTCACGACCTGCCCACCCGACACGGTCAAGATTATCTGCACCCCGGGCCGCCCCAAGATTCCGTTCCTCGAGTTCCACGGTGGCAATGACACCACCATCGCGTATGAGGGCGACGATGACCACAACGGCTCTTGCCTGCCATCGATCCCGCACTACATCCATGACTGGGCCAAGAGAAACGGGCTGACCACCAAGAACGTGACGACGGTTGTGACCTCGGACACAGTACTGTACACGTACGGCACTGGTGCGGACACTGGACTCGTCCAGCATGTCTTTGACTCGAGCATTGGTCATGACTGGCCGAGTATAACGTCGAATGACGACAACGACCGCAAGCACCACCAGCCCGCCACCTTCAATGCCACGCCCATGATTCTCAACTTTTTCTCCAAATGGAGCTTGTAAGGTCATTATTTTCGTATCCCTAGAGTACGATGAATATATCCGGCATGAGCGACTCAGTAGTTACTACTACATGTAGATTCACTCTTGGGATATTCTGGTGACTTGTAAATAGCTTAAAGAGCAGCTTTCGGTCCAGAGTGTTGGAAAGAATAAATATATACTTTATGGAACATGAAACCCAGCGCAAAATGACTGCGACTGAAGCTGAGAAAGAAATTCATTTTTGCGAGCTGGAGATTCAACTCAATTACAAAACATATCGGAAGCTTCTATTCTTCCAATCAGTCTCATCCAAGTTGGCAAGATCCACATCGTCTTCCAGATTAACCCGCCGGGCTGCCTCAGGGTCTATATGTTGACCTTGACTTTCGTCACGTCGTTTATTTACCAACATCAAGTATACCCGCATTCCGATTGGCATTGCAAGGCAGATTGCAAAACAAGACAGAATTGCGGCCCATGCAGTCTGAATAAGTGTAAGCGTTGTGAGATTTTAGGCGGGGGACTAATTTACGACTTACTTTGTAGCCTGGAGCTTCAGTGCTTATGAAAAACTGTGGCCCAACAAAATTGCCAACACAGTAACCCACAAACATCATGGCAAGGGTGACGGACTTTTTCGTGAAACCAGCAGTATTGCTAGCGCAGAATGAGAGTAGTAGCGGCAACAACGGTGCCAGCATTGTAGAGAGCCATAACCCTGCCAATCGGGACCATTTGTCATGTGCTGGAAGCAGTTTTAGCATGAGAGCACCAGTAAGTGTAGGTACAAACACCATTGATAGGGTAATGAGTCGCGATTTTCGTATAAAAGTCGTCGCTAGTGCAGCTGTGACGACTGCAAAAAATTGAAAACCGAAACCGGGCATATTCATAAGAATTGTACGGGGGACAGAGAACCCGAAGCCATTGATGATAATTGTTTGGAACTGCAGTAAAATAAGTTAACCGATGCTCAACAAGAACAAGGTATCCGCCGCAGGGGAAGCTTACACTCGATATGCCACCATTTGGGACACTGCTAACAAACATGAAGCACATGATCCACCACGTCTTCACGTCCTTGAGAGCCTCAATAATTTGATCCCTGTCCAGCTTTTTGGTTTGTGTGGTGTGCGAAAACTTTTTAGGTCTGAGAGATGCAAACTCTCGCTGCGACGGCGTCAGAAACCTCGCCGTCGAGGGAGAATCAGGCAGCAAGAAGAATAGTATAATGCCCCAAGCAGTGGTCACCAGTCCAAGGATGAGGAAAAGTATCTGGCGCTTAGTGTTAGGAGAATATATAGAAGCATGTCTTACGCTTGCATCGGACCTACCTTCCACTTTGCGATAGATCCAGTGTAGAAGACAATACCGTAGGCAATCAGTGAACCGAGAATCCCGCCAATTGCGTTTCCCGAAAACCAAATTGAGTGCCGCAAAGAGTGCTCCTTTGGTGTGTACCATGTGGAAGTGATCAATGAAAATCCAGGACTGATGGCGCTTTCAAACACGCCCAACAATGTTCGAAGAACCATGAGACCAGCATAACCACCGGCAACGCAATGGAGAGTCAGACAGACACCCCATAAAACTCTGGCAAAAACGTTAGCATCTCAAACCGTCTTTGGAACATGTATTGAACGCACACCATAACACTGAGATATTTGCCAAGTGGAAACTTGACGAATCCCAAGCTCATAGGGTATGAAGCTGCTAAATAACCAATGTAAAACATGCCCGACGACCAGCTGTACTGTTGGCCAACCAGATGCTTCGAGGGTCAGTGGATTGATCTAGTGACTCTTGTGACGATGTTACCTACTAGGTCTTTACGGAGGCCGAGGATTGCGCCGTTTGCAAGACTAGTTTTGTCTATATACTGGAGAATGTATGACACAAACATGATTGGCATGAGGCTGATCTGTATATTAATGACAAAATCCGAAGTAGCTGACTAACAAACTTACTTCAGATCGATTTTCCAAACGAGCTGCTTTTCCTCTTCCACGCTAAGACTTTGAACAGTTCCCTCTTCACGCGATTGATATTGGAGGCCATCTTTCTCCAACTGCGTTGCCTCGTCGGCCTCAAAATACTTCTCTTCAGTCATTGTTGAATGGGATATCGTCCCGCCAGAGGAATCCACAACTTTTCAATTGATAGTTATGTATCGTGGTGGAATCTGGGGTATGCGGGGTACAGTACTGATCTGGGGTAAGAAGATGAGATGGCGATCATGGTTATGTTATATAGAGTATGGGTGCAGACAGTACATCAGGCATTACTCGGTTATCAATGTGTTATCAGAGTCATTCTCAACCATGTGTGTGTGGGTCACTCAGTACCGGCGTCGGCCGGCCGAGCCGACCTTGGTACGTGTTCTAGACTCCATCAAGGAAAGCCATCCGCTAGCTCTATCCCTATGTGGTCGGCTGCCAACGGTTAAAGCCCATTAAGATCCCGCGTTGTTGACAATATTAGCGTGCAACCTGAAGTGGCGTAGTAATTTAATGCGGAGAATAGTGAAGTCCTGTAGGCATCGGCAGGCGGACGCGGATGTTGGTTTGCGCCTTTGCGAGACACCACTAGTTATGGGACTGATTCTCCCCCAGCTTGAGAATTTAGAGCTACTTGGCGGGTCAACGGATCCTTGGATTATTAGATAAATGCCAAACCGCTGCCAAGAGACACATGGCAGCTCCATCTGTGCCTCCTTTCATCCGTTGCTAAACAAAATAATATCTGGCTGTGGCTGAGAAGGCGATATGCATACCTCGATTTTATTATTGGCTGGCTTTTATCTCAGTCAACCCCAGCTGACGTTATCTCAACAGATTCCGCTTTCACAGAAGCAGGTAGAGGAGTTTGCCATCCCTCATGACGCCTGTCCGCTAGCGGAGAGAGTGGTGATGAAGGACGGATTAATCTCTTCCGCCGATATTTTGACAAGTTCCATCTTTCGCCAGACTCAAATTGAACGCTTAGGCCAGGCTGTTCGTATCCCCACCGTTTCCATTGAAGCTGAAGATGACCCTTGGTCTGATTTCTTTGACCCATTCCTCGACCTGCATCGAGCTTTTGAGCGACTATTTCCCCTCATGTAGTAAAGCCCATAGGTGCAATATTTTACACAGAAATGCTAACAAAGGTTCAAAGTCACTCTTCCTCGAAACTCGAAAAGGTCAACAGGTTAGGTCTAGTTTACACGCTCCAAGGAACAAACGCCAGGCTTAACCCAATACTGCTCACAGCTCACCAAGATGTGGTCCCCGCTGGCGATTCTCGTGAATGGATCTATCCGCCATTCTCTGGACATTTCGATGGCCAATGGCTGTGGGGCAGGGGTTCTGTCGACTGCAAGAATGTTGTCATTGGTCTCCTTTCTGCAGTCGAGTTGCTGCTAGCTCAGAGTTGGACACCGACTCGCACCATCGTTGTTGCCTTTGGCTACGACGAGGAGTCTGGTGGCCGGAAAGGGGCCGCGCAAATATCCCGGCATCTGGAGAAACGGTATGGAACCGACAGCTTTGAGTATCTGCTCGATGAAGGTGGAATGGGTCTGAAAACACTTGGTGAGACGGTCTACGCACTCCCCGCGGTTGGCGAGAAGGGAATGATGAGTGTAAACCTGGCGCTCAGTAGCAGTGGTGGCCATTCTTCAGTTCCACCCCAACATACAGGCATTGGAATCATGGCAGAGATGATCTACCACTTGGAGCGCCGTCAGCTATTCACCCCACGTCTAGATCGCAATCATCCATCACGACAGGTACTGCAATGCCAGGCTCAACACTCTCCCGATTTCGTGGAGCCGTGGCTGTGGTCGGCACTTCAATCAGACGACTTCGAGGTTACTGCAGAAAGATTGGCTCAATCGAGGGGTGATGCCGTGCGATTTACATATCAGACATCGCAGGCTACTGATATCATTCATGGTGGTATTAAAGTTAATACGCTACCTGAAAATGTTGAGGCGACTATAAATTACCGCGTTGCCATTCACGAGCATCTCCACGATATCAAGACTCGTGTCATGGGGATTGTGGCGCCTATTGCGGACAAGTACAATATCACACTCTCTGCCTTTGGCGAAGAGATTGCGAGTAATGGCCCGAGAACCAATCTTCTGAATATCACAGTGTTCGGCGCAAGCATTGAGCCAGCCCCTCTAAGCCCCTCCAACAGTTTAACAACTCCTGTCTGGGCTAGATTTTCTGGAATTGTGCGCACCGTTTTCGAGTCAGCACCCAGTTTACGAGGCAAGCAAGTCGTTGTAGCGGGAGACTTGATGACAGCCAATACTGATACAAGATATTACTGGAATCTAACGAAGAACATATATCGATTCAGTCCAAGACGAGAGAACCATGCCCTTAATCTGCATGGGGCAAATGAAAGAATTGATATTGATGTGCATTTGGAGTCCATGGCACTCTACTACGGTATGAATGTCTTATATTATTGAAAAGTTACGTCTCTGATTGACATGAGCAGATCTCATTCGAGGGTTTGATACGTGGCAGGACAAGTCTACACTCTGATATCTCAGGCGACGCAGTTAGCTGTGCCCTAGTTCTCGTCGGCTGCATAACCCATGACCCGCAAGAGTTGTTAAATGCAGCTGCAGATAGTAATACACATTGTTGGAATTTTACGAGTAATCAAAATTGATATTTTGCAAGATCTTTCTAGCGATCGAATATAGGTATCCTTGAAAACGGCTGGATTCCGCAACATTTGGGCTTCAACTCAATTGCGCGAAGAAGATAATCAAAGCTCTGCTCAGCCGATAAACTGACCAGCTTGATCTGTCTCCAAAATTAGATAATGATTTAGCATGTTGACTGTCTCTTATGAAACGCATGCATGGCCCTAGGTTTCCTCACAAACTCTTTTATTTGACCATTGAAAAAGCTCATTACCAGATATCTAGTTAAATAGAAGGTGGTAGGTTATAAAACACAAATTGTAGGCCCTGGACGACGAACCTAGGACAAGAGCATGCCTTTCTCAACCTTATCCTACTGCATGCTACGGGGCTTTCTCACTGTGCATGAATTTGTTTTCCTAGCCTGTACTGCTGCAAAGGCACTTTGCCAAACCTCACAAAGCTGCTTGCTAATTTCCATATCGTTGATCAAAGAAAAGCCATTATCCGTAACATTTAGCACGTTTCCAGGCTGCTCAGAGTTTGGGTTTGACACGACCGCCCATTCGACCGTACTTGTTTTGTTTCTCAGTTTATTAGGATCGCCGGTTATAGCATGACTGGTAAGGTATGAGTCGTACGCGGAATACAATGGAATAGGCGAGGGGTATATCTGCGGCTCGTAAAAAACAGCTGCAATATCAGAGCCGTGTGTCGCATTCCCGACTGAGTACTGCGCGAGATGCACTTTGCCCGCGTAAGCCTCAACCAGATATCGGGCGTTGCACTTGATGAGCAGATCAGCAACAATAGTAGATGTAAACTGTTCTTTTGTGATCTGCGGCGGTGCGGGATGATAGGCGTCGATGATCCGGGAAACGATATCCGAGCTGTTTGGTGGAAAGACGGCGGAAATCACCGTGGTTAAGAAGTCGTTTGGCAAAGGATTAGGCACAAAAATTGCACCTTCATTTGCCGTGTGTGTGACCACTATAGACTTCAACGCTTTCCAGTAGTTTCCTAAATATTGTTAAAAACAGTGCCAGTATCCTTTGGCAGCCTTATCAAAAGTTCCGTACCTGAAGAAAACTGCAGCGCAGGTGGGCCTTGAATAAGTCTTCCATCAGGGACTGGGGCCTAGATAATATCATTGAGATCATTATTCACTTTTGCCAAGTAAGTAGCATTGAGTGATCGGAGACATGCTAATCCCTTGTCCTTGCAGCCAACTACAGAAGTCAATTCTTGGTATTCATCTTCAGCGCTGCCAGAGCCGTCAAATCTTGGTTCAAAGCCGGGGCTAAGAGAAATAGCACGGTGGAAGAGAGGGTCCAAATTTCCACCTTCCAAGACAAGATGGTGTAGGATTGAACCCGCCCCAGCTGACTCGCCCCAAGCAGAGACGTTATCTTTGTCTCCATCTACAAGATGGATGTAGTCTTGAACCCACTGGAAAGCCGCTCGCTGGTCATATAGTCCAATGTTCGGCGTGCCGTGCTTTTCGACAGTTGTTCCCGCTAAGAAGCCAAAGACGCCAAGCTTTTGTCATCGGTCTGTCAGCAAAATTCGCCAAGAATCTGCACATGAGGAACGCTTACTCTGTAGTTGGGGATTACTACAATAGCCTCATGCTGAGCTTCTCGAATAATGGCTTTGCCATCGTAGAGTCCAAATGAGACTGCTTGGTCTTTTGAGCCAAGAACGTACCTGGAACACTTATTAGTATCAAGATGATGTATTTCCTGTATATACTTACGCTCCGCCATATATCCAGACAATAACTGGTAGTTTTGCAGCCGTTTGCATACGAATGACTTTGCCGGGCACGTACAAGTCAAGAAAGAGACAATCTGATAAATATATTCTCAGCGTTATTTCACATTGTGTTGTGTGTATTTAGAACCCTTACCCTCGGCCTGAGTGGTCTGCAGCGTCAGATTTGTACCGTCTGCACCGGGTGCAACCTGGTCAGAGGAACCCTCTAGGCCGGGAAGAGGCCGTCCCTGGAAGCACTGTGGGCCATAGGACCCATCTTGTAGATCATCAACGACAGCGGGAGGACTTGGCTTCGCAAATCGAAGATTTCCTACAGGAGGTGCTGCAAATCTAATGTTGCGGAAGGTATACACGTCTGTGGTGTTGTCATAGATGGCCTTCCAGCGTCCGTACGGGAGTGTAATAACTGGAGGCTGGTCTGGAGCTTGAAGGCAAGCGACAAAGGTCAACCCCAGTGCAACACCGGAAAGAAGCGTATGAATCCGCATTGTAACGAAACTGATTGAAGATGGTGCGAATGTTTGGTGACCTTGCCAAGCAGCTAAGAACTATTTCTGTCTGAGTGAACGTGGGGGTATTCCTTCTTTTATTTATATGTCAGCTCTGTAAAAGAGCTTCAATCCCGAGATTGGAGTTACCCCAGACTTGTACCCCAGACTCATGACTCAAAATCCGATTCCTGCTCTATTCTCTAGCGCGCTGCCCAATGGTATCAGGTTTGTTGATAATACGCCAGGATTAGCTCTAGCTGGGTCTGGATAAGATAGGCGTGAATGAAGTGGCTACCAGTATGTTTGTTTCTCGGTATCGGCCATCAGACCCGAACTGGCTAAGAACCAAATACTGAAACGCGTCATTGTCGGTGTCGGTCGCCGTGGCCGAAGTTCGCCAGTGGGTCAACGAATTTGGTGGCGACTAGATTTGGCTGTCGGCGTCTGTTGTCCGGTCTAATGGCTTTTGAGAAATTTGCTAAAATTCGGTTAAAATACTCACAAGTATCTGGCCGTAAAATTAAGTGTGGAGGCTGTTTACGGATAAGGCTTGCTGTTTCTGGCACGTAAAACTACGGACTGCTCTGGGCTCGGCAACTGCTTATTTCGGGCTGGTCAAGTTCTCCAAGAAACCAGATAGGCGCATCGTCAATTTAACTTCTTTTTCTTTTGGCTGTATTCTATCTCGGACTAGCCATCAACGCGCCCAGTTGACTTATCTCAACAGTACGCACGTTGCACCCCAAGCCGGTGTGCTCACTTGTCGCCAATGGCTATGAACGAGACATCACCACTGATTCCCCAAGATGGGCCAACCTGGCCCAAAAAGAAGCTGCACTATTCTTGGCTCGAGAATGTGTTTTCTATCGAGAATAGAATCCTCTTCACAGGCTTCATCATCAGCCTCAGCTTTTACTATACTCAAGTGCCGTAAGACAAGACCGGAAGCTTGGCGACCAAAGACTGCTACAAGCTAAAATTGCTCAACACAGACTTCTTTATGCCTTTCATTTGATGGCATGTGACATGTACTATAACTCTAAGAGAAACCCTGAGGATTTGGAAACATGCAATGTTAAACAAGTTGCTGTCACAGCTGCCGCTCAGACAACCACTTTTCTAATAAGCACCGCAGTTTGTGGTATTACTCTCCTCTCACGGCTCAATTCTAAGATAACAAGAGCCTAACTCTTCATATTAAGTAATTTAACAACTGACAAGCAGTATAGGCACCATGAACCTTTTCATCGCCGGTTGGACGGTCAAAAAAATTGGTCCACGGGCCGCTCTCATTGTACAAACCATCTTCTCAGCCTTTCGAATCATCCCTCAGGTAATTGGTATTACGATAGGAGGAAAACTCGGGTTTTTGGTCGTTTAAGCTGCACAGCTTATCAACATCATCGGAGGCCCGTACGGATACATGTGAGAGTACTCAACCTAACCAGACAACTTTTCCCTTACACTTTACAGTCTCATTGTAAATATCATCATTAGCGGGGTCGTTGGCCAAAAGAAACGCACGGCAGTTTTCGGGAAACTTCAAGGCGCCGTCATGTTTGGTCAAGGTGTCGGTTTTATTGGTACAGTTGCACTGGTAGCCGTCGAAGTATTCGAAACTAACAAGTGTTCAGCTGGTGGAACAATTGGTAATAGCCTGGGTGTACGGGCACCGTTTCAGGTTGCATTTGCTACCTTCCTATTCGCCTCTGTTTATGTTCGATTCGCGGTGCCTTACATCGCACCTGAGGATGTGTCTAGGGGAGTAAGCACACCAGCAAAGGAGAAAACTGGATTCTTTGCTCCCCTAAAAGTTCTTTTGCCTCAACGAATCTGCGGAGCCAATGGTACTTTCGCAACACATTGTGGCGTCTCGTTTCTCTGCGCAGGCATCTTTCTCGGTGTGGTATGTTGGGATACCATCTCACAACTTCCGTCGCTCATGTGATTGACTTTCCGTGATGCAGTTTGCTACCGCCTATGTCCCTTTCTTAACCCAGATGTACGCCACAGCCGAGTTCGGATTTGACCAGAGTCAAAATGGTTGGCTCATGTCAGAGTTCTCCCTGCTACGAGGACTATTCCTCGTCGTGGCATTTCCCCGCATCGTTAAATGGGGGAGGTCATTTCTAGGCAGAGTTGAGGGCAAGAAAGCGGGCAACATTCCAGAACGTGAGATTGATAGCCATATTGGATATAGAGCCCAGAACTTTGACCTGGTACTCTTGAGATGGAGTCTTGTTGTGGATAGTCTCTTAACCGCAAGTACGGCACTTGCCACCAAGAAGTGGCATATTTATCTTGGTAAGTTGGTTTATTAAAACTAGCAGTTTGCAAAACTGACAATGATAGTGGCGGCTCTCTTGTCCCTTGGGTCTGGTGGGGTTCCGGCTGCCAAGGGCATCATTACAAACATGTGCCCGGAGTCACAGAGAGCAGATGCTCTGAATGCTGTTACGCTTGTGGAGAACATAGCACGGCTGTTCAGCTTCGGTACTTTTGGGTTCATTTATTCCAGCTTTGCCGCATTAGAGAAATCATATGCCACATTTCTCTGCAGTGCTGTAAGCTAAGAACAAATTTTACAATGTTTATTCTCGCGTTAACATTTAGGAAAGGCCATTGCCGTTGTCGGAGCAGGCGTGCTGCTGTTTTCTCATTTTCCGCCAGCCCAGAGTACAGCTGTTGATCCAAGTGAAGATGATACAGCAGAGCGGGTATAACAATAGAACGTCCGTCATGGCTGTATATCCATAAGTCTATGGAAACCGACCTGTACGTGGAGAAATCCTGATATGCTCAGATTTACAGTCGAGCTGCTTGTGTGGAACTGCCACGCCGTGAAACTGGAACCAAAATCTAAATTTATTCAAGACTCTCTGTATTAGGTAGTGACCGTTTGAAGTGGTAAAAGAATTAAAACTTGCTGCAATGGATCTCTTTTACTGAATTGTCACGGTGTGATACTCTGTCCAGGGGCAGTAGTCCCCGTTAGTTGTTCTTCCTGCTGATGTAATATTGTCCAATATGACGCAAATTTTACATTTGATGTTACATAATACGGATTGCCAATTTCGCCATCTATGCTGAAACTTCTACATAATCATCTCATTGTCCCTGAGCCCAATCTTCTGGTAGGCCGACATTGTCCAGTCCTATCTCATCGAGCCATTGATTGCCCATTTGTAATAGAGTCTCATCACTCCACTCGGCACTATGTATTCCCTGAAGCTCTGTAAAGCACATTCGTAGGGCATTGTCCGTAGCTAGAGGCATATTGAGGACGTCGTCTTGAAAATGGATATAGCTGTGATCCCGATTGGCGCTTTCTGAAGCGCTACTGCTGGGTGGCTGGTAAGGCTCATTGACAGGTCCTGATTCTGTGGCTCGTTTTTGCTGTTGAACATGTGTGGCGGACATATGTTGAATTCCACTTCGTGTGGGAGCCTGGGAACTGTGCGAATTGACAGCTTCCTCCATCAATGCATTGCTCAGAAGACCAAACATACTATGGTAGTCTCTCTGTGTGCTGCATCGCTCAGAAACGCCAACGAGGACATTTGAGCATGTCCGACACGCTTCAGCGATTTCTACCATGGTCGGTTCCTTTGACCAATAGTAGCTACCCAGGGTCTGTGTCTGTCGCTTTTCTCTGAAATGGCGGCTGAGCGAATAAATATAGGACAATCCAGCCAGAAAAACGGAGTGTAGGACTATTGGTGAAAAGTTAATCTTCCTAGAGCGGACAAGATACCCGTAAATCGTTATTGATTGCTTCGCGGCTTCAAAGACGTCCTCCAGACCCGGACCATGTCCTGTTATCTCCTCTACGGATATTGTTGAAGGCCGATAAAGTAGAAGAACTCCATTGTAATACAAGAGTTGATACCATGCTTCTGAAAGAAAGCTGGAGTGTGCCTCCGCCAGCGGCGTTGTCAAATCCATCTTTGGCAAATTCAAGCGCTCGCTATCATTTCGCCAAGCGGCCAGTTTTGCTGCCAGATTATTGCGTTTCTGATAGAACTCGGAATTATTTGGAGGTTGCTGGACGCCGTGATTTAGGGAGGCTAAAAATTCTCCGCAGATATCTCGATAGCGTAGAATGTGGACGAAAATAGCAGTACACTGGGCCGCAGATATCCGAGATCCTTCTCGGTCACCGTCGCAGATCCCATTGGATGTGCCGGTGGCTTCCTCAAAGTCTTCACTAGGTAGCTCTACACTGTAGCAACCTCGAGTAATTGCTAGAGGGCGCCCCAGAGTAATGGACACAACTCTAAAAACCAACGGTTAGCCGCATGCAACTTGATGCGGTTGATTTTTCCAACTGTACCTGTCGAGGGCGAAAACACTCCAAAAGCATCTTCTTCGAACTTCATTTGCCTGAAGCCTAGGTGAGAGTAGCGGCACAGATTCCATATCATCACCCGAATTAACAAGGTGATAACTGTCTTCACGATGTAAACCTAGCTCAAAACACATACGGGCCGCAATGCCAACAGTGTGCCAAAGGGCTTCGGCAACTTATTAGTGGGATATGACTGACGGCTGCGCAACGGTCAAAGAGATCATACCTCCAGAATTGTGCATAGTTGGATTAACCATCCGCAAATGGCACAGCAGTAACATGGCTTGCAATGCTCGTAGCCCCCCCTGTGACAGGACCTTGCTAAGACGGACCATGGCACTTTGCTGGTATGTTTCAGCGCTTGCTAAGCCATGCCAGCTAAATATGTAGTCGTGAGAAGTCACTATAGCCAGAATCATATAGAACATGAAGGTTTCGAAATTGTGTGTTTCCTTGAATGTTGTGTCGTTGTACATGCCATCCACAGTGGCCCACACTGCTCGAGGGTGCAGGAACGGATAGCACGGGTGGTCGTGAGCCAAGTAAGCTTCGACCAGTTGATGAGTTACCTGTTCTGAAGGCAGTGAGGGGTCAATTACAGCGGGATAATCCAAATTGGTACCACCTCTTTCGCTGGATATTGCCTCGGAATCGGGTGACGGTTCCATGAGAGCGTTTCCCGTATCAATGGTAAGTCCAGCCATAACTAGGCTAGCCAGCATGGTACCGCTGGTAGAACCGATGAAATACGGGTCATCGCCACCAGCACTAACAGAAAGAAACGAGACCTGGCTGGCGACGGTATTGTCATGGCTAGAAGAAGGCTGGCTGTGAAAGTTTTGATTGGCTCGAGCGGCTGTCGCTGCTGTTGCTGCTGTTGCTGCTGTTGCTGTCATAACTTGTTTATCGGGCTTGTGAAGTGAGAGAGTCCGAATAGTTGCCTCAAGTCTATGAATGCGGCGTTCGAGGCGCTGAACATAGGTCCGGGTATATATACGTTCTTGAGTTCGGTCTGAGTAAGTACAGGACGCTTGGGCTTTCTGGCAAGCTCCGCACTCCGGCCGGCTCTTATCACATCGAGTTTTCCGCCCATGGCAGCGGTCGCATGCCTGAAGGACCACTGCATCGAATCCCACCTCGCTTTCAGAGCTTTCCATTGTGGGCAGACAACGATAGTTGTAGCGTTACTGAGGCGATTACACTTGGCCCAATACCGCGAATGCCGTGAACTAGGTAGTAAAGGTGATGTACCTAAACCAGACATTAAGCATCGCTGAGTGGGGGGGAATAATAATACAATTTGCGGGGGTGCTTGCAATCCTCCGTAGCGGTTTTTCCGTCTTAGCCACGCTGGCAAGGGAGTTCCAACGCCACTTGGGTTGCGAGCTAAACTGTACTGACTAACAGCAGCAAGATAATGAAAATTGCTTAGGCTACAGCATGCTTTTTACTGACTGAAAGTGCGCAAAGCACATTCAAGCGAAAAAGCACCAGGAGCCGATGTTGAGGAATTTCGTGTGATACATACAAGGAAGTTATGATAGTATTAGGAAGAAAAACTTTTCGAAAATATTAATTTAACCCGATACTTAAAATAATAAAATAGCATCAACTTGAAAGCTTTCAGTGCTCTGCTCAAAGCTACCATTGTTGGTTAGAGGCGCCAGAGAGTCCGCATTAATTGTCACTCGCGAGGCTGTATGCTCTGTAGACATATACTAAA
The DNA here is from genome assembly GCA_900169235.1 of Zarea fungicola. NCBI lineage: Eukaryota > Fungi > Ascomycota > Sordariomycetes > Hypocreales > Cordycipitaceae > Zarea > Zarea fungicola. The sequence continues at coordinate 51,441 of FWCC01000001.1, forward strand.
TGAAAAAAGTAACATCTCTTATAAGTGAAGTGTTTGAGATTCCTCTTCATCCGGGAAAATTTTAATGCCATACCTCATACTTCATGTACATGTAAGGAATGCAGCAGTGCCATATAGCTTGGGATAGAACGGCGCTACATTCAGGAAGTGGGAATATTGTCTCGTGGTCGCAAAGTGTGCAGTCAGTGATTTTTTCGTAGATGGAAAGGCCTCAGTCTGGCAATATAGCAATCTAAATTTACAATTTATTTGCCACTTATGAGTTTCAATTACCGACAGGACTTTTTTCTGGAAACCCAAACGCTAGACCTGCGCTACGCCAGGTTCACCTGCTGCAGCTTTGAGACTTAAAGTTTCGGCATGGTGTGCGAAAGACATCGTTAGTAGGCATAACATCTGCCACCATTGTGCCGTAAGTTACAGGAAACACTACAGGGTCCTTCCTGGAACTTGTCAATCCGCTTAAAGCTTAATCTGTGCATTTGCCACATGCCCCTCTTGCTAGATAACTCTCTTTATTATGCAACATGACATCTAGCTTAAGATGACTGGGACTGATGGTTGTATTCGTTGAAGCTTCGCTCTATGGTCAGGGCACTGAAACACTACTCTTACTGCGGCCGACGCTCCCAACTAGGCAGCTTGTTCATTTGCATGTAGCTAGGCGGACTAGGAAATTATAGCTTAGATACAACTTGGATATAACTCAACTAGCAAATAGATTATAAATCAAACTGTGGAGTGTCGCTAGTCAGTTCATTTTCTTCTATTCCCATTGTAAAAGTTGTATGTTATGTGGTTGCAGCCAATCGAATCAGTCTCTCATGAGCAGCTGATCGTGGTTCGATGCGACATTGAAATGGCTCCAAGAGACTAACAGCGCCGGGCGAATAGCCAACCTCTGTACGGCTGCTTTCATCTCCATCGATTTTTCTAATTGTGAAAACACTTAGAATTTGTACAATACATGTAAACAGGGCGTTTTCAGCAAATATCCGACCAGGGCAGACACGGACCCCATAGCCAAACGATAACTTTGTCGGGTCCATCTCTGGCTTATGGTTGGGGCTAGAGAGAAATCTTTCTGGGTTAAAGCTCGTCGGATCACTGAAAACATTAGGATCGTGTTGGAATTGCCTATATCAGCAAGCACTGTTAAATTGCTTGTGCCACAACAATTGTTTATGTGGATTTCAACGGCCAGCACTCACCAAATATTTGCCATAATTATGGATCCTCTTGGGATGAAAAGTTCTTCAAACGTTTCGTCCTTAGTATTCACGTGCGGGAGGCCCATTGGGGCTGCAGTGTACCAACGCAACGTTTCCTTTACGACTGCCTCAATGTACGGCAGCCTTCCACGGTCCGAAGACGTGGGAAGCCGGTCTTTCCCTACCACGCTATCGAGTTCCTCTTGCGCCCTGATTTGGATATTTGGAAAGTTGCTCATTGCAAAAAAGAAGGACTGTAGCGTGGTAGACGTCTAAACACAGTCGGTAATGAGGAATAAGTACTGTATAAGAAAGAAACTCACAGTTTCTAACCCCGCCACACAAATAGAGGTAGCCGCCCACCGCTCTGTTGACCTGTCCTCCAGAGTACCTCCTCCCGATGTTAGCAGGCGGGCGATCAATGAAGAGTCGTCAATACCCTGAGCCATTCTGTTCTTGGCATATTCGTACGGCTTTACAGTCAGGTCGATCAGCCTAGAATGCCACGTCTCTGCTAGCTTCTTGAAACCCATCCCGGGAAGCCAAGCTGGTAGAAATCTCACTGAAAACTGTTAACCCCGTAATCTACATTGAGGGTTTCTTTTGCATTGTTACTCACGTATTGGTATTTTGTCCACAATGAATAACCCTGGAATCCTAGCCCTCTGCATGAAGGCATTGTTTTCACCAAAGAGCTCCATGAAGTCGTCTTTTCCAGCGGGTTTCACCGTATATCCATATACCAATTGGAAGACCATCTTCCCAAACAACCTGGAATATCTCAGCATCCTGCCACTTTAATAGTCCCGGTTACAGAACTCAGCTCACCTTTTTGCATGCTCCATAAAGTCACATGGCTCATCTAAGAGACAGAGTAAAAAAGCACTACACTGAGCTCCCAGTAGCTTATCATGTCTTGCTACTGCTTGCGTTGTGCCGATCTCACGTCCTAAAATTTTTCGAGCATTGCGAAAACGACGATTATAGGGCAAAAAGCCTAGACTATTCCGCCAGCCAACCCTGCCACAGTTTGGTTAGCTGCTGTTATTTATCTGTGCGCTATTCGGGGACATACATTTCGCCAACAAAGATTTGCCGTGGCCGGGAAGAAAATTTCTTGCCGTGCTTATTTAGAAGGCTATCCGCAACCTTGGCATCATTAATAATGACAGTCGTCTGGCCAAGTACTGTTACAGAGCTTATTGAGCCTATCAAGTTGAAAACCACTGGTTAGAACGTTTTGTGGTAGGAAGAGACGTAAATAACAAAAGTCAAACCATATAGAGCTTTGTGTTTAGCCCAGAAGTGAGCTTCTACCTCTCCTGGCTTCGGGAAATCGTATAGATTTCCAACTATTGGAAGTCCAGTTGGTCCTGGGGGCAAACGAAAGTGTTTGCGAGTTCTAAAATGTCGGAGCACATAAATCAACGAGGCTGCAAAAGCTGCGACAAAGCTTAGGTAGAGTATAAGAATGGAAATTCTAGGCATGTTGTAGATAAAAGTAGATTTTGTGTTGAATAGCTTTGATTGGGCCTGTGGGCATTAGACTCTGGCGGTTTTTATTACAAGCAATCCATCCCTACAAGTTCTAGATAAATAGTTGAGAAAGAGAACTGTTTAGGTCAGCCAAAGTTAACGAGAATAATAATGAATGATGTTGTTCTTATCATAAAACATAGAATGCAATAGCTTTAATAGCAAGCTGCGCATTTTGTGAAGGACAAAGCTCCACTCACTCTAAAGCAACCTTCCTGTCGGGCAGGATTGGACATTTATCGAACGTTCGATCGAATCGATCGAATCGTTTGATGTCAAATCTTATTAATATCGCTAGTCCGTTTGATTGATTCGATGGATGTCTAACCCTGGTTTTATGAAACACTTATGATAATCCGTCGTTATACAGGGAGTAAACAGAGTGCTTTCTGCTGATCAAAATGGAATTTTATGGTCTGTCTTAGATTTAGTCAGATCTGTCAAATCCCCCAGACCGCAGTTCGACCGGTTCTTGCTATGCTGTGTCAGCTGCGTCTCATACCGGTTTCAATGCGGGCTTTACGATTACTCTCATCTGAAATACCCCGACAGCAAAATTGGCGCTCTTTAGCCCATTTGATGGATTAATTTTGTCAACTGTAGTTTATTTAGATTGCGCATCTGAGCGTACATGAAATTCAATTAGAAGGGACTTTAGCTAGTCAATATAGTTTCGATCTGTACCGATCAATCTAGGCAATGGTTCGCTATGTAGACTTCTGCTCTTGACGATACTGACATGTGTATGGTTCGAATAACCTGACATAACGACCATGGCGATAGGGTTAATCACTGGGCCACAGAGATCAAAAATATCCAGCAACGGCAGCCACTGGCCGTACAATTCTTAACTTCCACTATATGTGAGAAGGTCCGTGACACCTGACTTGCCTCAGTCCTATTCGGGCAGTCACTAACCAGTCGGGTAAAATAATGTAAAGAAATAGCTATATGTCAGGACCAGTGTGCTTGGTAACCACTAGGCCACAGAGACCTTCAAAAGATCAAGTAATGTCGGGCGGTGGCAGGACATCCCTACCATCCAATATATACCTTCTAGGTCCATGACACTATATCATATTCTTTTATCCCTCTATTGTATAACTAAGCTTACGGCCTAGTAAAGCTACCGAAATTGAACTTTTGATGTACAATGGGTGCTCCAATGGGGGGTGCAGCAATAAATAGTGAAATGGCTGATTGTTAACTAGCTATTAGATAGGGCACTGTATTTATGGCCAAGCACACACCATAAGTGGCGGCCTGCCACATGTGACAACTACTACTAACGTAGTTACTGGGTTGGGTGCAGGGGCACTAAGTCGCTATGTCCTCCTTGCGGCGTTTGAATTAACTAGTATAAAGTTTAATCTGTGTACTTGCCACATGTCCTTCTTGCTAGATAACTCTCTTTATCGGGCCAAAATCAAGTTGCCAGGCTAGCTGGCCAGTAGATAAGCAGTGTCTGGACGTGGTCTGCCCTCTTTAAAACAGAGAAAATCCACCCTACCTCAGAAACTGAAGGGCAAGCAATCGTAAAAATACGCATATCATACAGCTCCTTTCCAGTCACCACATCAGCAGATTGGCGAACCGCGACAGTAGGAGTGAGTAAATGCACAGTTTCTCGCGCGGTATCGATCACTCTATAATCATTTTCTGATTGTAGCGCTTGTCAAAAAAAAAAAAGAAAAAATAGAAAAGAAAGCTTGCTACCAGTCGCAAATGGTGTACCATGGTAGACCGTCGGGTGGATGCTTTAGATGCAAGAATCGAAGGATCAAAGTAAGGCGCACATCAGCTCTCGACTGGTTGAGGAGGCTCACCTAGTGTAGTGTGACCAATCGAGGCCTTTATGCGGCCAATGCAAAACGGCACGCCTGCATTGCCCTGGATACACGAATAAAACGATAACTCAATATGTCTCTAGAAAGAGGATCCAATTGAAGCACAAACCAATCCAAGATGATCTCGTCGCATGCGAATCCCCTTCGGAGAGTTCTAGCCACATATCTACGGCCATCACTGCCGTAATGGCTCGTAATACGCACAGTCTCCAACCGTTGATTTTTCAAACAGTTGATGAACTAGCAACTTGCCATTTCATGGCGAATTTCGCTATAACCCCGGATGAAACCCGTCTTACAAGCAGGCTGGGCTATCTTGAGTTCGTCCCGGTCATAATGGGAACACTCACGCACTGTAAGGCATTCAGCTACTCCTTCGCGGCTTGTGCCTTGGCTTCTATACACAACCGATACGGTCCTAGCGTCTCAACAGCGCAGATGGCCCAGTGGTGCTATACAAAGGCGCTGAGCGCCACCTCTGCTGCATTACAAGATCCACAAACTGCAGTACAGGATCATACGCTGGCTGCTATTCTTCTCTTGGGCCATTATGAACATATTGTTACCCAGACTATCAATATGGAGGCTTGGGATGTGCACGTGGGAGCTGCAATTGAGTTGGTCAAATTACGAGGCCCTGAACAAACATTGACAAAGGAAGGGTTGACTTTGTTCGTTGCAGTTCGCACACAGATGGTGAGGACCAAAACAGAATTTATTTGATCATTGTACTCAATTCTAAAAACGTCATGGTTTAGATTATCCGTTGCCTTAGAACAAGCACCTTTATTCCTGCAGACATTGACTGGTGGATGCCCGGGCTGAACGACGGATGGGCATGGCATTTTCAACGACTAACGGCGAACACTGGGCAGCTCAAAGCGGAAGCTGACCAGATTCTGACTTCTGTCTCCGACAGTCTAACGAAACGTGACCAATTGGAACAATTAACAGAAAGAGTCAAGCTCCTCGATCAGGAGATTGCCACTTCACTCCAGAGAATGCCAAAAAGCTATCACTTGATATCTGTTAGTTGGCAAGAGCGAGTCGAGAGGCACGGTGAGGGTACCGAGTTCGAGTGCCAAGCTTTTCCTGGTCCAGTTGACATGTACCCCGACTTGTGGATCGCTAATTTATGGAATGTGATGCGTTGTATGCGTCTTGCTTTATCGAGCATTGAACTAAGGTGCGGCGCTACTATTATCTGGCCCCAGGATTACCGAACGACAGTACAGTATAACGACGCTGTGAAGATTCGCACAAAACTCATCGATGGTGTGATATCTTCCGTCCCATACCACTTTGGATGGATTCAAAAGCGCAGTTATTTAAATTACCCAGCAGGAATGACCTCATTTGAATGTGGTGAGGACGACTCTGTTAAAGTCCTCGCGGGCTACTTTTTGCTGTACCCACTGGCTCGCATTCTAAATGAAGACTGCATCTCAGACACCCAGCGCGGATGGGTGCGGCATCAATTGAGCTATATTGGAGACCGATTAGGTATCCGCTACGCGAAAGCTTTAACACAGGTTCGTCAAGACATACTTCTCGCAGCTCCACCGCATACTTACAAAGACGACAGACCAACTTGAGAGAGCCGTCAATGATAATCGAGCGGGATTACTTGCAGACTAAACTACAGAAACTATCAGAGGATTCTCCATGCTCACAGCGGGAAGTAGGAAAACAAACTCGCTCAAATAATTCCGGAGAGGCGCAGCAGAGAAGAGCCCTGCAGGCGCAACAGTACCGTCTACTATACACAGCACTTGGCGGGCAGGCTGCCGATGCATGGACCAGACAATGCTGGCTCCAGATCTAGTGACGGATTTGAGGAGCTTGAATGGGAATTGCACAAGTTGCTTGGAGAAGCTTTTACGGCAGGAGTGCCGGTTCGTGGTTAAACTATCACACGAAGGGTAAGACAAAGGCGAATATATTGACGTCTATTTCGGTACTATGGCTTGTTAGATTGCCCTCAATGCCTTGAGTATGGCTCTTTTGAACACAGGCAGCAGCTGGCGCACGCCGGCAGACAATGAAAGTCTATTTGCGCTTTGTCTCCCGTAGCCACAGCACAGCCAAAGTACTCCGTGACGGCCGAAACTCTGTTCTCTAGCGCACCACGGAAAGTGCGTTGTTGAGTCAGGGCTAGTATTCCCTGCTAACTGCTGGATGGGCTCCTGCAAATATGGGTTTCGCGTGAAGTGATTGACAACCAGAATCTGTGCGCCAATCGCAACAGTTGTTGGCTTGTTTGCCGTTGATACTCCTCCGCTCTAGCGCTAGGGTGGTTCGGAATTGGCCCGTTGTGATTCTAGTGCTGCATCCTCATCCGAGCCATTTGGGCCGCCATCCATCCCCGCTTGGGTAGTAGTTACATTCGGGTCACCAGCATAGTTCGCCCGTTAGAGATGCTGAAGTTCAATGGGCCAAACCAGTGTCTTGCTGAAATTAACCTCTCTGGTGATGCGACTGGACGCCTCCATGGGTGCTGGCACATCGCTGACATCGTTTTCACTTTATCCATAACTCAAAGCTGTGTTTTTGTGGAATATGATGTGTGTAGTAACCTTGAAGTGCAGAATATAAGTATACCGTATTAACCATAATTCATTTTGCTGTCGTAAGTCAATTTCTCTTGTAAAATGCATGTAGGCCTTGAACGCTGGTCTCGCTCAACCAGTGCTGTTCAGGATGGAGCGTCCAGCAGTGCCAAAACCCTCAATCTCAACCAGTACCAAGCCTAAAAGTGAAGTCCAACTCTTTGTCTTACGTTAGTGTCTCTACTAAAGTCAATAACACACAGAAAGCCGCAGCGTCCCAATGCTGACTGCTTCCCAGCTCGCTCACAAGCGGGCAAAAGACCGTGAAGCGCAGAGGGCCATTCGTATTCGCACAAAAGAATACATTGAGCGGCTGGAGCGTGAGATTCAAAATCTCAAGGATCAGCAGCTTTGTAGCAAACCTTTTCCGGAGCTGTTGCGCCGTAATGCTGCCCTTGAAAGAGAGGTAACCAACTTGCGGATGTCGTTGGCACTGTCTTCCCACACCGATCTGTTTTCTGGCGTAGCAAGTATGTATCTCCCATTGTGTCCTCGGTTGATACTAATAAGCGGAATAGTAACACAACCCCGGAACTCGACGGGGCCTTTAGAGATGGTGGCTACGGCACCACGCACAAACGTGACATCTGGAACGTATCATATGGTTGGTAAACGCTCGGCCGTCCCCACCACTTACGTCTCTCCGGAAATCGGCATGCGTCTCGAGAGCAGCATCTTCGACCAGTACACGTCATCCCCGGAGCATTCGGGATTGCACGAATACGTTCAGCCAAATTTCCAACTACTTTAGCCCGTATGAATTAAAATTAGTCCCAAGTTCACATCTCTCGCTACTTTCTTCGTGTGGGACGTCAGAACTCTCGGAGGCCCCCCAGTTTTGACTTTCTAGGAGCCAGTTATAACTAGATGCTTGGTGGGAGTTACAAGTCTCTACTCTTAGCTATGAATATAACCGACAGGTTCGCAATTACCACCTTTCTCATAGTCAATATGTGCATCAAGAGGTAGTGAGATGATTGTTGATCGTCTATCTAGGTTTTGCCGGAGGCACTGCCATTTACGGCCTGTTGGCCCGCGACACGTGGCGGCCTGCCACATATGAAATGGGTTGTGTCTCAGATCAGCAGTGCGAACTTCCGTGCGTGGATTCTCGATCGTGTTATCTACTTGACACTGCCTGTCGGGCAATTCGGGATATTAAGGGGTAAAGATGAGCAAGTGTGGATACTATGTAATGTGAATTCTGCTCACAATGCCTGCAATGTTGTTCAATCCTGATAGAACTCAATTTTACACGTCTTAGCAGGGACCATACCTACGGAGTTGTAGGACTCGCATTCAGTGCCGCAGAGGCCATACACAAGTATCACTACTGGCTTATCCAACCTAGCCACCTGCTGACTTACGCAATTTTTAGTCCCGCAGCCACGAGCTTTCCCGAGATCTTCCCTCTAAGTCCTTTTGGGCATTGTAGAGAGGAAAACAGGGGGGCTCCTTAGGCGGCTTCGCCTTGCCTAATATCATCATCACAATTGAGCTCAATTTCATCCACGGCTGGGCCAAGGTAAACAGCATCTGGTTAATAACTCGATAAATAATCGACCAAGTCTTCACCAAGGCATGCAGGCCGACATATTGCGGTGGGTGGAGCGGGCGACGCCAGCGGCCTGTCCCGCTTAGCCGCCCTTCTCATACCCCTATGTAATATTCCTAGTCTACTCTTATACTGTGCTTTGATCTAGGGTCCATATTATTTATTATACTAGTTTACTTCCTGGCGGCTGGATTTGTTTTTAGAAGCTCGACCACGCGGAACGCATGCGAGTCCCTCGTTTCATGGGACTAATGGTTTCAGATCGCTTGATGTTCACGGATCACTCGGACTGCGTGGGGCATCAAGTCCACAGAAAGGCCCCTGTAACTTATGTACTACTTGCAGTTTGCTGAATGTTATCTCATATGACAGGTCTGTGCATGCCACACGCGGAAATCGATCCTCTACCACGTGGCTCGCCCTGTACGCTAAAGTGCCCATGATGAACGCCTAAATAGCTGCGAGGTTGAGCTGGTGAAGTATACAAACCATGCAGAAGTCAACTGAGTATTTGGAATAACGAAGGAGAGTTGCAGAATTAGAAAAACATGGAGCACAATTCTCACGGGATCAACAGGGGCTCAACCCGTCATGGGTACTCTCAATCCTCGGACAAGTCCTTCACCAATCAGTTCACTCGGCCATGAAGAAATTCGGGCGTAACGTTGATTAGTAGTGTATACTCTCCTTAAACGGTTCAACATCCATGGAGCTCTAATATACGCCTATCACCGGTGTTTCAAGTTATATCAAACGCACGGTCTTTGCTTAGGCCGCCCGAGTCAGTACTGCCTACCGGAATGCCATCTCATGATCGAACAATGCTTCCCCCTTTTCACCGTCTAATTTCAATGTTTCAGGCAAAGAAATTTATTTTATGATGTTGTGATGCCATTTATGGAACATGTAATGTCCGGGAAAGAATTAGAATTGTTAAATAGCAAACGGAGGGCCAAACCACAGTAGCAAGTCTTCCGCAACCCATAGGTTACGTTGGTCTTATGCCCTAGATTTCCAACCTGGAACAAATACAACATCCATAAAAAATTACTAATCCGTCGGCATCATGCAAGCTTTATGCGGCATAATAGTGCCGCTGGTGTTATTGGCTTCAACCTTTGCGCTGGCGGACGCCACATGCAATTCGCCCACCAGCCGAACATCGTGGTGTGACGGCTTCGGCATAAATACAAACTATTATGATGAATCACCAGACACAGGGGTAAAAAGAGAGTACTATTTCAATCTTGAACAAGTCATTGCTTCCCCGGATGGTTACGCACGCACCGTTTATGCAATTAATGGTTCCATCCCAGGTCCAACCATTGTTGCTGATTGGGGGGACATTGTTCAGATTCACATCACGAACAGCTTATCAACCGCCCGAAATGGCACATCGATACATTTTCATGGCATCCGACAGAACTATACCAACCAGATGGACGGGGTCACGTCTATTACAGAATGCCCGATTGCTCCCGGGAGTAGCACAACTTACACGTGGAAAGCAACACAGTATGGAACTTCATGGTACCATTCACATATTGGCTTGCAAGCATGGGAAGGCGTGGCTGGGGCAATCGTAATCAATGGCCCTGCCACAGCAAGCTACGACGTTGATAGCGGTCCAATCCTTTTAACGGACTGGAGCCACACACCAGTGGACGAGCTCTACTCTGACGCTCTCACAAAGGGGCCGCCTTCAATTTCGAATGGTCTGATTAACGGCACGAATACTTGGACCGATGAAGGTGTGGTCGTAGGCAAGCGATTTGAGTTGCCGGTCGACGCAGGCTCAACGTACCGGCTTCGGTTAATAAATGGCGCAATCGACACGCACTTCAAGTTTTCAATTGACAACCATTCGATAACCGTTATTGCGATGGATTTTGTCCCTATAAAACCTTATAACACCACGGTCTTGGATATTGCGATGGGTATGCTATGCTTTGTCCCCCCCGGCCTACGTCCTGTGGCTAGTGCTAAACAATACTCAATTTAGGTCAACGTTATGACATCCTAGTTACTGCTGATCAAGCTTCCATTGCGAATGACTTCTGGATTCGTGCTATTCCCCAAGCTGCATGCTCAGATAATGGCAACCCAAATGACATAAGAGGCATTTTATTCTATGGCAAGGAACCGGACAGACCTAGTACCACGGGGTATTCATACGCAGATGCTTGCGTTGATGAGCCAATGGCAAATCTTGTACCCCACGTGCCTCTGGCAGCTGGAAGCCAGAGTCGATCCGACAATGTGGCCGTTGCCATTTCCAGATCCAACGTTCTGCTATGGACAATGGACTCTGTTTCGTTTAATGTCACCTGGTCAAACCCGACATTACTACAGATGATGGGTAACAGCACTGATTTTCCTAAACAGAGCCATGTTATCGAGCTAAATGAGGCCAATATGTGGGAATATCTCATTATCCAGTCATCATTCCCAGTATCCCATCCTATTCACCTTCATGGCCATGATTTCTTTATCCTGGCTCAGGGGACTGGCAGCTATGATTCGTCCCAGCTCACAGTGTCAACCAACCCACCCCGTCGCGATGTCGCCTTATTGCCACCTGCAGGCCATATGGTACTAGCTTTCAAAGCTGACAACCCTGGTGCCTGGCTGATGCATTGCCATATAGGGTGGCATACCAACATGGGACTGGCTCTCCAGTTTGTGGAGCAATACAGCGTGGCCAGAGATCTTGTCAATTACGAGCGTCTAAACGCTACCTGTGAAACCTGGATGAAATACGCTGCGTCAGAGAACGTGACACAATATATATATGATGACGGAATTTGACATCTGATTGCATGGTTGAGGGATTTAATTAGTAGTGGGATCTTGGGGGAAAGTTTGTTTTGTGTTAATTTTGTACACAGATATAATACTTAACAGTGCTATATTTAAATAAATTTTGTTGTTATATGTCATCTATACCCCTAGTACTCTAATCTTGTTCTCATGGCAGTTGGTTTACTGAAATTCCATCTGTGAAATGCAATCAGCCGTGGACGATGAAGTTGAGTATAAAAGCAACTGATGAATCTAAATCAACAGAGCAGCCAGCTAGCAATGAGATGCAAGGTTGGGCAGCAGATATTGACATTCTAATAATTTTTTTGATGAGAGAACCCTCCCCATAGTTCCTAATGATATCCATGCTTGATGAGCCAGGCGACGGAAACCGCTGAACAGATATTGTAGTTAAGCAGCAACACTTGCTTGCTTCTCAGCCACAATAACCCGCATTTTCAATGTTAATCTGGTGGGTTAAAGTATACGGGCTGCCCGCTGACCGTCGAATGTGATACAATCACACTAACTAGACTTTTTCGCCAAGAAAAGGCTTTCGTGCGTATGTGATGCACCTGCCGATGCTGTTAGCATAACCATTACAGTGTTGTTGGATGAAAAGCGTACAAATGCATGCAAAAATGAATATCTGGGCTTTGAATGTCCAGCTTTGTTTGAGCCTCGAGCTCTGTAATCTGCTCTTGGGACAGCCCAGCAATGGCAAGAAATTTGCCAAGACTACCTACGAGGGCCAGTTGATTAAGCATTTGCAGTTGCCCAATCTTTTTGAATTTCGGATCCTTGGGCCAGTACGGGTTACTTGGCAACGGAAAATGCTCCTCGGTAATCTCGACGAAACCGGCATCACGGCACCATTGGGGGTACTTGGTTGCCTTGGCAAAATCGCGGCCGAGTATTTGGCCAGCCTTGCCAAACGTCTGCGCCCACCGTTCGTATGCCGTTCCGGAAAATGTATCATCAACCCTCACCAAATCCGGCGTGACATCGTAAAACTCTATCCACCCACCAGGCTCCAGATTGTCAAAAGCCTTTTGAATGACAGACTTTGTGTCATTGAAGCAAGTTACAATGAATCGCAGGTGGATGTAGTCAAATTTGTGAGCAAAGTTCCATTCTTCACTCTCTGCGTCTTGCTGCATAAATGAGAGATTGGATTCATCGTGAGGTTCCTGAATGGCGCTCAAATCCGAGCCGATAACCTGGCAATTCGGGTTTTTCTGGGCTTTTCGTGCTGTGTGTCAATCCTCAGTGCTAATGTATCTCTCTGCGTGCTTGACATACCAAACTGTAGGGCCCATATCCCGGTACCAGTACCGACATCTAGCGCGTGGCGGGGATTTTTAACAGGAGCCTTTCCGAGCTTGCCATCCAAAACCAGCAGAGAGATGTCATGCTGCAGATCTGTATCTCTGTCAACTTACGGCTCAGCGACTAGAGGTCTGGCAAGTTTACTTAGACGACGTTGCTCAATCTCGGGCAGGTTAGTGGTTTGGTGTAAATAATTAGGAATTTACATACCGTATCATTTGGCATGAAGTACTCCGCTGTATTTTCATTAGAGGAGGATTTCAATTGAGAGGAGTTGATGGGCCAGGCCCTCAGGTCTGTACTTACAACCTCTGTCGTATTCATGAAATGACCTATTTGCCGATGTGCCAGCCACGTCGTCTCTATATCAGGTGTATATTATGAGCGAACAATCTTCTGACTCCAAGTCTTCGAGGGTACCCACATTGTCGACTCGGAACTGTTGTCACCATCCTTCATGCCAGGATCCAACTCAAGGTTGTATCCATGGTAGATGAAACCAGTTGCTTCTTGTGCCATCTCTAAGAAAAGTAGTTAGCAGTGATGTGAATGCTTTCCTGTGCTTCAACCTAGACAACTTACCTCAAGTGTCACCTTTACTGTTGCAGAGGAAACGTGGAGAGCTTGCTAGCGGTGATTCAGGGGTAATGTACACGACAGTTTTTAAGCCGGCAGGTGACATAATATGACCCTGATGGTCCTATGGTGGGCTTAAGCCACTTCTAACAGTCGGATACCACGGAGGCATCAATTATTGGCCAAAGATTGCCTTTTTGAGCCAGTAGACTCTGCCAAATTCGAGCCCCCCGTCTCCACAACTGCATGACTCTGTTGGCCCACCTCGTCTCTGCGTGGAGACGATGATCAATAGTTTGCTACTATGCACGTCTAAAAATAAAGAGAAAAGCTAAAACAGCGCTTAGATAGGCCCTGCCTCAGTACGCCGGTGAATAGGTCGCTAGAGGCGGTCGTGGCTACTACCTTTGCTATCTTCGCTTGTAACGATTGGCGGACATCCATCCTCTACGGCATGCACAATTATTCATTTCGTTTATCGAAACAACTAATCTGTCTGTTTATTCAGCATTGAGACAAGAAGCATAATTGTAGCTTATTTTGTTTCATTTATGTTATTCATTTTGAAGATAATGGAACCAATGCTTCTAGCTTCGTACTCTCGCCTCTTTCTGAGCTTGTTGAATCTTCTGTGCCTCCAAGTTAGGAACAGAAATCGCTGCTCCAGCTGGCAAGGATCTGGTTTAATTCTCCACAGTAACTCCTTTCCCCCTTCATATATGATTTCCCAGACTTTGCATACGACCACGATACTATGTTCAAGTCTTCCTTGTCATAAGATGGTGCTACTGTGAAAAATCGGCCAAGAGTCCTGTTTTGAGAAGCGACGGCTGCGTTTTCCGAGAATTTGACAGCGTATATGCCCACTCGACCAATTGAGCCGTCAGAGACTTTAATAGTGACAGCAAACGCAAAACCATCAGCACTAAGAACGGAGGACATTTCCTCATAGTCCGGTACCGTGGGCGGCGGTGACCCAGCAAGGGCGACATACTTGGTCGCCTGCTCATATGTCAGCGGCCCTGGCGCACGGAAGTAAAAATTAACAGTGTGAGCTTTAAAGTCCACGGCGACGTAGCGCACACGCGTGAGATTCAGATTGTGAAACGTCTCACAGTGCTGCAGAATTGTTTTGGGAACATCAGGGGCGTCGAGAATCTCATCCAGCTTCCTTAGCCCGCGGAGGTACAGCCAGGATTTAGAAAGACCTTGTTGCGCGTCAAAATCGCATAGTTGGATTGGCGCGCCATCCCATAGCCGTGCCCATGACTGGAATATCCGAATCATGGGATTTTCAGCGTCTAGCAGCCTTGCTGTGATGGCTGGCTGAATGGTATCCAGCGTCTCTCGTTCATAGAAGCGGTAGTTGATCGGGTCGCCTGGCCTATCCGTGAAGCGCCATTGTACCGCTCCCCGTTGAAAGCTTGTTGAATAGGCGGCCAGGACTTTTTTCGTTGTCTGCTCTGAATATGGAACCCCAAGGGTCAAGCAGAGCTGCTCAAGATCGTGCATGAATGTATCCGAAGAAAAATGGGATGATTTCCGCATTCCATCCATCCTTTGACATTCAAGATCCATAACGTCTCTTTTCTAGATAATAGGCAATATAGTAAAGATAATATCAACTACAATTCAGAACTAGAGGTAGGAGGGCAGTAGACTACGTTAAAAGCATGAACATTTATAACTCCTGTCTAGTATTGTGACAAGCAAGCTACTTGAGTAAGTAGAGAGAGAATATTCCGCTATCGGTCAGATCTGCTCGGTTATTCCGAGGTCCATGAAGAGGATTGTTTGTTTTCTTGTTCTCAGTTGCCGGTAGACCTTTCGTAAAATCCTACCGAGAACATTCACCAACAGTATTGTCCAGCCATAAAGACCAAGTTAAGAAAGCGGAGATTTGGGGTGGAGTATCACTATAGTTAAGTGGAGTCTGTGCAGCCTTTTAGCCCCTTGAAGCCATGAATAGATTAACAGTATCGATTTCCATAATAGGTAATTGGTATCAGGGTCAAATAGGCTGCTGACAGCTTTACCAAAAGAGGATCGAGCCTTGATCCTTGAGCGATTAATATAATATGCACATAGGCCAACGCCAGACCCCATCGAATAGACCCGCCGAGAATCCGCTGTCAGAAATTTACCAACTATTTCGCCACCAACCAGGGAGTAGTATGCGGCTTATTTGCTGACTGGCCCCTGATATCTTGGCGTGGATATGCTTGCTCTCATAAGCTTCGCGGAGATATGGAAGAGAAAATTATTATGGTAATCCGAACTCTGTACCGAACAAACGGATCTAACATCAGGATCCTGAGCTCTTTCCGCGTCTGCAAAGTCGCAAGGCTTCAATGTCTCTTCATTGGGCCTGTCTGATGTGCTAGGGAATGCATATGAAGTTTGAATCTTGAATAATTTCGGGAAGTATCCGGCGTCAACGGATTTTCCGTAAGCCGGGACGTGTAACACTCTCTAAAAGCGAGGCTTGCTACTCTGAGTTGGAATTCTGCAAGATCTAGTTTGTCATTCTTGTTTTTGTTGACTCTTTTAGACTTCTTACTGTATGAATTTACTTGATTAATTGCGTATTTGTGGGCCGTTTCTTGGTTTTGACTCGCAAGCCTCAATGCCATCGGCCTCAAAGTCTCTCATCCAGGGATCGACAGGCGAACCAACCGGGACTAACTCGAATAAGAAACAGGTACATATTTGTATGTTGTTCTGTGTAGTACACAGACTAACAAGTTCTAGAAAGGCTTTACTGAGACTTGTTATTCAGCGTATGCTGCCTGAGCTACAATTCTAGGGTACATACGTCGCGCCATCGGAAAGCGCAAAAAAATCCGAAGAGGACTGTCTATCACCATGTACCCAAACAGTCCCACATACTGGCCATGGGAAAACGACGCACCTCATCGGCTCAAGGCAGCATCAGCTTTGAGCCAACTTCACCGGGATCTATTGGAAAACCAGAGTGCCACACTGGCTCTCGAGCAGTGGTGTCGTCTTCGCAAAATTACGTCGCGTCCACCAGCTGTCGACGGCACGTCATCAACCTTGGCATTGAGGACGGAGGAGAGACCTGAGCGAGATGACATTACTGCGCAGCAAATACATGTTGGCGGCCATGAACAACATATCCTTTCCGGCGATGAGCTTGGTTTGCTTGCTCTGCATCTACACGACAGCCTTACCTATCGCCATGTCCACCTGATGTTCGACGGTGCCATCGTTTCCAAAGCAGAAAACTGGTACGTGGCCTCGAGATTGGATCCGGGTATGGATGAAATCCTGACAACGACCAACACACCTTTTGGAAAAGTCGTTAAACCACTACATTGCCGCAGAATCACGGTATCAAGCCGCTGCTGGTTGCCAACTTCATTCTCATCTTCATCGGCTAAAAACAGCTACAAAAACGATGATGTAGAATGTAAACCGAATAGTATTCTCACCATTGAGCAAGCAGAAACAGAAGGTTTGGGAATTAAAAACGGCTTTATCCAAATACCCGAGGTTGTCTTGGAGATATGTGCAATTCTCTGTCGTGGCGACAACCATCAGCCGCTATGCTATGTGCGTGAGCGATACCAGGGCAAGCTGATGGACTTTTCTGCCAACATGATACCAAACATACAGTAACGTTCGCGCGGTAGTCAGTGGTCTTGATATGAAAGAGGTGGCAATTACCAAGTAAACCAAGTGCAGGCGCGTGGATCATCAAGACAAGGCGCTCTTGTTATCTATTATGAAGCGAAATTCACGTCTATCAATGATGCCATTCTCTTGGATATTCTCCGATCTGCTGGCCAGAAATCAATTTGTAAGGTCTCTACAAAATAATTCCGGTGTCGTTGAAATACCTTGAATAAACTTGATTGTGAACCTTGCGGAGCTTCCACCAACAACTGTACCTTCAATGGCTCATTTAAGTCGTCGTCTGCGGCACCTTGGAGACCAATACTTTAAATTGAACTACCCTAGTTCCGCCAAGGGATGGCGTATACGGATATTTTGGGATGACAATTTTGTTGAATGAATCAAAAGATTGACTCTTTTTCTAACCATCACGAGAGATCCGATGTTTCTCAACCTGGCCCCCTTTCAGAGTAGTAAGCT
The DNA here is from genome assembly GCA_900169235.1 of Zarea fungicola. Classification (NCBI taxonomy): domain Eukaryota; kingdom Fungi; phylum Ascomycota; class Sordariomycetes; order Hypocreales; family Cordycipitaceae; genus Zarea; species Zarea fungicola. Next base: position 69,025 of record FWCC01000001.1, read on the forward strand.
GCCCGCCTGGGAAAACTACCCGAGCATCCGAGGCATGATCACTGGTGCATTCCAAAACGACATCCTGGATGAGGCGAGCACCGTCCCAGCTGAATGACACCAGCCAGCCTTGTTTCACTCGAACGCCTTCTAGCCTGCCCTTCGTCCAGACACCCGGGCAGGCAGGTAGCAAGCGAATCTCGACCACACGGCCACCATCGGCATCGATTTCCGTGGACTGTACTAGACACTCGAGAATACCTGCACTTCCGCCAAAGTTTCCGTCGATCTGAAACGGTGGGTGCGTATCCAACAAGTTTGGCTGCGTGGACGATGCCAACAATTGATCTGCATGTTCTCCGCAAGCCTCGGCGTCAAACAGTCTAGCGTGGAGGTTCAGAAGCCATGCCCGACTCCAGCCGGTATGGCCGCCACCATGTTCTTCGCGCCTCTTTAAAACTTTTCTGGCCGCCGCCGCGAGCTGTGGAGTTTTGACGGGGCTGATGATGTCCGCGGGATGCAGCCCCAAAAGATGAGATATGTGACGGTGTCCTGGTTCATGCTCCTCGTAGTCGTTAAGACCCCACTCTTGTATCAACCCAGTCTGCTCATTGACGATCAGAGGAGGGAGTTTCTGTAAGGCATCCTCAACCTGACTCCGCAGCGGGTGGTTAGGTTCTGCAAGAAGGTCAAGACTCCAGAGAAACTGGTCAAAGGCCACACGAATCAATGTCATATCAAAGACGGAGCCCTCGCAAAAGACGCCCTTTTCCCCAGATGCAGTAATGAACGTATTTTCCGGTGACAGAGATGGATTTGCGACCAGATAGCGGCCGCACTTGGAGGGGATAAGAAAATCAAGGACAAACTGAACTGCACCTTTGTGGATGCGGAAGACGCGCCTAAGAAGATCCTCGTCCATCTGAGAACGTAAAGTGTCCATCATCTCGACAGAGAGCCAAAGACCTCCGAGTGGCCACAAGGTAGACGATATAGAACGATCCTGCGGCGCAGTGTCTCCCCACATGTCTGTGTTGTGGTGTGCGCACCAGCCTCTACAGTCATACATGAGCTGTGCGGTTTTCTTGCCCGAGTCTGCCATGCGCGCCAGCAGGTCTACTACCGGCCGCACGCATTCAAGGAGGCTCCATTGTTTCGCAGGCCAGTAGTTCATCTGCAGGTTAATGTTGATGGTGTATCTGGAGCCCCAGGGGGCCGCAAACTTGTCGTTCCAGATTCCCTGCAGGGTTGCTGGCAGCGCTTTATGGGAGTCGCGACTAGACGATATCAAGAGGTATTGACCGTAATTGTGGTACAGAGCTACAAGTCCAGGATCCCTTGCTGTCTGGAGGCGTTCATCTGTAGAGATGTGGTATGCGTCTGGCCACATCCGCAGCTGCACTTTGTCAAAGAGTGCGGCGTAATCCGCTCGATGCCGGCGCAGGAGTTGATCCCAAGGCTGCGCGAGCGCTGCGTCGACGTCGGATAGTGCAGCAAGCGTAGGGTCATTGTGCCGATATGTTGTCTGAGCTGCCAGTGCAATTGTGCAAGACGCTGAAGTTACAACAAGCCCGTCACCGATCGCCTCAATCTTTGCATCGGGGCTTTTATCTTGAAGCGAGACGGCAGCAACCAAAGACAGTCTGTTGCTGTTGGCGCCACCCGGAGTAGCTTCGAGTACAATTTGAGAGTCTTTTGCTGTTATATTGTCCAAGTACGCAATTGTTTCAGCTTCAATGTCGCTCATACGATCCAACCGGACAACGAAGCGGGACGGTTCCGACGATGTGAATTTTATCAAAAGCGTGCTGTCCGGGAAGCTGGCGATGACGTCTCGACGGTATGACACACCTTTGCACTTGTACATGACAACTGTTTGTGCCGTGGATAAGTCCAAATGACGAGTATAATCAGTGACAATCTCACTCTCATGACCAAACTCGAGCGTACAAGTACCCAGCGGCTCGTAATGCCGCATGCTATAAGGCGAGGCGAAAAACGCTCTTTTAATTAAACCCTCAGCTTCCCTTGGCCTTTCATCTCGGATAAGCTGCCGAAGCTTTGGGAGCATGCGGAGAGCGTCTTTTGGTGTCCTGTCCATCGGACCGCCATGCCAGACGGAATCCTCGTTGAGCTGCAGGAGTTCAACATCCGTTCTGCCGTACACCATGGCCCCAAGCCGACCATTTCCTATTGGTAAGCTTTCTGACCATTGCGACGCAGGCGATGTGTAGTGAAGATGTAAATGTTGATCCGACTCTTCCTGAGCCATGGTTCTCGGCGCAGCATAGAAGTAAGATTTGAGAGAAAGGAATTCTGGCAGAATTACAAGTTGGGATACGTAGGTCTGCAAGAATGCGGAGGTCTGTTCTCTGAATATCTCAGTGTCCAGTTATTAATCTATCGTGTGGGCCAATTGAAAGCCACCTGAACATGGCGTTACTCTTGGCTGCCAATTGCGGCGTTCCCAATTAACTAATGTAGCTACATAGTCACTCTTTATACATACCTACCCGGCGTCTTTTGCTGTTGCTAGGTGAACTATGAGTGGACAAAAAACAGTTGAACTCGGTTTACCACCCAGAGGGCGACCACGACGCAAGGCGTTTCCAGAAGGAAGGCTAGCCAGGATTGCTACGATACCGCTGCGTCCCCTTCCAGTGGGACGCTCCAAGATGGCGGGTTTCAGTCCAAACATGATCGGCAACGAGTTTCCCACCAGCACGCCGGCACCAGGTTGCAGGCACAAACCCCTACCTAGCCCACCCCGCAGCAACGGGGTTTTAATCCTGCACAGCACTTGATGCCTTTGGCAGTGTAACGGCAGGTAAATGGCAACCCGGGCAATGCTTTCGTTTTTGTTTACCTGACATTTGTCATGAGATGCGCAGTCTTAACGGCTTGGTAGTTTGAAAAGCTTCGACGCTATTGCTGTAGTGTTGTACATGGATTTGGCGAAGCCAAAAACACTTAATGAACTGCTGGTAGCTAGAGCCACCTTGTCTGTGCCGACGGAATAAATTTCGGGGTTTTGACATGAGAGCTAGCTAGCTTTGGTTGGCCTTCCACGCCTCCCAGATGGGGCCAATCGAGGTTGCAACAGCGCTGTTACCGACTAGCCGAACCGACGGTTGTTGAAACATGGCTGCCTCTCTCAGTTGAAACCAGAAATGAAGTGGCCCAAGGTGACTGTACCGCTTGTGCTTATTGCGGAGTGCATGGCCCTGTCAAGCTTCAAAGCAGGTTTTTACAAGCACAGGGGGACTTTTTCGGTCTAGCGGGAGACTTCAGCCGAGGAGAGCGTTGTGGCATTGTCAATAAATAAAAATGCCTGTGACAATATGGTCGTGAGATCGAAGGTCGAAGGCGATTTAAGAACCCGGCTGGCGCGTCCAGTGCCAGAGCATCCACGTTGCGCTCGTCACTGTACACATGATAAATTAGGCTCAGCGATTGCACTAATCTTACAGGATCTCTTCTCCGCTAAATAAAGGTATATGGATGTATATATCTATATTTAGAAAGGAGCTGAAAATTATTTCTCTAAATTTAGTTGAAATTCCTTGGGCCGAAGCATTGTTATGTGGCCAGCGGCCATTTGTGGCTGCTGTTCGCCTGTAAATACACACTACCTAGCTAGAAATACAGGATAACTTCATCGTGCTCCGTTTCTATGTGCATTATAATGTTCAGGTCAGTAGTGCTCGCAATCCTAAAGCTGTCTATAGAGTCAAGAATAGAGGCTCCTCATTCACAACGCGCTTAGTTCGACATGACTCCCAAGAGATACGAACAAAAAGACTTTGTTATTTGTATTTTCTACAGTACAGCAAACCAAACGAGCCATGTATTTCTCTGATACAAACTGCCCAGGTCTTGCCTTTACAATCTGGCTAGTCTCTGCTACTTGCAACTATGGTAACTGTGAAAGATGGATATCGTGAGCGCCTTGAAGATAGTCCCGATCGTTCTCACACCACTCTATCTGCGGATCCAATACCCCCCAATTGATCCGTTTCTGCAGGTACTTGGGCAAAATGAGCTTCTGGTTATTGCGGTACCAGTGCGAGAAGACAACCGTAACCAGCATAATTCGTGGATCATCAGTAAAAATTGGCATGCCAGCGTGCCATATTCGAATATCGCGAATAATCAAGGAGCCCTTGGGCAGTGTTGCCTGAATAGGTGGTCGGACTTTGCGACGCTCTTCGACAAGGCTGTCAGCAAGATCCACCGAAACCCCCAGAGATTTGGCGCGTGCCGCTCGTTTCTCTGCAGCAATGGCTGGATCTGTTCCGTCATCTCCACTACCGTTGATTGTAAGAAGATTCAACCGATGATCATTGTGAGTCCCGAGCCAAAACTCAGTAGCACCATTCTTTGGTGATGTTGGGACGAGATTAATGTTGACACAGAATCCGTGTGGTGCGCGGGGGAAGTTTTCGACATCAATGTGAACCGGTTGACGCACCCCGTCCTTCAATGCAGTATTTGCACTGTATAGGCGTACACGAGGCTTTGGGCCCAACACCGATTCCAGGATGGCTGCCGCCCACGGGTTTGCGACAACATCGTCAAACACGAAGCCCTTAGCTGTGACTGGCTCTTGCTGAAGATTCTTTGTATTTTCATTAAAGTTGACATGTGTGGTTTTCCGCCGCCTCAGTATCTCGGTGTCGGAAAGCATGCGATCGTTGAGCTTGTCAAGGTGCGCCGGGTTCACCGCATTTTCAAGGACGACCAAGCCATCCTCGTGCAAAGCTTCAAGTGCATTTTGGAGATTCCTGGAACTGATTGATTTTGTTGTCAGCTCCTCATCCGTGAGCGTGATGATTCTGGGCTGGTCTGAGTATCTATTCGATGTCATCATGAGCGTCTTGATTGGTCACTGGGTCAATACACTGATTCTGAGGAGGCTCCGGCGACAGACATAAACTGCTATAGCATATTCACCTACACATGGCGGCAATATATACATTTAATCCATCGACGTACCTGTACATTGAACAGAGAAAGGGAACGGAGCTGCCTAAAAGAGGGTTGCCGACACGGCAACTACATTCACAGTGTCCCTCCCGCAATATATTGAATACTCCTTTCCGTTTCGCAAGACTGAAACAGGGAAGCCGCCTGTAATGTCCGCTGGCTGTCTGCCAAGCGACAAGCCACAGCCTAATTAGGCAAACTTACCAGCGCCAAGTTTGATATGAGCGGCGTTAATTTCCGCAACGGGCAGAGAGCGACAATCGGTCAAACCATGTTGCATATATACCATCAGCGATTTCAACGCACACAGTGTTGTATAGTCAACTTTCATCTAGTGATCGAGCAGCATGTCCGTCACAAAGTTCTCTCGGTGTGCACATCGTGCGATGAACAGGCCCTTTCGCATTGTTCCACCAGCGCGGCATGTGGTCACTTGGGCAGAACAGGACAACTGGGAAGACCCCCGCGGTCCGCTTGGAATTGAAAAACCAAGTCCAAAGCTTGCTCCTCTGGCACCCAACAGCCCACAATGGTTACGCGATCTTCATCGCGATGGCGTAAGTGCCCATTCCTGTTCTGAATTTGCGTCTTATTGACCGATGCGAGAGTGGGCGTTGGTGAAATCTGCGGTTCCTATTCAGAAAGCTCTACAGTACGCACAAAAAGGCGAGGACTGGATGGAGGGGTTCAACATGGGCTATAAACGTGATGACGAGACCACATGGAAATCTAAAAATGTTCCGCGGCACCGGTATGGAGGACTCTTCGACAAGTATGTCATCAGTCTCAGAATTGAGGAAAACGCATACTCACTAATTAGCTTCTCCTTTGCCCACGCCCAATTTGTCTGGGACTGTAAGTCGGAGCCGGGAGTTCGCGCAATATTTGCGAAAGTTTGGGGAACGGACAAGCTTACGGTGTCCTTTGGTAGAAATCCCCCCTCCTGGTTTTTGTCCTGCTGGTACTGACGACAGCAGACGGCGGCACATTGGCTTTTCCCACTCCCGACGAAGCTGATCATGGTAAAGAACCATGGCCACATGTAAGTTCATGCAGATGACGTTGCAAGTTGGTGCTAAATGTAAAGTTAGTCGGACCAGAGTGCCTACCGACCTTGGCCTCACTGCATCCAGGGGCTTCTCAATCTTGTATGCCAAGAGCTTGAATCTACCAAGGTCTTTAGACTTTGCTCACAAATGTCCAGCTTCCAAATGGCCCTGACGACGGCGGCCTCACCGTCATGACTGGCACTGCAGTGCTCTTCGAGCAGTACTTTAGGGAACATGAACCTGTTGGTATATCACCTCCGCCGTAGTTAGTTTATTGGCTGACAGGCACAGCCTAAAGGTGGTTGGATTAAGCGAGATCTCTGCAACTGGACTGAAAAGGAACTCCAATGGTTCAAAGACCGCGGCTGTGAGTGGGTGAAGCCCAGTATGGATCCAGGTGACTTTATCCTCTGGGATTCACGAGCTGTTCACTATGGCGCTGCTCCACTTGGGAAAAACAAACGGATGGCAGTTTGTAAGCATGCGCAGACTCTGGTTGGGTTCCAGTTTGCTAATACCGACAGACACATGTTACAAGCCCATTGAGTTCCTGACTGAAGAACAGAGGGAGCGCAAAGTGGAGGCTTTCAAGCGTGGCTACATGACTGTAGGTGTCTCATTATTATGCTTGTGAAAGCTATTGCTAACAAATGTGCAGTCCCATGATCCGACAGATTTTGTCTTGAAAGAGAATCAGATGGCTGTCTGGAACATCTTGCATCCATATGGGGCTCCGATCATCAATAAGGCGACTCAGCAGGCGATTGGGCTGCTTCCGTACGACTAGAGCCGCCTTGGGTTTCGCAGATAAAATCATTACATTTGACACTTCTTTCAATCAATTGGAACCCGGAGTCATTTGATTTGCCCTGAGCTACCGACAATCCGTCGAATCAAATTGAAGACTTATTTTGTCTCTCTGCCCTGTGCCGGCACGCTCCCTGCCCTGTATTCCGCAGCACCAAGAGCTACGAGATCCGAGCTTGTTTCTTTACTTTGATGTTAGTTTGTCGGACTGTATAGGCCGAGGCTCTCAGCAGGTGTGTGATATGTAGTTGAATCTAGCCCATTCTTCATCGCTCTGTTTTCTTTGAAGATGCTAGTTCATTGCAAATGAAGGCTATTTCTCACAGGCGAGGGTTAGCCTGCTTCGTGACTCTAAACTGTCGAATCTGTAACCAGAAGAACTAGCGCATGTAATAACACTGCTCTAGCCAAAACTTCCAAAATTCTCCCCGCATCTAAATCGGCGCAATTTACCGGAGGTTGCCACCTATATTATTATATAGCGAGGACGGCAGCGATTAAGGCCGTAGAATCGGCACTTGTCGGCTAGGCCAAGAACAGTAATCCGCCTTCCAATTGCCGTTTAGAGTACCTCCGTCCGGTTCGGAACACTCCCAGTTATCCAGTGGAACTGCTGCATTTGTGTGAGGGCGTATATTTCGTATCATTGTATCATTGGGGACAGCTATCTTGAGAGACAAGCCTGTGTATTGGCGAAGGCTACTCCTTACCTCTACCATGGCTAGATGCGACAAATAGAGCCACGCGTCAAAGCCAGCTCCTGCCACTCTAAGGTCTGGAGTAGCCCATAGAGTAAAGTAAACTAACAGGCTGTTAGGCCAACGCCAGCCGCATTTTCCCCCGCACCCTGAAAGTCTACTTTGATTAAACGGCTTTATAGATGATGTGCGATTGGTAGTCCACCATAGCTCCTGTTGCCTTCTTCACCACAATTTACGACTGGCGACACCACTACAAAAGCTCAGCCATGGTAAACTTCACATTCGTTACACAGGATAATCCAGATGGGCGAAGTAAACGGTTGCGCAACAGAATGGCCTGCAGGGAATGTCGATTCAAGAAGGTGTGATTATTGATAAATTTCATGACCGAGCTGCGAATTTGGGCTCTGACAATTTCAGCAGAAGCGCTGCCATCATGGTTCCACACCGAGCGCAGCCTCGCTTGGCAATGAGCGCCCTCGCCACCGGCAACACAACGGCAGAGGTGAATTAGAGGATGGCCGCAACTCTCAAGTGCGGTTTAGACACCACAATGGCAACTTTGTGAAAAGAAGTGCGCCCAAACAAAAGCAGACCGGTTCCTATCGAACCAGGTCTTCAGTTGTCGGACATACCACAGAAGCCGAGGATATTCAGCAGAACTTGCCCGAGTTTCACTCATTGCCGCGCTTTGTAGGAGACTTGAATCCAGCAGTGAGATTTTTTGATGAAATGGACTCAACCAGCGAATCACAAGACATTTCACCATCAAGAGTGGGAGTATGGGTTAGCGCAAGACGTCCGAACAGCAGAAGCAATTCCATGGAAAGCGCTTCCTGTGCCTCGCCTTTGCAGCAGGAACAATTGCTAAAGGTGCCAAACCAAACAATCTCAAGCATAGTAAGGACCGAGGAAATTCTGGCATTGTCCAATATCTACTTTTCAAGTGTACATCCCATCATTCCTCTCTTAAATGAACATGAATATCGGCAGTCGCTCGGTGCTGGTACCGTTCCTGCGGCCTTGGTTCACGCTGTATGTCTCGTTGCAGCAAAGGATACCGCAGCAGGTCCGTATTTGAGGCTATTAGATTCACGCGACTGTCCAGTAGCGGCACGGAAGTTTTGTTCACAATTGCACGAGTCAGTTCTATCCATGATTGCGGTGGCCAAGAGTTTCACAAAGATTACCTTGGTTCGAATCTTGGCACTGCTCTCACTTCACCATGAGGGCCGCGACGGGGCCGACCAGGCATCTGGCCACATGGCGCAGGCCATGTACCATGCACAAACACTCGCACTGCACGTGCAAAGGCCAAAGGACGATAATTGCGAGATGAAACGAACGTTTTGGTGTCTCTGGACGCTCGATAGGCTCAATGCTGCGACCAACTCACGGCCCTGCATCATGGCCGACAATGACATTGGGGTAGAGCCAATCCAGCAGGGTGAGTCTGGATACGCAGCATTTGATATTTGGTTTCGGATTGCAACCATTCTGAATAAAGTAACCGGACTCTACCGACCGACAACCCCAGAGTCTGTGACTGGATTAGAACTCACATTCCCTGCTTTTGAAGACATTGTGGACGAAATGCATGGATGGCAGCTTCCAACTGCGACACTGGGTAAGCCATCACCGACATTTAGTGTAAAACATTCTCTTACTCGTCCCAGATACCTTGCGTATATTCTTTTTGTGTACCGCGATACTTGGCCACCGCCTCAAGACCATTACCTGCCTTCCTGTTTCAGCAGTGGCAAGACTTCGGCAACAAATGTCGGCTTCGCAAATCATTCGGTTCATGCAAGGCGGAAACAGACTCGAATCGTTGCAGCCACTTCCTGTTATTGTATATGCTGCGTCTCTTGCCCTCTCTGTTGCCTACCAGCAATTACGCTCTAGCCGACTGCAGATTGAGCAAGAGGAAGCATGCGAAGACTTTAGATCTGCCTGCACCATCTTGAAAGTTCTTCAACGGAAGTGGTGTGCCGCTGATGCTGTGGCTTCTTTGGCTGAGCGGGTTTCGGTTCAGCTGGAAAAACTCCCTAGCCTCGAACTTGTTCGCGTGAATCAGATCCCAAACAGTAGTGAAGCCCCATCCAGAGACCAGAATCTTCAGTTCGTTGAGCCTTCTACTCAGCGTGCGACACCTGCTGGACGCGAACTTGTGGAGCCTGAACAGTCTGAATTGCATGTGAATCTTGAAGATCAGTCAGCATTGTCTAATGAGTTGGATCTTTTCGGAGGGATGGACAGCATTTCCTGGATGTACTTGAATAGCGAGACGCCGTTCAACTTGGATACCTTTGCCTTGAATGATTATAATGAGGAGCTTATTTATTAGCACATTTTCTGGGGACCATGACAGGAGGAATATAGTCGGGCGTGGGGGGTCAGAGAATATGAGAGTACAAGGACCCCAGGCTGTTCAATTTCCACCTATTTAGCGCTTGATTTCTACTCGAATTAAGGGGACTTTTCGGGTCAAACTTATCGGTTATAATAGAATCCGGAAAGTGAAGGCAGATCTGTTCACGGCGGTGTCCATTATCTCCCTAAGAATCGTTTCGGAAAGGGGTAAAACAGAACTTTCCTTCTTTCCGTCGTGGAGGCAGCGTGCACACTCATCTGCCTCCTAGAACATGTCCTAACACTAGTTGGCCAGTGCTTTAGAGCAATTATTCTCCTGCTTGGGAGATCTGCGTCGGCCGTAAATACCGAACTGGGACAGGAGCCAACTCTTTTTTGTACTATGCCCTGTCTAGACTTCCGCCACGCCATCGGCCGGCGGCACAAGTCAATAAAGACACTCCGTTACATTTACTCATTTCCTCTTTTGGCTCTGTCGGAGAAGCCCAGAGAAGAAGGAGTAGAATCTTGGTAATAGTGATCGTCCGCGTTACTTGCCATTGAATTCCAGTCGTTGCCCTTCGATTCGGGTCTAGGGTACGGGCTGGGCGTTCATCGAATGCATATTCGCACTGCATTGAGATCGCCGCAAAACAGAAATTCACATAGATTTCCCCTTCCTCTTCTAACTTACATTCATGGCTGAAATAAATCTATTTCCTAGTGATTATCCCAGCGAGATTATTGGATATGTGGAACCCTGGATTGCAAGTCCGGGCGACCGCGTGGATGTAAAAGTAGGTTCTCCAAACAACTGCGGCGTGTATTACCAGTGTCCATGTGTCTACTTGCTTTTAATCGATGTTGCGCTGTCATCTTTTTTTCTCCATGCCTAGATTACGCCCAGAGTCGGATTTTTCTGACCAATTTAGCATGGCAAATCGAAGTAGCACCAGTCCGATGGCTAACCAGAATGGCAGGTGTCATCGACGGAAGCTGAGATTCACTACTCGGTAGTACGATTAATACATGGCCCCCAAGGTACCGATTTCTCAAGCATGAAGCAAGAAGAGGTCGCGAGTATTCCAGGAGGAAAATGCGGCGCGCGTTATCAAGTGGCGCATCCTGGGTCGTACGGAATTGTTAGTGAAAGGGATTACCAACTCGACTCGTCCGGTCTACGCGTATCGCTTTACTTCCAGGCGCATCTTCTGGATGCAAAACACGACCAGACATTATTTTCTACACTAAGTGTCTCAAGCAAGTCAGGATTTGCAGTGAACATTAGTAGAAAGAATGCTATCGAATTCTGGGTCGGAACTGGGACGGCCATTGATGTACTGACGACGGAGTTCATGCCGACATTGAAGACGTGGTCAAAACTTTCGCTGATCATTAGAGGGGCGATTTTGATGTATGATATATCTCCAAAGCCATCATTCACAGAAATAGTGGCACCTAATATCAGAGGAACCAAGGAAATGGTTGGGGAAGCAGACATTTCTCAGCCGTGCACAGTTCTGCTGGCGGCTTCTTTGGCAGAATCTCCCGTGCAAGCGTCCACAACTCCAACTAACTTCTTCAACGGACGCCTTGACAGCCCTAGAATGACGAGAGCGAGCCCAGATGGCGCCATTCTGGCCGAATGGGACTTTTCTCGAAACATTTCTAGTGACGAGATTTGCGACGCTTCCGGGAACGGAGCAGATGGCCGGCTGATAAATGCCCCGACCAGGGCAGTCACGGGGCATGATTGGGATGCAACGGAATCAGACTGGACCAAGGCAAAGTATGGATATGGGGCCATTCACTTCCATGAGACCGATCTGGATGATGCCGGCTGGGAAACAACTTTTACAATCGAGCTGCCACAGCATCTGAGATCTGGTGTGTATGCCGTGGACGTACACTCGCCCGGTAAGCAGACGAGGGACATGGTTCCATTTTTCGTCCGACCGACTGCATCAACAACGGCGTCACTGGGTGCAAAAGTTGCTTACATCATTTCTACCTTTACAGTAAGTCATGCTGCCATGAACAATTCTCAAGACAAGACAGGCGCGCTTACATGAGTAGTACCTTGCCTATGCAAATGAGCATGTCTACGACAGAACGGACATAATGTCGGTGGCATATGACTGGGAGATACGACGTGACGAACATGCCCTCAAGACTGAGCGACGGCTTGATCTGGGTTTATCTTGCTATGACATGCACAATGACAGGTCTGGGGTGATTTACTCGTCAGCAAAGCGTCCCATCCTAAACATGAGACCAGACTACATCAGCTGGAATTTCCACCGACCTCGTGGACTGAGCGCTGACTTGATTGGGCTTGAATTTCTTGAGAAGAGTGCTATTCCGTACGATGTTGTTTGCGACCATGATTTGCACACTCTGGGAACGGCTGCCATTGCAAATTACGGCACTGTCATCACTGGCTCTCACCCAGAGTATCACACTCTTGAAAGCATCTGCGCGTACAGGGATTATCTCAAGGGCGGTGGGAATCTCATGTATCTGGGTGGCAATGGATTCTATTGGAGCTGTGCTGTCCCGTCTTGGTCGCCGCATCGTGTCGAGATTCGCCGAGGGGACCAAGGTTGCAGGGCTTTTACGCAGCCAGGCGGCGATCGCGTTTTTAGCAGCAACGGACAGCAGGGGCTTCTTTGGCGCTCACGCGGGTTAGCGAGCAACTATTTAGTTGGTGTTGGCTGTTGTGCGTGCGGATCTGTAAGCTGTCTCTCTCCCTATGTGCAGTTCTCTCCTTTTCCATCGCGCTCTCTCTCTCTCTCTCACACACACACACACACACACACACACACACACACACATAGAGACGCTTACTCTCCGTTTTCTTTGGTCGCTGAGTCGTCTATTTACTGATTCAGATGGCTAGGGCCCTGGAGTCCCATACAGGCGAACAGAGGCGAGTAAGAATCCAGAATTGGCGTGGATGTTTACAGGCATCGCAGAGAAAAGTCTGATTGGAGTCGAGGGTTTTGCAGGCGGGGCAAGCGGCGATGAGATTGATAGGTGTGACTACACGCTGGGCAGCCCGCTGAATACAATCGTCGTGGCCACGAGCACCGGTCATCCAGACGAGTTTGGCATTTTCCCGGAGGATGCAGAGTTCCCCATGCTCAAGACGACGGGCACCCAGACGAATGAGATTCGGTCTGATATTACGTACTACGAAACCAACGGGGGAGGAGCAGTCTTTAGCGTGGGAAGCATCAATTGGTTTTGTTCGTTGGGGTGGAATAGATTTGAGAATGAGGTGGCGAAGCTGACGGGTAATGTTTTGAGGGAATTTAGTAGCAGGAACTAGGTATGCAAGATGTGGAAATATTCTACCTGGTTACGATTGCATATGCATTCGCTTGAGGACATTAAGGCATTGGAGCGGCATTGGAGCGACTCAAAGGTTGAGTGTCAATGTCAGTAAATCTGCAAACTGAGCGATAATTTTCTCACTCATCAATTACTTTTAAACCAATATAGTAGGAAACGCTGTCTCGATGTTGTTTTCTGGTTTTATTTTTAGCACCATTGTTGCTTCTGCATCTTGGAGAGACTGAGGCTCACTGTACGCTTACTCCTGCGTAGAGTTGCCCTCTGTTCCTGCACACATAAAGTAATAGATGTATAATAAATGAAACATGTCTTCTTCACAGCTAGGCTCTGAGCGAGCGTCGACTCAAGTTGTATGTGTACAGAGACACTGGACGGATTGAGCCACATGGTCAGTCAGATCAACAACGGTAGCTTGTAGCTGCAGAATAAAATTTTAATTTAATTTATTACTGCCTCCTTTTCAATTACTCTCAATGTACACCGTACTCTTATCCTTTTTCTCTTCTTCATTGATCGGCTTTCGATGCCGCGACAACACCCACACGAGCTAGAATCGACCCGGCTAGTGCAGATCGGAACAGGGGCCGGTTGTAGCGATCGCGGCCACTGTAAATCTTTGCCTGACATTGCCCCCGCGCCAAGCTCTGTCGTTGCCAAATCTCGAATCAAGCTGGTGGCATTGAAACAAAACATCATCGACGTTTGTCTGGACGCGAGGCCTTTCATCCTGCCCATCAACCACCTGCCGCCACCTGCCGCCATTTCCTCGCACCACACACACGATGAAAATTCCGCAATTCCTGCTGGGGCTCGCCACTTCAGCCTTGACAAACGAACAGAGTCAGCAAGGCGTTGCTCCAGCGTTATGGGACGGCAAATGCTTCTACCCCCAGGCCGATCCCAGCTTCAACCTCGAAACATATCCCGGCCGATGGTACCAGCTTGCAGGGACACTCGCTCGGTTTACCGCTGGATGCAAGTGCATCTCGGCGCGCTATGATGTCAATGTCAGTGCACAGCTCGTCACAGGCGGAAACAAGCTCGTACTGACGTGGTATAGAATGATGGAAGCTTGTACGTCAACAATACATGCCAGCGCGGCGACAAACAGACCTATATCGAAGGCAATGCTGTCGCTGCAGACGCTAAATACGGCGAGGTGGGCGTCCTTCGCGTTCGTTTCCCTGGACAGCCCCCTCTATCCTGTGATGGTCCGAATTACATTGTGCAAGGTACTACTCGAGAGTTCATCTTCTTTTTTTTTGCAGCAATTTCTGACAATTCTGTGATAGAGTATAATGGCAACGTTGCCATTATCCAATCGGCCAATTTTTCAAACCTCTTCATCCTGAGCAGAGAGCAGCATCTGGAAGAGGCGAGCCTCGAGGTAAGTTGAAGCCACATTCATGGACAGGAAAGGAAAAGAAGTTGACAAGTCAGAACTGGATCGACCGCGCGGTACAACTCGGCACCCCCCGAGACAAGATTGTGAAAACTGACCAAACAGATTGTCTCAATCAGTTTTGATGGACAGTTGCGACCGAGACAATACCGAAAGCAGCCATAATGAAGTCGCTGGCGGGATGACCATTCAGATTTTGCATGTACGAAATAAATAGGACGCTAGGTAACTCCAGCGCTACGATGCATCACACTTGGCGGCGAGGTAGCCGTACAAGTATGGAATTTGCAAAATTAAAAAATAATTCAAGCTATTATACGGCACTCTTGATGGCTCGACTGATTCGGTTCATCACTCCCGCGGCTCTAATGCTGGCTCCGAAGGCCGCGTCCTTGTGTCGCAGCTGGCTGCCTCAGCGTTGACACTGGGAACCAGCGTCCAAGCTGAAATGTAGTTTCTGCATCGCCGTCAATTGGTCCATGTTGCTACCAAGGCCACCAGCTTTGTGCTACTTATTTCCAATCTGTGCTTGTCGAGTCCGCCATCAGTTCCACCACCCTTTCCAGTCCGTCAGCACTCGATTCCCGATCGCTGACGTCGCCGCAAGCATTGACTATCGCATTGCAGGCTATATTTGCATCGATTTAACAGCTTGGGCGCGATTTGGCGGGGCGATGCAACCGCTAGCGCCATCCCACCCCAATCGCCAATCCCATGCTACCTGGATGCAACTCCCCTCTGTTGCTCTGCCAGGTGATGGTTGTAAATGGATTTCCCGGTGTAAATGGGGTTGTAAATGTAAACAAAAACAAAAAAACGTTTGAAACAACTTGACCACTGTTTCTTCAATCTCTAACCAATTCATCAACGCGAATTACACGTCCGCTTTTTACTGGTTTCTGCTATGCCAGAACGTCGCTCGACTCTCCAGGCTCCCGGCGTACAATCTGCGCAAGATCGAGTGAGCATGACGTCTGCCATGTGGTAGCTACCTTAAGAATAGAGGGGCGGCTTATTATAACCTGCCATTTAATATCTGGTGGTGCCTCTACACCGTTCTGCCACCAACACGTCGACGCACCGCGACCGCTACTGTGTAACTAACACAATAATTTCAAGCTGACGCAGGCTGGAAAGATGAACTATGGTAGAGACCGAGAGCACGAGAGTTTCTAGATCTCTGACAGATCTAACATATATCATAGATTGGATCCTCGACGGGGGCTACCTCCCCCACGCCGTCATCCGCGCCGGCATCAGACAGCAGCTCAAAGCCCGCTTAGCCTCGATACAAGCACAATCCAACACAGACGCAACCGAAGCCAAGATGAGGTACATTGAGAAGCTCAAAAAGTCACCCATTGCCATTGCCACCGATACCGCGAATGAACAGCATTACGAAGTCGGAACCGGCGTGTTGGCAGCCTGTCTCGGCCCTCGCATGAAGTATTCATGCTGCCGCTACCCGACGGGCAAGGAAACACTAGCACAGGCAGAAATTGCCATGCTAGACGAGTACATTGTCAAGGCCGATTTGAAGGACGGAATGAAGATACTTGACCTGGGGTGAGTTTCTTTTTCTCGTGTTTTTACGACATTATTTGCGGCTTCTAGGTTTGGCTGGCAACTAACTATTCTTCTCAGCTGCGGATGGGGATCAGCGGCTCTGTACTTTGCAGAAAAGCTGCCCTCGGCTCAAGTTGTCGCTTTTTCCAACTCCAAGACTCAAAAAGAGCATATCGACGGCCAAGCCAAAGCCAAAGGCTTGAACAATCTCCAAGTCGTGACGGGTGACATTGTCGAGCATGACTTTGAGCCCGCCCAGTTCGACCGCGTCGTATCAGTCGAAGTATGTACTCTGCACAATCAGCCTACTTGCGTGTCATTCCGTATAGCATGCTAATAAGCCCTAGCTGTTTGAACACATGAAAAACTATCAGCTACTCATGGCCAAAGTCGCCTCGGCCCTCAAACCAGGCGGCAAGCTATTCGTTCACATCTTCACGCATCATAGCACGCCCTATGACTTTGAAGACGGCTGGATGGCCACCCATTTCTTCACCGGCGGCACCATGCCTTCTGCCGATCTCCTCCTATACTTTCAGCAAGACTTGCAGCTGCAAAATCAATGGTGGGTAAATGGAACCCAATACTCCAAAACGTGCGAGGTAAGTCGCCCCGTTCAATTTGTACCAACGCAGGAGATGTTGCAAGTTTTAACACGTGAGACATGTTAGCATTGGCTTTCTTCCATGACGGCAAATAGAAAGGACATTTGGCCGCACTTGGAGGAAACATATGGAAAGGAGAATGCCGCGACTTGGTACAATCGCTGGCAAATATTTTACATGGCCTGCTCGGAGCTCTTTGCATACAACGGGGGAGATGTCTGGGGTGTCTCGCATTATCTGTTTGAGAAGCCTACAGTATGATACGTCTGCGCAACAGGTATTTAATGTACACATGTCTGAAATCAACAATGGATTACTCAATTTCCCCTTTCTCATTTGCAAGTGCCCTGAAGAATCGCCCCAAACAGCGACCCTCCGGGAATCGAACCGCCCGCCGCTCCCCACATGGCCTTGATGGCATCGCACGCACTGTCACCACCCGTATCCAGCGCAATATGCATAGTCGACCGCAGCCCATGATCGCCCGTGTCCCGCACAATGTTGATATCCGTCGGGATATTCACCGTCAGCGAGTTGACACCATTCGTCGAGAAGAAGCCGCAGTCCGTGTCGACCTTGTTGAGCTTCTTGAGCGTGTTCATGTACGCCTCCTTGACGCCGTCGCGGTCTCCGTGCGTGTACTCGGCCTCAATCTTGAGGTCGTACGCCTTGTTGGGACCTAAACCCTTGGAGTCGCAACCGCTGCCCGGGAACTTGACCGCGTACGACCCTTCGCACGAGACGTCCTTGCAGAGGTCGTCAAAGGCCTTGTCGAACTGGTCCCAGAGGAGCTTGAGCGTGTCCTCCCTTTTCGGGTAGCACTTTTCGTAGTTGCCCTTGCCGCAGCTGTCTGGGTCCCAAAAGGGGCCGATCCAGTGCTTGGTGCCGAAGCGTGTGTCGGCGTGGGCGTCGGCCGCGACCATGGTGAGGCCGCCGAGGCCAAGGGCGGCGACGGAGAGGACAGATGTGGTGAGCATTTTAGAGGGGGATGGCGATGGTGATGATGAATTTTTAGAATTTGTTTTTACAATTATGAATAGACCTTTGATCGTCTACCTTCTACGGCTTTTATAATTCATCCAACACCTCTTCAGCTTGGTGTCTGAACTCATCTATGACGCACTGTCTTGCCGTGTCTGAGACTTGGATTCGGCAATGTATTCAACGAGTGTAGTGCTTATAGAATCCCCAGAAATGATCAACAGGCTCAAAATCTAAAGTCTCCATGACATAGGCGCATGTGCATGAAAGTTAATTTGCGGAAATAAAGCGGCATCGATGACGATCGACCGTCTCGGCGCCTTCCAAAATGAGATCCAGCCGAGCCGCTTCACCATCGACCCCAATTAAGGTCCAGCATCGAGATCCCTACATGCCTCGTCGGAAATTCTTGTGAGTAACGGGAACTCAGCCAGGCTTCTTGGTCTAGTTATGATTAAGTTTAACACGATACAGGTGAGTTTTGTGTGCTACATGACTAAAAGTCAAATTACATCGTCATGATCGGCGGAATAGAAACGAAACTTCGGAACATGCTTAATTCATCGTTGTTAACCTGGGCAATGTGCCCTCTGCCCAGGACAAGGTCACGCGCATTACCGAGTCCGGATCTGCCGAACTGGTCGATCCTCAGCACTAAATACAAGGCTGAGGCTTGGCGGCGCAGGTGTTGTTGCCTTATGAGACACGATTGAAAACAATGATGCAATCTCATTTTCTCGCGGTTTTGGACCAAGTACAGGTCGGCTGAATGCACACTATGCTTCTGGGTTGAGTATTATTGAAATTGGGGTTGTCTGAGTCTTTGGGTTTATGCAGTACCTACGCAACACCTATTATTTCCTTATTTACACACAATTAGCTCAATGTACGTTAGGTTCCCTGAAAAGCGGCTGCTTTGCGGTTATACTTGAAACCAAAACTTGGTCCTTGACAGCACAACAGTGGTCTTGGAGGTATTATGCGGTGCACGTAGATGTACTCAAATAGACCAAAGACCAGCGTGAAAATTTGGTGCCGCGTTCTACGCGATCATATTTCTGCACGAGGCTTAATAGCTTTTTTTTTTTTTTTTTTTGTTTTTTTGGGTTGTTGCAACCAATACGGCGCGAAATCATGATGCCCAGTCGCCTGTGTGGGTCAACAGGTTGATTGTCTTCACAGCCGATACGGCACTTTTTTTCTTCGGACATAATAGAGCGTACTATTTCCGATGTGTTTGGGTTGGCACCAATTGATGCACAGTTTCGGTGTGCTGCACGGCACTGAACCTTTGTGTTTTGATGGCGAGGGAGCAAAATTTCGGCAAATAACTGCAGTAGCGACAACAGTTTAGCGGCTTACGCGACTGCAAATCAACGGGCACGCCAAACTCATTCTTGGGCTGCCTCCTGGCGGCTTCTGGTAGTTACTGGGCGTCGAGCCAGCTTCATGTAGTCGGTCATACTTGGAATGGCACGAAAAGGCACTTGGCGTGATACCGTCAGCGGCCTCCGCAAGTGGCCATCTCCGTGCCAGGAATCAGCCAGTGTTGCCTTTCTATCCACTCTTTCCATTTTGAATCCATCATGTCTGCCTGGTGAAGATAGAAGGAGGCTGAAGTGGGTCAGAAGCAATTGGCTTTTGTGGCATTATGGCCAAAAAGCCTCAAAATTGCCGGCTGCGTGTAGCATCACGCCGCTTAATTGGACCATTAGATATTGACTAGTTTACCTGTTGAGCGAGAATACCAATCAGTTGGCTTTCGCCAGTCATTACCCCATGTGCACTGCGTTAACGTATAATTCGTTAGCGAAATAATCCAGGCACAAACTGCCCGTAGCGACAGCCTAGCCGGAGGAGAGTAAGTAAACTCTGGGCGAAATTTGTATGGAGACTGTCCTTTTCTGGCCATTGGTCGTTTCGGACCGTTTATTCTAAATCTTACAACAGTCCGAGAGACCAGCGGAGCACGGAAGCAATGCAAGTGATACGCAGGTAACGTGATTTTCGTGAATATTTCTATTTTTACTTTCAAAACGACTTTCCCGTCGTATGTCCATACATGATCCATTTTTCCTCTACTCCGTACACCATAGCAAAGGTAGGAAGTTCCCAGCAGGAAAGTGTCACGCACCTCACTAGTCAGCATGAATAAGTCGCTGTGGCCACCCTTGTTGTAGAATACAGTGGAGTTCCAGTCTGTGCAGATGTATGCATATCTTATCAATCAATACCGACAGAAACAGCAACGGCTTACCCAAGGTCTTTGTTTACAACGTTTAAAACTTTGCTAACAGAGTCAAAACCTCTGTGCTGTCGTTCATTCCTACGCAACAATGGGCTCCGGTTAAAATGCTACTTTTTTCTGGTAGCTAGGTGATTAGCAAAATGAGCATTTTAGTTGCAATTTAGCACATCTTGTAGAGTAGCTTTTCTCAGGCATGAACAAAGATAGGCGAGCGACCTGGAATTGCTGGGCGAACAAATCTTCTAGGCCAGCCACCCTGTGGAGGCGCCTGCCTAAGCATTCTGGTCTTTCAGCTCCTTGCATTGGATTGTGAACAAGCTATACATGTAGGCATGCAGGTATTTCTTCAATTTGGCTCAAGCAGCGGTGCATGGGTTTCCAATTTTAGAAACCAACAGTCCCGATCTGCGGTGGTTAAGGCTGTTGGTGCGGAGTCGGTCTCCGAAATGTCCATGCAGCCCAGGGTTCAGCCACCTCTCAGGGTGCCGCGGCACCGCGGCTCACTAAACCTGCATACCGAAATATACCATGTGATCCAATAACGCCTACCATGCTATGGAATAGTCTTGGGCTCTTCTTATACGTTTTAGATTCGGCCCTGCTTAACAAAGTAGAACCTGAACCAAAAGGAATTTGGGCATGCTATGCACCTCATTAGTTGTAATCGCGGTGTTGACAGGCTAGTATCTCCGGGTTATGACTCATGTCCGACAACCTGCGACGGACATGTATCCAGATTAAGGGTAAAGGCTTCAGAGTCAACATCGCAAACCTCGCGGCAAGAGTCAGGCAACATGGCTCTCGGCAGCCGAAAGCCGCTGGGCCAGGCAGCCACCACGCCAATCCCTGTCACCTTTTTCCTTCTTTCCTCCTCCTCAGAATTTCTGGAAGGACTGCGACAAAAAGTGGTGGAAAGAGGACATTGGGGTTTTCCAATTACGATATAGGTTTGCCAAATCTGACGTGGCGTTGCGAATTCTGCTGATTGGGACAGCCACCGTCTCGGCAGCTGTTGGCTTTTCCCACATACAAACCTGGGCATCCTGCGAGCGCACCAAATTCATTTAAACAAGTCCTTTCGTTCTAGTCTCCGGCCGCCCCGCGTTGGCGGGAATGGTGAAGAACTAGCGGCCGTGGCACTTACCCCAAGGCCAGGCACAGACCAAACTCGGCGGAAAGGAAAGCAGCCTTAATTCCGAACGGGTTGGCCGACTCAAAGGAAATTTTGCTACGTTTCTTTTCCCAAATGCTAGAGTCACATGAGAACATGAAATTGCCGAGGCGTATTGGATCCATAAAGGCATCAGACCGACTTATACCAGAGGAGCGTACTCCGTACTAGTGTACGTGGCCTCCCCGAACAACATTAATGACAAGTCATCGGGTCCTTTTTCTTACCAGTACACGTTTAATATGGGCCTTGTTCTCGTTCATGCGATTTAAAGTATCCGTACAAAATCCTCCGCTTTTCAGATGGAGCCATAAGCCGGCCTCCACATGTTTTAATGACTGCATCCAGTCCGAACGGGTCGTCTTCTAGTTGCTAACAGCTACGGGCCGCTCAAGACAACAAGCTTGGCCATTTACGGCTTACCGAACATTGTCAATTCTTTTCAAGTCTCATTGTTGTCTCTTTCTGCATTATAATTCCTTTAATACCGAGAAACCATTCCAAAGACCATGAGTCTGGCTTGTTCCTCTGTCCGGCGTCTGCGGGGTTTCCTCGCGTGGTTCTCACCTATGCTTTCTTACTGGCTGTCGAGAATATACCTACAACGCCACTAGGACTTAACTACGTGGCTGTTATGCGCATCGAAATGCGGCGTGTACATGTTTCCGATTTATGCTCTGCCACACCGTAACTCCGCCACTTAGGGCCGAAGTGGAGTTTGTATTCAGTTTGTTGATACCAGCTTTGAACGCTTCCTCTACCACGACTCAACTTCTCTGCCCAAGACATTGTCGGATGTCTCGAAATAAGCAAGCCATCCATAGTGGCGGAATGCGGCCTTACCGTCTTGCCAAGACATTTTGTGAAACTACCTTTGATACTTTTTTTAATTAGCGGGGATGTTTCTATTTAAATCGTGCTAGTCTTGGTGCACCAGCGGCATGCTTGATTCATCTTGCCTTCATATGAGCAAGTGCAAGTCACTGCAGCGCCTCCGCTTACGCTGGGTTGTAGTTAAAACCGACGGCTCTACGAGAGCTAATTAGCGGCCTTGGCCTATCGTTGCATTGGTAGCTCAGGCTTTCCGCACGTTGTACGCTACAAGGGTGGTAAAGGATGGGGTTGCAGACTATCTCAATCCTAAACAGGAAGGTAGGCACATAAGGCGTTCCTCATTAGTACGACGAATAGTTCCTGGTACGTTGGTTGTTTATGCAAGCGCCACGAAAACGCCGCCACGGTGGTGGCGCCCCAACCGGGTGCCCTTAGTGGGTTTCTGTTCTGTCCGTCCACCGGCCTCATTCATAGTTGTCGATACTGTAGTTATGCGTGCGAAAGTGGCGGATAGGTTGGCCCACCGACTTTTGCGACTGGTAGCTTGCGCAGACATGGCTAGTTATGAAAAGATCTTGGGATAGACGATTTCTATTGAAGTGACTTTAGTCGCGTCTGAATCGCTGATCTGGCTGGCTGGAGCCTAACCCACGACCAACAGCTGTTACCAAGGGTCTGTGCTACATGCAGGTTGGACCTTATTTCTGCCCCATGTGTACGAGGATGTGCGCACGCAGGTGTGCGACGGTATGCAAGACAGCCCCATCTATAAGGAGACACGGCCGACTTGGTGTTCGGTGGAGGCCCGGTACCGCATCTGATGTCAGATTTAAATGGATTAAATTAGATTCACTGCAAGGCTGTTGTAGATGTGGATAGAAGCTGGAGAGCAAGCAACGCATTCTATTCGCCGAATAGACCTCAAGTGCCGATACGCGGGACTACCGGCGCACGAATTGCCGATCAGTCAGCAGTATCCAGGACTGATACTACCCTCCACCTTGTTGGCGTATGGTAGAGCATTGGCGGTATCGTCAACTCAATTATAAAAAGGCGTGCTACTCCGTCACTTTTCAAAGTCACGCAATGCAGCAAGTTTGTTGAACCAGCCATCTTCTGTGATACAAGCTCTCATTTCTACAGTGCAATACACTCTTAACAATGTTTTCTAAGCTTTTCTATCTCGCAGCTCTCGCGACAAGCGCAGTTGCAAATGACACCTACGACGTCAGCTACTTCCTGAACAACCCGGCAGATGCAGCCTCATCAGCTGCCCCGTAAGTTACAGCTCGATTTATATTTCCGGTATTTGTCTAACTGGTCACGATAATACAGACAGTGGAACTTCCCTACTGGCACCTGTTTGCCTAGCCCTGCCATTGTGAATGGCCAACAGGACGGGGGTAACGCTCCTGATAACTGCAACATTAACAAGCTGAACCACAACTGCCCTGGCCAGCCCAACTGGACTGGCGCCAACACTCCCCTTTGGTCCTTCCCTACCTACTGGGATCTTCAACGCTGCAGCCAGACGGAGTTCCGTATCGCATACAACGTTTACTTTACAAAGGTACGTCTTGTCCTCTTTATGCTTAATGTTACCACTACATGTCATCTTGCTAAAATAAGATTAGGACACTGGCCACAGACATGACATTGAGTGGGTTATTGTTGTCTGGGGCACAAACGACAACGGCCAAACCTTTTACAGAAACAGAATGATCTTTGAGCAGGACGGCAGCCACCCCTCAAAGCAGTGGGGTGACATCCAGAACACCTTCTACAACGAGAATGATCAGCTCGGCCTCGGCGAAAAGTACCAGAACCACGCCCGTATCTTTGTTAGCAAGTGGCACCACAGCATGCACGACGACCGCTACACTCAGTTCAAGAACACTTGCCCTCCCACCTCTAACTCTGACTTCCGCACCGACGACTACTACTTCTGGTCTGCCAACAACCTCGTCCCCATGGACACCATCCCTGGTACGCTGCTCCCTTCTCTCCCCAGTAGTCAAATAGCACATCTAACAATTGTATAGCGGACTGGAACTACAGCCCTGCTGCTTGGGCTCGTGGCCCGGGTATCTGCAACTACTAGTTGCGTAAACATGTTATCGGGCATAAATTAAATAATACGTCTTTGTCCTGGGGCCCAGACTGGCCAAGCATAGTATTAGCTACCCTGCGACGAGACACCGCATATAACCTGCGCGTCAGCTAATGAGTGGTTATGAAAACTAACACCATTATCAAACAATGGTAGCTGTGGTGCCCTCCGGATCTTTAAATAATCTGGACCTTACAACAACCGCATTGAAATGAATTAATAATATTTTTCTAAAAGTTCTTTTATTCCAATACTTGCATGAAGTCTAACAAGCATATAATGAGGCGATGTGGCGTATTCAATGATGGCTAAAGGTTGAGCATCTGAGTACTTTATATTGTCATTTCATTTTTCGGGTAGAAGTTGAGCGATATGACGTCTTGCATGTTACAGTTTTATGCAGTTGAGATGAGTGAAAGTTTGCGTGTGCATTTTTCTTTTGGAGTTGTAGCTATAAAGCGAAACGATGTTGCGGCGCATGGCTGTTTAATAGCAAGTATAATTGTACATCTACTAGTAAATCATAAGTTTATAGTCATTATAGTCAAGTATTGTGTCCAAGGCATGAACATCTATAATTAGTCACAAGCAGGAAGTTGTTGAGACCTGCCACAGACATGAGCAATCTTGCCTGCAGTGAACCCAGCTCTCTCGGATTGGTTATAGTAGGAGAACGCTCTTGAGCTTTATTTGTCACATCATAATCGATAATCAGATGTATTTCAATTACAATTTTATCATTCTCACCATAAATTGACACTCTATAATGGCTTCACTGACCATATGCTGGAGGGAGGCTTGCTGTAGACGTGAAGTAGCGTCGGGGTCGTGCCATAATCCCGTGATTGCGACGGGTGTAGAAGGCATGCTGAGTGGCCAGATTTCTTCTGACAGTCCACAGGAATTATCCATCGACTGCTGCATTGTAGTATGCTGCATTGTAGTAGTGTCTCTGTTGACCTCTTCGTAGATCGTGGCATTCCCCGTCAGGCCAGCCAATGACAGTTCCGCCAGTGGCATCCGATGCCTCAGCTGCAACAATGTTACTTTGAGCCCGCAAAGCGCCTTTTGGAGAAGTAACTTTGCAACAACATCTTCTTCGTTAGTGGACATTTGATATTTGCCTAGGAAGCCTGCTCTTGATGGTCGCTCGACAGATGGACCAGCTGATTGATGTAGCTCCATTTCTGGTGAGATCGAAAGCTTTCGAAGCTGGCGCACAGGCAGGCGAGCACATGCGATCATCAAGAGGAAAACATCCGGGTCCATGTATTGCCAGCAATGCTGGCAAAGTTGTGAGCTTTGCCACTCTGACTGGAAAAGGCGTATACCAGAGAGGGCGGCGCCGATACTAGCGTCTTCGCTGACAGCTTTCTTTAGTGCCCGAAGAAGATTCATGAATCTGTCAAAACACCAGCAAGACAGGGTTGGAATATCTCTATCCAGAAATGCTAGATAAGAAATATTTCCGTTAGGTTCATAGTTATCAAAATTCTGTTCTCGTCAAAGGTGCTTTACCTTCTCCAGCGGTGCTCCCAGAGTCATTGCATTTGGCGGTAGAAGTTGTCGACAGCAGCGGGCTGCTTGGTATTTGGATGCTGTCCTCGCTCAGAAGTGATTGAGTTAATGATGTAAAATCTAATTTAGAAATGAAGAAGTAAGTATCAATTCACAGAGCATAGCCAGTTCAGGAGATCATTGGACATGACAGAATTGGCCCGGACTTACCACCATCTTCTGACTGGGCAAGTGGTGACCACCACTGTTGTATTGAACAAACATCCTGATATTCAGCAGACTCTGGGCTTGGGATAGTTTGTTGGGTCAGCTGTAAATGCTTTGCAGCATTTGCCTTGTTTCGTGACCCAGGAGGTCGGCCAACCCGTTTCGGGTTGCTATAAATGCACATTATCTCCAAAGTCTGGCAATGCTCACAGACAACGCCGCCTGAGCAGCGGATTTTGGCAGCATGACAGCCATCACAAGCCGTTCGGGTTGTCAATTGGGGTTTGCTCTTCTCTTTAGCAGGAGAGCGCATCGTTGTTTTGTCCCGCATTTCGAAGTACAGAGGTTCCTTTTGCCCTTGAACTCGAACAACACCATCTGCAGTGAATTGCGCTATACGTTTCTGAAATCGTAAAGAACAGTACATACACCTGAGGATTATGTATGATGAGCGATACTGTAGTAGTCAACGCGGACAGAGGAAATGAACTTGAATCTCAATTCTCCAAGAAGCGACCATCCACAGAGCAAGGTTTTGTAAACTGTATGTGTTCTTATATACCGCACCGCAGCTAGTTCAGGCCTCCGATGCCTCATTAATTTGAAAAGATTCTGTGACGCAGACCTCATGCCGCTTTCCCGAGTTTTAATTACTGTTTTTGATGAATTTCTCCAACAAGTTGCTGCGTAATCCTGCGTAATGCCGATTTTCCGCTTCGCAAAGCCGACTATCCGCGCTATCTGTAACTATCAAACGCAGCAAATCAGGGTAATGCTATAGTAAGTTGCTATTACTCATAATTTCAATCATGCAGCTGTTTTTATGGACCAAGTATGCAGGAGGATGTCACCGGCATCAGCTTGCTTCTGCCCCGGCCACTGGAGTGGGGTTCGTGATTGCAACTCAGTGTAAGCGGTTCCTAGTTTCTGATAGCACATCTAGCCGAACCATAGCGTCGCGTCCAGTATATCGCCTGTTCAATTGATGCGGGGGCGCTGGCCTCCGACTGGCTGATTTGGTCCTGCCATCATGAAAATGAACTCTGAAGGGTTAAAGAGGCTGCATATGAAGCCTAGCTAGCTGTTCCCCAACATGCTCAATATAACCAGAAACTGTCTCGCAAAAATTGCCCTGCGATATCAAAGGAAGACGTGATAAGCTAACGGTTTCAACAATAGTCAGAAAATAGAAAAGAAAAACAAGGCTTCATAACCTTCCTGATAAAGGTATCTCAACGTGATATATTGGGAAGCGTGCAAGATCTTTGTGAGACTTGTAAACATCGTACCACGACAGCATGCTGACACGCTTGCAGTTCCGGACTGGGCATCTCCCCTGCCTAGTCGCCAATGTCGACGGCACGTATTTCATCGCCGGAAATTGCTCAACGTGGCAATCACCATAATATTTGTATATACCAATGCAAAGATATTTCCAGAAAACGGAGGACTCGCGTCCCCCAGCCGAGACGCAGAACCAGCAAGACAATTTCGAGAGAACAGACGCAATTTGTACGACGCTACTACGGCCTATAGGCACATGAGGTGAACAGAGGTACTTAATTCTATTGAAAGTTAAACAACTGGAATTGGACATCTTCTATAATCTAGAAACTGTATTAATCTGTTATCCGGATTCCTACCACTCTTTACTCTATAGTTGTCGTGGAAGTCTCAACTGCGACAAATGTCTTCGTGAGCACTGTAGTAGTCGGGCCCGACATTTCACAGCGTATCAAAGGTTTGACGTATGTATCCCATCCAATCAGCGCATCAGGACCACAGCCCAGCGTCGGGTTTGTAGCTATCACACACGGAAAGGCTGTGCCCTGGCATGATAGGGTGCCACCATCGCCATCATCTGGTGCTGCCGTGTTGGTATATACACATGAGGACAAGTGTGTTGGACCAGACGTCAATGGCGAGAAGAAAGATACGTGCTGAGGAATATCGGAGAAGTGCTTCGGCTTTGGTGTAGCTGCGCCAATGACAGCAAAGTTGCCGCCAGAGCAAACATCCCAGGTGGTGCGGGGATAGAGAAAGTTCAGGTTGTAATCAGAGATCCAGAGCTCACCGCCTCTGGCTCCGTTGATCATAGAGCTGATGCCGGCGATTGTTAAAGCACCTTGTGCGACAGTTGGTGTCAGAGTGGTAATGTAAGTAGTCGTTTTGGTCACGTAGATGGTTTTCACGCTTGAGGGGCTGCCGCTGTTGACAGGAGTACTGGTTGCTTGGGTGCTGGTTGGGCCATCTAGAGTTGTAAAGCTCGTTTCTGGAGGGAGGCTTGATACAAACTTCCCACTCGTCTGAATGAAGCCAGATGCGATGAGGGCGCTCTTCACAGAGCTGGCAGCTGAGCTCGCCAAATCGTCATTTCCGTCATTAGTATTCCAAGGCTCAAGGGTTCCCGTCCAGCAGTCGGCAGGGGTCTCTGTCGAGTCGAGAGACGTAGCAGTGACCTTGCAACCCTCATAAGTTGAGCATGACGTTGTGCAGGAAGTGGCAATACAGGCGGTTCTGCAGTCGGAAGTAGTAACAGTTGAGCACTCTTCGTCCTGGTCATCATTGTTTGGATCGTTCGGATCAACGCTCCCATCTAAAAATTAATGTTAGTAAAGTCAGTCGCTGAATAATGAAGCAGAGATACACCAAGGAAAACTGTGGAGTCCCATACCATTTCCAGATCCTGTGCCTGGCGGACAGAATAGAGTACAAAAGTCGGACCCTGTACACCCACCCAACAGCGGTGGGAGAAATGGGTTGCAAGGATTGCACCAGTAATGGCAAAGAGATCCACACCCAGAATGACAGGTTGGCGTAGGACGGGAGCTTGCAAATGTCAGAGTTGGCAGGTTTGAGTCGTGCGACGTAGATGATGTCTGAAATGGAAACGGCGGAGGGTAAATGGTACGATTCTGTGATGTATGCGTTACAACTGACTGGCTAAGCGGATTTGGGCTGTCTGTGATGATGATTGGGGGTGGCAAGATGCTGCTGGTCAGGTAGATGATGTCGGATGTGGCATTGGCTGGGATTACCGTGTTCCATAGCGGAATCGCTGTTGTTGTCAGTGGTGGAATAGTGAGTGTCGTGTTGACAGCCACAGATGTGTAGAAGACACTCGTGATAGGGTTACCGCCGCTTATCAATGTCTGGGTCGTCGTCCAGCCAACCTCCAAATTGGTTGTCCACAGAGGAAATGTGATGGTTGTCGTTGTACTGAGTGGGATGGGCGGCAGTACCAGTGTACAGGGAGGCAAGCAACCTACGATCCGCTGCGATGGTGGTTCGGACCAAACCGACGGATCAACATAGACTACGCCGCTCCCTATGCCACTGTCCACGCCTCCGTCGCCAATATCCACGGCGGCGGCTCCAGCCAGCTCTAGCCAGGCCACAACCTCGCTTGTGTAGCCACTCTGGTTAGAATCGTTGAAAAATACCGGTGGTGGGTATCCTCCAGCCGGTGAGATGAGCTCCTCGGATCCATACGTGAAGAGATTGTAGAGGAAGAAATCACCCACATAGTCTGTCTGGATGATATGCTCCTGACAGTTCTGCTGAGAGCCACAGCCTAGAACAAAATTACTGAAAAATGAGTAGAAGCCTGCCGAGTAGACGTAGATATTGGAAGAATTGAGTGCTCGCAATGCCCAGGCCGAAATGCAATTGCCTTCGCTGCAGTCCGTGAAAGTAGGGTCTCCACTGAAGTTGCTCCCTCCTGGTGTGAAGGCCATAAGATTATAGTTCTGCTCTGGTTGGTAGTATGGCGTCTCGGTTTGCATGTGGCTTAGAAATATGTTTTTTGCCCCAGAGAGCTGGTAGTTATACAGCTCGGAATGCTCACTCGACGAACCCCAGAACCAGACCTGCATGATTGATGGTGTCAGTTGGCATCACGCCACGGCATGAGAGTTAAACTTCTAGGCTAGAAGTTCGTTTGGCCAATTGCAACTTACAGGGCCCTGAGACTCAATGAGAATTCCTCGCCCTGAATAAACAGAAATTTGTGTTTGGACATTTTGAGGCACGCCGGCGTTTGTTTCATAGGCAAATGCATTATTTGGGTTGTCCAGGTCATGATCTGTATGAGCGAAAGTATTAGAAGGTTTTCTCCCTTTCACGTGGGGTCAATTCCGGCTCATTTACGCACCAGCGACCCAAGCCCAAACATTCTCAAAATAACCGGACGATTTTGGAGTAAGGTGCAGCAGCATGGAGGCGGCGTTGCAGCCCATGTTCGGCGAAGCGTTTTGGCATTGTGCCAACTGCAGATTAGAGCCCTGGGCACCACCAACCCTAAAATGGCTGTCAAACATCATGGCCGACCCCTGTGACGACTCAGCAATGTTCCATTCCATTAGAATGCAACCCGCCGTGCTTCCCTGAACAGTGAATAGCATGTCCTGGATCTGGATGCTGCCAGAGTCACCCTGGTTACCAACACGCACCATGACATGTGGCTCATTAGCATTTTGGAATTTCGTGCCTGTGGCCATGATCTGGCTCCATCCTTCGCCAACGATGATAGAGCCTTCAGGGATAAGCACAGTGTCCTCCACAAGGTAGATACCTGCTGGGAAAAATATAACCTTTCCGACGTTGGCTCTGAGCAAAGAGTCTATCACGCACGTTAGTTCAGAGGATTCTTCAAGAATGTGATGATGTTATGGGTTGCACACTAATGGCTGAAGACTGGTCGCTTTCCATGTTGTTTGAGACTCCTTGGGCAGTCGCGACTACGATACTGTCTGCGCTGACATCCGTGTACTGCGGTTTCGGCTGCGTGAAATATCGCCCGTTTTCGCTCAATAAGCTTGCCGGCTTAGATGGCGTTGGGTTGATAAAACCCGTGAGGTATTGGCGGTTTCCCGTCTCATCCACGTAAGCGCCTCCCATTCCCCAAGACTCGACATAAATCTGATCGGTAGAGCCCGGGAATATAGTTTCACCACCGTCGACGAGGACCACTGCCGCAGAATCTTCAACCAATAAATTATCCAGGATCAAGTTCGGCCGAGGCCCTTCGGCCGACACCGTGATTGCATATGGTACGCCGTTGAAATGGGAGTCCAGCACGCTCAAAGAACCTGTCCCTTGGCCGGTAGACCCACCATGTGATGTACAATTGAAAGCAATATAACAGGATAGCACATAGACGTTCTGGAAGGTCATGCCCCAGCTGGGAACCAAGGATCACAGAATGGTTAGCGACCTCGCGTCGGATACTTTCCAGTGGGATGCCGCGCTTGCAAGACTTACTTCCAAAGCACGGAAACTGCTTGCAGACATGACGTGAACTGTAGGTTACCTGAGACTCTGTTAGAACAAATGTACTAACTCTAGCAGATGTTGGAGAAGGGTGGAAGGTCAGAGAACGCACGAAAAGTAAACTGTTGTGAGCCGACAACCATTCCCGCATTTCCACCAAAAAAGGTGAGATCGGACATGAATCCACCACTACCATTCTCCATAAAGATGCCAACTGACGTGGCTCTTCCGTCAGGGTCGGCAGATGTAGAGACCGCCATTTTAAAGTTGCAATTGGTAATGCTGGTGGCCTGGCCGACTAATTTTCAGCAGGTCAGTAAAATCAACAGTATCAAAACCATGAGAGAGCTTGGGAAGAATAATCATTCTGAGCTTACATACCTTGCCAGTGTATACCAGTTGGCACATATGTCTGGTAATTCTGGGTGTTCAGTGGTGCCTGGCCTGTCATGTCAAAGTTGATATTTCGGATCTGGCGGTAGAAGTTGTTCTGGTTCAGGTACCACTCGGCTCCATTGCCTCCCGGTATATATACATCGGAGTCAATGATGGCAATTCCAGTAAAGTTGTAAGTGCTCGTGAGGGTTGGCGGCGTGAGGGGATCACCGACGAACTGAGTATAGTAGTATTGAATGATGGGCGACGATACGAGATAATTGCCTATCATTTTGAAGAGGTAACAGTTGGAAAATGCACACTCGACTATGGGAATATATGAGCGAACAGGAGTCTTACCTGGAGGAAAGTATACAAGAGCCCCCAACACAGTGGTAGAACCGCAACTGGCACCGCACCGGTTGCCATCGGATGCGGCCTTGTTGATGGCAGCTGTGTCGTCGGTAGTACCATCTCCCACGGCCCCATAGTCTTTCACATTACGGAAAAATGTGTAATTCGATGGTGCAAGAGGCATAATTCCATGAGCAACATTATCTAACCAATAACTGTCGCTTGCACGGGGAAGGTTTCTGCGTTCGATAACAGCTTCATCGAGTTGGGCGTGAAGGCGACGATACTCCTTCTCCGAGTAGTCATCTTCGTTACTTTTCTTTACCGCTGCAGAGTGTTGTTCAATCTTTTCGTCGTGTGACTCGGTAGCTAGCGACCCTGTCAAGGTGGACGAGGATGGTATTGTATTGGTGTCTGGGCCGGCTACCGTTCGGCTTTGGGTCAATGTTTGATTGGCTGGGCCAACGTGAATCTTCTGCTTGTCCTTTTCCGAAATAGGCCCCAAAATAGGCCCATTGAATAGGCCACCATCTGGTGCAGTACCAAATTGGTTGTTGACATTGCTTCTCATGTAAGTTGGAAACTTCTGCATAATTGGATCAGCTACACGATGCGCCCAGCGGGCGAGCAGACGGAATTTGACAACTTACACCCGGAAAGCCTCCCGGCAATGGCGGGCGAGATCCAACAAAAGTCGCTGGATTTGTGACACCCACAACGAGGCAGGCAAGTTCTAGTAGTGTCGCGAGCAACAGCCACCACATCTTACACATATCAGAAGCTTCTCGAGAAGCTGAGATACCTACCTAGTGCTAGCTTCCTTTTCGTGTCAATTGATACCCGTTCAAATCTTCTTCGGCCTGTTGGCTGAATCTTTCTTTAATGGGGAAGAGGTACATGTACAATATCAAAACCCGGTGGATGATCAGCTGAGCGCAAGTCCCTTCGTGCGACTTATACGCGCAGGGCCTGTCAAACTCGATCAGCTAGTTTTACTTCGCCTATATCAAATGCCATATTATTTCCCACCCTAATACGGGCCATGGATTGGGATGGGTAAGATAAACGACTTCAGTGCGCTTGAGCCACTTGCACTTAGTCTGGCAAGTAGTTCGGCGAGTATCCCGGCGAGTATCCCGGCATGTTTAGAGCCGGCAATGCGGCAGATGTCAACACATCATCTCGAGAGTATCCATATTTGGCTCCCGATAATTATTGAAACCATTATGTCGTAGAATAGTAGGACGGGAGAGTAGTGTCTTAGGCTGGGCCACGAATTCGTCGATTCCCAAATCCCGGTCTGGCTTTCGATGGCATGCTGCGTCCTACCTATTTTACCCTCTCCTTATGTATAGTATGGTGCCAAGATTTTCAAAATCCAAATCCAAAAGTGATTCTTCTTCCTACGATTTATTTTTATGGGGTTTGGCGTAGAGCCCGTCAAAATTATGAAGCTGGCGGCAACTATCCTCGCCTTGACCTTGCAGGTCCGGTGCATAGCCGCAACAGAAGCAAAACCCATTACAGATCTTTTTGTAGTTGATCAAGCTTCATGCGGTCAGTACCTCACTGTGCCGGCGAACGGCGTTTCACTGCTACAGCAATGGGCAAATGAGGCTGCGGACATGGCAGACGCTGCCTTGAATATGTTCAAGGATGCCGCGGGCGGAAATCCGTCGATTGAAGCACGGGCTTATTTACAGGGAATTTTCAAGCTGGATGTGGCCAATGTGCAAATGAGTCAAGTAGAGAGTGAGATGCATCCCTATTTATTCAGAGATATACATGGCACATGGTGCTAACGGCAAGCTTAATTACTAACGTTTCATGTGCCCAGCTGTGTTGGAAAATACGTGAGTAAACAGATCAGTCCGAAATAGCCCTGGCCGACCGAAGAAAGCTAACGTAGTTGACCACTTGAGTTAGCTACCTCTTCCTTGCTCAGGGAGAGCTACCAGACGGTAATTCATTCGCACCCCGGCTCTATTGCAACGACAACAACTTTGTTCAGAAAAATCCAACGGATCAGGCGGTTCAGCTCGACGGTCAGCCGGCAACGGCGAATGGGCAACCAATTTCCATTGAAAATTTGTATCAGACCCAAATCGCACGTATTACATCACAGGGGAAGAAACCAAGAATATTCTTGGTGGAAATGGCGGCCAGTAGCAATGAACAAGCGAGAGCAGAATACATCTTCCTCTGGGGCAGCAACCAGGGCGGTATCTGCTCAGAGACCGCAGCTGAGACTTTTATCGCTCAGCGGACGGCTAATGTACCCATACTTTTATTGTGTCCTGAAATTTTCAACGCACAAAATCCTGCATTGGGGTCGGTGATGCCGCAGCCAATTCTCCCTGGCGCCGGAGTTGGGTCGCAGAACCTCCAGAATATCTTACCAGGTTCATCTACTCTCCTGCACGAGCTTTTTCATTTTTGCCCCTGGGATCCAAATTCCAGAACTATTGCTATCGAGGACGTTGGCCCGCATCCATGTAAGCATGAAGCCGCGCCCCCACATCTATTAACCGTGAAAGGCATTGGCGCTGACAATCGTTCACAGACGAATTGGGATCCTGCCTTAGCTTCAGCAAGAGTGATGCCATAAAGAATGCACAGAACTACGTATACTTTGCACTGGGGTCGTGGTACACGTATAATGAACTCGTTGTAAATCCGCTGAACAACGCCGAGCAGGTGGTAGGTTACGGACCGTGTCCATTGTGCCATGATGCAAGTTTTGACATGTGACTAGGCAATAATATATGCAGATGGGTTCTGTGACTACCTCCTTGGGAACTGATGGTTGTATGAGATGTGTGAGATGGCGCAAAAGGCATGTTGGGGATGGGGATTAGCTATGACGGCGACTTAGACGGTTCAATTGACGTTTGGCCATAAAAAGACGTATTAATTGCCGCGAAGAAAAAGAAATTATTATTCTATACCATTTGCTGCTTTTTTTTTACGATTCATCCCGCTGGATGGAACAATTGACCTTATTCGCACTGCATTGATTTGGCTGCCAAAATTTACACCCTTCATTTCCAGTACACGGCGGCGACAACCAAATGAAGCCGATTCATGCTAAAAGTGTGGATGAACTACGCTTCTACTACTTTCACTGCAAACAACCAGCGCGCGCAGAAATTTATTTCTTCCAGTCGCACTTTAATTCATTGTCTTGGCAGCAAAATATGAAGGAGTGAAACAATCCTGTTGCGCAGTTGAACTGCCGCCTCAAAAAGCCGCCTAATTGCCCTCGTGCCCTTCTAAGAAGACATTAAACGGATGCCACTGATTGGCCATTTAGAAGCATATCTACCTTCCCCATATAAAGCGCTGGTTGGAGTAACAAGAACTGTTTTATCCAGCAGTTGCCCCTCTTCGCAACTCTACCATACCAACACCAACGCCCACCAGAGGTCTTCCAACACAAATTGATTATTGCTCTAAGCGCTTCTGAATTCGCCGTGTATAAAGAAACACGCAATGGAAGACAACGGCCTTCAACTTTCAAAGCTATCCATCTTGCAGCCTACAATTATGCCACACCGAGCACTTTCTGAGCCTTTTATTCTTCATGAAATCTTCCTCGAACTCCCTCAGCAAGACTTACTTCTGATACAGACAGTTTGCCGTACATGGCACGAGCTCATTTCGACTAGCGGAGTTCTACAGGCCGAGCTCTACTTTCAACCTGATGCGGAGAACAGTCCGCATCGGCCGATGGACGATCAGGTTGTGCTGAACCCACTCTTGAAGTCGCGATTCTCTTCCTTCTTCGAGCTCCATCCAACCCCTCCGAGTGCTATACGTTGGGCACTAGGCCCATGGCACGACACGCATTGGGCGAAGAGCGCTCGTTCACAATTTCTCAACTCAAAATCCGGTAGTCATCTCGGATTTCCGGCCCCGGCACCAGTTCCATACCCAAGGCTCGATCAACAGCTATCTGCCGCATACCGGCGACGCGGTGCTAGTTGGCGGAGAATGATTCCCTGTAGACCAGCGCCAACAGAGCTACAGGTTAGTTTTGACATGATAGAATTCGTGACCTTGTATAAAATGAGGTTTACAAGCGACCGCGGCACCACTTGCGATGGAGACTCGACTGTCGTGGCGGGTGATAGCAGAAATAACAGCATACTCACATTTGGGCTCATTTACGATATAATCGAGGCAGCGTGTTTTCAGAGCATCCCATTCCCAGCAGACAGTATGAGTCCTGACTACACCTTCCGGGACACCCCACCGCCAATACCTAAGCCACCCCGCCGCGCGGATGGGCTGCCGCGACGCTTCCTAACGCCCGAGTATATTCTCGCTTCAGGGCGGTTTAGGTATCGGAAGCGGCTGCAGGAGGAGCTTCCAAATGAGAAAATAGGTGGACCGGGGAAAGTTCTCTTACTTCTACGCGGAAACATGCACACGGCAAAGTTGAGCCAACCATCGCCATACAAGGGACAGTTTACAGTTCAGGACTCGTTCAACATGGAAGAATTCAGCTGGGTTGACAAGATTGAACACACCCGTACCTGATGTCTACCAGAGTTTTATTGCATTACATATTTGAACAGCTTGGGCGGGGGTCGACTATACGTTCAGAAATGCAGAGTAGCAAACATGTCTTCTCGATCTATGTCAATAGTCGAAATTTCTCTTCCGTAACTATACAGATAGGCCCGCTCTGATAATTTGCGCTGACCCTCCCCTGTAGACGGTCGGTGGGTTTCTGTGCCGAGAGAGCCGATGTTTGCTCGCTTGAGAGTTTTTTTTTTTTCCTTTTAAATGCCTCGATCCTTTACCGGTATACTATGTACACTCTAGAAGTGGCCCATGGGACGCTGCCGGCATAGCCGGTTCTCGGTAAACTGCTGAAAACGGCCGCAACCCCACCGCTCAGAAGGTGGCAGTCCTATTGCTGTCAATATACCGGAAGGTTTTGGACAACGGGTATTTATCTTGAGCGTCACTTTTAGTCGCCGAACTGACATCGGGGGCTCTAAATGGCCTCCACCGTAGTTGCGGTGCTGCTATTCACTCCTGCAGAAAAATGGTTGTCTCGGTGATTTCCTGAGTCTGTAGGCCTGGCATTAGAATGAGTTGAAGGAATATCTGAGGCGCGACTGAAAGCTTTGATGGTATAAAATTCCACATACAGATCTATAATTCTTTTCAAATCCCAGCAGCATTTTAAATTTTTAATCAACAATAGCGGCCTGTTTCCAACCTTTCCCTGCACAACAATCAAAATGCAATTACCTGCAATTCTCGCATGGCTTCCAGCTATGCTGGTATCCACGGCACCCTCGATGGACATGGCAGGACGTGGAGACTCCGGCTGCTACGCCTTGTAAGTCCTACAGCGCGCCACAATATTCACTCTGTTGACGGGGTCATTCAACCTAACGTATTCATGATGTAGCGAAGATCCTGATTGCGGCATCGACTACGCCGTGTGCCAATGCGCCAATGGTAAGCCCAGTTTTTACTCATTTCCCTCGATTTAGAGCGCGAATCTAATTTGATCACTAGGTTGGTTTTATGAGTTTAACCAGGCTAATGCAAACAACGGCAACTATTGTAATCCTCCATGGGGGTTCTTGGCAACGGATGAGTCTAAACTTGGCGGCTTTACCTGTAACTAGTCAAAAATCACCGATGCTTACATCTGCGCAGCCGACTAAGAATAGATGATGCCAAATGAAGTAAAATAGAGTCTTTAAAGCTATCGTATTAATGAATCTAACTTTTATGTTATCTAAATGATAGACGTTATACATCAACCCGCTCTGCCAAGCCGTATGTGACTACAGTAATGATGGCTGAATCGTAAATCACAGTCACGCTGTTTCTGGAACACGCCAGCTTATTCGTGCAATACACTTAAAAGTCTCATCAAGTTTATCTTTTTTTCAGCGCTCACCGCGCTCACTAGTGATCCTAGTGAAAAAAGACTATAATTTTTGCATGTAGTATATGAACAAAAAGCCCTCGCCATAGCTGATTGATGTGCCAGACATGCACAAGCCGACAGCTACTCCACAAAGACTTAGAAGCGATGAGCGTTAAGTTGAAGCAGACAG
Source organism: Zarea fungicola (assembly GCA_900169235.1). NCBI lineage: Eukaryota > Fungi > Ascomycota > Sordariomycetes > Hypocreales > Cordycipitaceae > Zarea > Zarea fungicola. The sequence goes on from FWCC01000001.1 coordinate 106,987, forward strand.
TACCTTCGAAACGGATTCAAACATAGACACAATCGTACCGACAACAAAAAAGCTCTTCAAACCGGTGAAAGGACCGAATTCCTGAGATTTCCAAGTACGACACGGCGCAAATCGTTTCCGAATTAGATATGAATACAGACGATCATTGGATGATGGGATACTGCAAAAAGATTGTATTGCGCCTGGATTTTTAGCTTGCGTGCAGCTGACATACCTGTGGACGGAGCCGACATCAAAACACTACCCCTCAGGGTCGTTGATAAATCTTTCTTAATTGTGAAGCTTAGAACAGAGATCTGGACAGAGGGATTGTTCCGGTGTGGATAGAGGAATTGTTTTATGCGCCTGAAATTGAGCCCAAATTTGAATAGCAAGAAAGCATTTGGGTCATCTCAACTACTTTTACCTGCTTGTTATGCCTGAGAACCATCAGCTCCTGTTGGATTTTATTGCCGGTTTATCGGGACCAGAATAAACAGTTAATCTACAACACAGCTGCTGATAACCGGAGTACGTACTGGTGGATATAAAAATGCAAAATTAGCTCGGGCTTGTGTAAGGCATTAAGAGGTTCAACAGATTTTCTTTTACAAGTTTATGTGCAAAGTGCAAGGAGATACAGGAAAAGGAGCAGTGAAATATCAGGTAGCAAATTGTATTGGACTGTATTGTATAAGATAGAGGACATCTCTGAAGATACTTGAAATGATAAAAATGCTTGCCTCCCACTAAAATACAATCAGTTTGAACAGTATGCTGTCCTTATCGGGACATCCAGTCAACGCTCAGTTACCAGTGCGCGTGATGCTCACAACGCCAATATTGGCTTGAGGATTGACTGTAATCCAGTTCCAGTCGTTACCAATGGCTGTCTTCTTAATTCTGCTGTCCTGTAGGAAAATGCTGCCTCCCTGTCTGTCCGGAGCAGTGAATAGCTGCGCGTTAAATCCTTTATCGCTCGCGCTATTGACGAAGCAATACGCCTTTCCGTTGCCGGGCAAACCAAGCCCGTTGATATCAATGGTCTGACCAACGGCGATGTTTACCTGTTTGCAAGTCGAAGCAATGCAGAGACTAGTTTTCTCGTAGAATCCATTGCAAATTCTAAGCTGTTAGCAGTTTTCGCGTACCGTGAGTAGAATCGACTATACCCTAGCGCAGCAGCAGTACCTGCTAGAGCAAGAATAACTGCAGAAGAGACTGAAGTGTACATTTTGAGTGCTTGTGGGATAGCGGGCAGGTAGTCTTGGTGTGTAGAACTGTTGGTGTTTGTCTGAAGTTGTCAAAGTCATCGGCGTGGGCAATTTATAGATGATGTTCAGTATAATAGCGGTAAAGTACGGGCCGAATGCGAGTCAAGTTCTGCTTCATCATAGTACTCCGGAAATTTTAACTATTGCCTTATACTCTACTACATCTCAAAATGTGTACTCCGTAGTTACAGTCGGTGTAGTCCAACTTGCGCGCAATATCGGTACATTCCCACCACAGGCTGGACCCAACTACATTTAGAGGACGTTAGCCGATGCCACTGCCATGATCATGTAAGCACTAGCACAGGAAATTAATCAACTTCGCGTGTATTCTTTCCTAAAAGGAATTATCTGGCAATACTTAATGGGGTGGGTGATTAAACCTATAAAGGTGGAGAGTTTCACCATCCGCCAAAACACTTGTCAACAAGCTAGGAATAACAATCCCATTCTACTGATGTGATCAGAAAATGGAGATGGCGGCTGTCACTTCGAATTACGCCGCTCCACAGGACGTAAGAAAGGCCGGGTTTCAAATGTTTCCACAGCTAATAACCCAACTTGTACTTCATATGGATGCCAAACTTTGTAAGCAGGGCTTCGAAATGAATGACACTCTTTCAAACGCAGAGCCCATATTCTTCCGTATTGAGTCAGTTGTTGACCTATACTATTCACAAGTTAGAGTGTAGGTATTTAACTTTCGCAAGTTATTCCTGTCTACGAACATCTTTCGTCAGGGCTTGAAATTTGATTCATGCCACAATACAGTGCCCGAGCTTTAAAACTTTATGCCACTTTATCAAAGCCAGAAACAAACTGTAAATGTTACAAAAGTCCTACATTTCTTTTCCCACTGAAATTTAGAACAGCTGTCAAGGGTCGACGAATGCATTTTAAGACTAGAATGTCGCCTAAAAGATTGAAACATAATTCATATGCTACATACGTCATTTTGCTCAGACAATCTCACCAAATAACGTAACAATACGGGATCATTAATTTCGGATAGTAATACCTTTACAGACTGCACTGGCCAGTTCCGGTGCAGTATTTTACTCCGAAGAGATTCCCATTGCAGAATTTCTTTGATGCGAGCAAGCAACTTTAAATACCTGGCAAGTAAGCCGTGACCCTAAATAGAACTAGTGACCAATGCTGTGTTTCAAGTTTCCGGCCAAGTTCGGGTTTTTCATCTGTAGCTGCCGGCCGCTACTCCATTCATGTTCAACCACCAAAAATGACAGGGGCCCAGGCGAAGCCCAGCAATCCCTCTAACTATTTTCATTCACAACTTCTGACAATGTCTTATGCTTCCCACTTCGAGCTTCAAATTTCGATCACCGAAATTATCGGTGATTGCAGTACCGTCAGCTAACTGACGTTTAGGGAAATGCCCATGGCTCGAGTGCAAGAGGGTAATGAAGCATAGAAGTGTATAAATCTTATGTTACAGGCAAATTAAACTGCTGCTATACTAGATCTAGAAAGCAGCCGCCTTCTTGGAGCCACATTTATATTTGCCTTATGAGTTGCGATGGAATACTCGAGTTCTTAAGCGTCTGTGCAGTAAACCTGGCAAGCAAAAAATAGCCTCTCTTGGTTGCTAATGACAAAAACAAAAACTAGTCCATCCATTACCAATATGCTCGCTATCCTAAACCATAAATGCCTGAGCAGCGAACAAGCCCAAGCACATCAGCCCCAACACCCCAGGCACCCCGGCCCTGGCAAGGGCTGACGACTTGCCCTCGCACGCTCTCCCCTGGCCGTATACCAGGACTGATCGCGCACCATTATCTCCAAGGCACCTACTGAACTCATTGCTGTTGGATATGTTGGCATATTTGTTCTGGGGCACCTCGCAAAACAGCTCGCACTTCTGCGCGTAGAGTTGTACAGGGCTGGTACCACAGCACGTGGCCATGATCTCGGCGGAGACGTTGCCTCCTTGCACAAGAGCAAACCATACACCCGGCCGGATCATGCCTTCGACGTTGTATGTGGGACCCGTGGGCTGGTACGGCTGGCAGGCCGCCAGGTTAGGGAGGGAAGGTAGGGTTGCGGTTGCGTTGGGCATGATTTCGGTCCGTGCTGTCTTTTGCTTTTGAAGTTTGGTTGTTTGGTTGTTTGGTTGTTTAGTTATTGGCTTGATGCTTGGCTGGCTGAGTCGTTCCTGACTGTTCTTAACTTTTTGTTGTCCGTTTTCTTCTCAATCCCTTATTGACCGGGTGGAGAAGAAGATGGTGATATGGACAGAAAGGACGGGAGGGACAAGAAGACGCTTGCTCTTGGAAATAGTGGTTGCTGCCACCACTTTTATTATTCCCAGACATATCGCGAATTGGCTTGTCCGCAGTCAGCCTTGCGCCTCAAATTTAACGGTCTGGCGGAAAATGGACAAAAGGGGTTTGGTCGCACGCGAGCAGCCTACGATGACCTGGTCTATCGGGCGTACCATAGAAGCTGCAAATAAGGCCATGGCCTAACCCAGCCACAATGGGAGACCCACCGCTTGTTCAAGTCTGTTCCACCTTCAGCTGCAATCCACATGGGAAATAAAGCCAAGCTTAGGCGGCCGGCCTTGAGTGGCAGACAAATTAAGGCTTTGCTGGGACGAGAGGAGAATGCCTCTATCGCCTGTATTCGACGCAAGCTAAGTACCAGTTTGGTTTGGGCAGGTTCCACAATGCCCAGGGTGACTGGCATTAGCAGAGGGATGGCACGGGAGACATCATGAGGGCGTCAGTGGGCTTTAGAAGTTGCGGTGAAAGGCAATCCTAAGAAGCGGCACAAAATGGAGACAGGAATGGAACTACATCTATGCAAAACGGGGGTATCATGGACAGCGACTCAGATGCTTTCTAGGCGGGTGTAGACAAGATTGTGCACAGTATGCTGGGCAAGCTAAAATGGGCTTCAGCAACAAATCCGTGATATTGTCCGAATGGGACCCCACAAGCGTTCGGACATGGCTATGCTCGCCCGACGACGGCTTCCCCCGTCATCGACGACCAGGTCTAACCTTGAAAAAAGGGGGGTTGTGCAATGGCTTGACCATGCAATTCGAGCCAGCTTGAGCTGCACAACTGCTCCCCACCAGTTGCCCAGCACTAGGGCTGATTAATAGCCCATGCGTAAGCTGGGTGTCAAATTGGAAGGAATATGATTTATTGGAAGTTGAAATGAAACTAAACGGCAGGTGCATACACTGAGACAATGGCGACATCTAGATCCGGAAATGCCACGATTTCAGGCGGAACGTGCCGCCACAGTGGACGCTAACTACACCATGTTAGGCTTGAGATGTATGGTATTGCTGCAGATCTTTGGCGCCTCTCGCACTGCTGTTCAGACAGTTGATTTTTATTTTAGAGTCAAGAAATGTATTAGGCGACGTTTTCAGTCGTGTCCTCGCACGCCTACCCTACAATGTAAAAATACATTTGGTGGCCAAATCTAATCAGAGTCGATGCAATAACTCTGTTTTAAGCCTTCTGCCGCGATGTTCTCGTCCCAACAGAACAGCCAATCTACACGTTTTTCTTTTCTTTTCTTTGGTTAGCACGCATACGGTGTATGAACTGTCTTCTTAGGATGGGAGCGCCGCGTCAGTGTGGATTCCCAAAGGGCTTGGTAATTGGAGCCAAGCTATTCAGACTTCCACTACATTATTATTGCCATAGCCAGCAAAGCCTTCTCACCAGGGGGTAGCAAAAAACCCAACAATTTCTTACTTTAGTGGCCCAACCTGGAGCGTTTGGCACTCTCCCTCAATCGAAGAATCTGCTAATGTCGATTTGCCACAAGCCAGTATCGGAGACTCTCAAGCGTCAATAATGTCTGCAACAAGGCAACCAAACCCCTAATCATCCGTGGCTTACGGGGTGGCGCCGCCCCCATTACTAACTTCCCCGCCCAGATCACCAGACGAGGCCGTTACTAACTAGTCCAGCGTCGGGCTTGCAATAAGGCTGTCGTCGATGGGACCACTAGTCTCTCCCCCAATCCCCCAATCCCTCAATTGCTTCAAAAGATGTTGAGATCACTCAGTATTTTAGAAGTTGTGCCCGAATCATCAGCTGCATGTGGAACGTCAACACGCCAATTCGCGCCAATGCAGCGGTACACCACGGCCAGACTGGAACATTTGGACGCAGCCTGAGAGGTTCGCATAATTATTCTCAGGCCACCAGAACTATCATGCGGCTCGAACAAAGAACCTTCCTCTTTAGGAATTGTGCAGCACGCTAGAGCTGCAAAGACAGCTGCTGCGCCTCGTTGGCCCTTTGTAGGAGCAGGCAAAGGATCGATAGCTGGGCCAGCGACTTGGACACGCATACAGTACGAAGCCTTATTCTGTCGCTATTAAATTCCAACTCCCCGCACCTTCTTTAGGATTAGACATTTCTCTCCAAAACGTATGGTGAGGCCCAATATTCGGAATGGACTTTTCTGGGTGTGCTAGCGACACCTCACTAGGTCCAGCCGTCCATGGCTGTAGAGGCGGGTTCGATTTCACGCTCAGATTTGAACAGGTGGTTTTTTCCATTATCCCGTCGACGATTTTTATTGCATTGTCCCTATCTAGAATACTTGTGCTGGTTCGACGGCGGCGGCGCGTTGACGGCACATGGTTTCAACTCTCGAAATCTGTAGGTAATTTCTGCTCAGCCTTGTTACCAGAAATTGACCGTCGAATCACCTAGGGCGTATTCGTGATAGTTGCCGGATTGCGACTGACATTGCTAGCTTTATCAGCTCAATCGAAACCTGTTGCAAAATTCTTCGTTGCGACTACTGCTCTCGATGCCATTTCGGCATCATGTACAATTTTCTTGAGCTACTTTGAGCATTCACAGTCTCGTCGACCATCAACCCTCCTCACCGTCTATTTGACTGTCAAGACATTCCTAGATATCGCACAAACCCGATCTCTGTGGCTTGCATCGCAGTCAAGCCATGATCGTGCTTTCACTAAAGTGTTCATGGTAGCCACTGTAATCAGTGGGCTAATGATTGTACTGGAATCAATCAGAAAAGGTCGCTGGGTGCGATGGGAAACCGACGATCGCAGCCCAGAAGAAATCCTCGGCGTCTTTGAGCTGGCAGCATCAACTTGGCTATTTCGTCTTCTTCAAACTGGCCGCAAGAAAATTCTCGCAATGGAAGACTTGCATGCACTTGACCACAGAATATCCGCCGAGATCTTGCACTCGCATGTCACGAATCTGCGCGTGCCTGAATTTCGCGGCAAGAAAAACGCACTTTTGAAGGCTCTATGTAGGACCTTGGCAGCACCGCTATTGATGCCAGTCATTCCGTTTCTGCTTCAGGTAGCTCTTGGTCTTTGCCAGCCTTTACTTATCCAGAGTCTACTCAACCATCTCGATGACCCGCCATCAAATCCTCGAAACACGGGATATGGCCTGATCGGCGCGACCGTGATTCTATACCTCATTGCCCCCCTGACCACGTCATTGGGCCAGTACTATGAGTCGCGCTTTCTGTTTATGATGCGATCAATTCTTGTGGATTCAGTCTACCGAAAGGCATTACAAGTGAAGTCTGCAGCAGGCGATGATGCAAAGGCACTTACGTTGATGGGGGCCGATGTCGAGCGCATTCGCTTCGGCCTGACAGGAGTCCATAGTCTTTGGTATGTTCCTCTACAGGTTGCAGTTTCCTGCTGGCTGCTTTACAGACAGTTAGGGGCTGCATTTGCAGCTCCTATTGTGCTCATCATTTGCCTCTCCATCGCAACCGCTGTGGTTATGCAGTGGGTTCGCCCTCTACAGGCTGCATGGATGGAGCGAATCGAGACACGCGTGGGAAAGACGACCAGTGTCATTACCAACATGAAGAATATAAAGGTTTCAGGGCTGTCGCGGCCAGTGGAGGATTCAATTCAGGCCATGCGTGTCGCCGAGATGATATCGGCGAACAAGTGTCGTGCTGTTAAGCTGGCTATTACGACTGCTGGATTTGCGCCAGGAGCCCTCGGTGCCATGTTCACTTTCGCGGTGACCGCAAAGCACTTGGATGTGACGACCATTTTCACATCTATCTCACTACTGGAACTGTTGGGAAGCCCGTTGAACAATTTCTTTCAGAGCATACCCAGCGTGTTGGCAGCATTCGCCTGCATCCAGCGCGTCCAGGAATTTCTTGAGATGGAAGAGAAGACCGATTTCAGACGATTCGACTCCGTAGAAGAGAAGCATGGCATCACCACACTACATGATGATGCCGTCCAAAAACCAGTTATCGAGATTGTGGGCGGCAGTTTTGGCTGGGAGGCTGACAGAATGATTCTAACAAGCTTCAATGCTTCTTTTTTCCCCGGTTTAAACGTCGTCGTTGGACCTGTGGCATCGGGCAAATCCACTTTGTGCAAAGTCCTTTTAGGAGAAACGCCATTTTCTAAAGGAAAAGTCAACTTTGCGCATAGGCCAGAGAAGGTTGCCTTTTGCGACCAAGTCCCATTTCTCTTCAACGCCACCATCAAGGAGAATGTTGCCGGTTTCGGAGCTGTGGATGAAGAAAAATACAACAGGGCCATTGAAGCAACAATGCTACATCCGGATATTGACATTTTCCCACAGGGAGACCAGACCAGAATTGGTAGCAATGGCATCACCCTGAGTGGCGGGCAACGGCAGCGTGTTTCGATTGCGAGGGCGATTTATGACGAGTGCGAGCTATACATCTTTGACGACATCCTCAGCGGTCTCGACAATGACACAGAAAAGCATGTCTTTGAGCATGTCTTTGGTCAATCAGGAATTCTTCGAGAGAGGAATGCGACTGTCATTCTTTGTACTCATGCTGTGCATTACCTGTCGCAGGCTTCCCATATCGTGGCCCTAGGCACAGAAGGTACAGTTGTAGAGCAAGGGTCGTTTGATGAGCTTATGAGGAATACGGAATATGTTCACAGCCTCGGTTTAAGCGATCAGGAGAACAGAGACGACGCGGGCAATATCGCGTCTCGAGAAGAGCATAAGCCAAGCAAACCCAGGACGGCCAAGTCCGTCAAACCAGCGCCAGTGGATCCAGCAAAGGACGAATCCAGAGCATCTGGGGATTTTGGTGTCTTTGCCCACTACTTTAAGAGTATCGGAACTGTTTGGTGCGTGGCATTCATCTTCTCCGGTGTCGTATGCGGCTTCTTCTTTAGCTTTCCGAACGCCTGGCTTGCAATATGGACAACTGCGGCGTCCACTTCACAGCATCAACATGGAAATCCATATTACTTGGGGATTTTCTCTCTGCTGTCTTGCCTTAGACTAGCTTCTACCATGATTTCGATTGCAATTGGCAACCTGACTGTTGCAAAAATATCTGGTCTGAGTCTACACCTCGACGCTATTCGGACAGTCGTCGCCGCACCTCTGCGGTTTTTCACCAAGACTGACGTCGGCGTTGTGACGAACCTATTCTCTCAAGATATGAGCCTAATTGACGACGAGCTCCCACTATCGCTCCTCAACACTGCAGCCATGGTCTGGATCGTCGTCGGAGCTGCCGCCCTTGCGGCCACTTCGAGTGTATACTTACTCATCGCCTATCCGTTTCTCGCCGCCGCATCCTATTTTCTGCAAAGATACTATCTTTTCACGTCTAGACAGCTCCGAATTTTGGATCTGGAGGCCAAAAGTCCACTTTAGTATGTTTTGGCTCCCCAACTTATACAAGCCGTCATCTAACAGTTTTTATCTAGCACACACTTCATCGATACAATGAAGGGCTTGGTCACGTACCGTGCATTTGGGTGGGGTGAAGAATCAATCACCAAAAACAATGCGTTCCTTAATAATTCGACGAATCCCGCCTATGAGCTAAGCATGATTCAACGGTGGCTACTCTGTACACTGAGGTACCTCATGGCCGTCATTGCTATTTGTGTCGTTGCGCTGTCCACCCAACTCAAAGCGAGAGCAGGTTTCGCTGGCGCCAGTATGGTATCATTGATTGGATTTTCCGGGTACCTGTCAGCTCTCATTAGCAATTACACACTCCTTGAAACGTCACTGGGAGCAGTCCATCGCTTGCGAGAGTTTGGCAGAAATACGGAACAAGAAGATTTGCCGGGCGAAGACTTAATTCCAGACGTATCATGGCCAGCAAAAGGCCGTATTGAAATTACCGGGCTTTCTGCATCATACGAGTAGGTCTTTATCACGAGGAGGTCGCCGCCATGCTAACTTTAAAAATTTCAGCTACTCGCCATCCTCTTCCTCCTCTACTGATTTTTCCGAGAAAAATGACGGCACAGTGCATGTGCTTCGCGACTTGAATCTCATCATCGAGGGCGGTCAAAAAGTGGCCATATGCGGGCGGACGGGCAGGTGAGTTGTCGGCAAATACTTTGTCATCAAAATAGGAGCCAAGTCGCTAACCCTTTTTCACAGTGGAAAATCTTCCTTCATTCTAATGCTACTGAGGCTTCTAGACCCAATTCCCTCCTCGGACCTCACGCTGTCGATTGATGGCGTTCCTCTTGCCGCCGTCGACAGGGAGACGCTCCGCCAGCGATTAATTGCCGTCCCGCAAGAGCCGGTCTTCTTGCCCAATGGGACGTCATTCAAGTTCAACCTCGATCCTGGAAATGTGGCAACAGATGCAGAATGTCAAGCCTCACTGGAGGCTGTCGATTTATGGAGCTTTGTTGCTGATCGTGGTGGCTTGCACGGAAGCCTGTCTGCGGATTTCTTCAGCCTTGGACAAAAGCAGCTATTCAGTCTAGGCAGGGCAATTCTTCGACGGCGCGTTTGCCTCCGCCAACGACAGGATGGTCCGGAGACAGCATCGCCGGCATCGACAGCAGCGACCATAGCCTCAGGATCGGACAATGGCGGCGTGCTAATCCTCGATGAATACAGCAGCAGCCTAGATCAAGCAACAGACAAACGTATGCAGCAGATTATCCATGACGAATTTAAACACTATACCATTGTCATGGTAAGTCACCGTCTGGAGATGGTCATGGACTTTGACAAGGTTGTTGTCTTGGACACGGGCCGGATTGTAGAGGACGGCGTGCCAAAGGAGCTTGTGGAGCAAGATGGAAGTCGATTCAGGGGTCTATATTTGACAAGAAACGCCGATTAGGCTCATTTTTATTTTATTCTTTATTTTTCTAGCTCGTATAGATTATATGGTAGGCACTTGAAATATCACAGCCTACTGCTTGGATCCTGCTATTCAAAATACAAGCCTTGCTCCAAATAGGTCGAATGGTTGATCCTTTTTTGGCCCTTTCTCAAATATCAACACTGATAATTTCCAGAAGCTGCTTTTAACGTACATTCTCTGGCGGTACATAGTTTCCAGGTATTAATGGGTCTAGTTCAGAACTACTTCCAAATCGCGTCGAAACTTGACCGCCGGAAGTGGCTATGACCCCGTCGCGTTAGCCGACGCTTGGTTCTTGGCTGTAAAGGCTTCCAGGTTGACCTCTTGGACGACTAGCCCGAGGCAACCACTGCGAAGCCATCAGCCGCAGATTTCTCGAACAGAAAATTACGGTGGCATGCGAGCAAGGCCCAAAATTCCAATCGTGAAACACAGGCTTGAATAGTTTTCGAAACGCATGAGTGGCATAAAAGATATTATCATTGCCATGTACCGACCGGCAAGATGTGGAAGAAACGACATTGCGAGCTACGCGACCTGCGACGCGCGACAAAGGTAGTCACTTGCCCTGGCTGTGGACAATCGAAAACAACAATTCGTATCCTGCAGAGGCATGACAGTGTTACGTTGGTGACCCCCCGTGATCATTAGGCCCATGTATGACGCAATGTTCTAATTCAAATCCTTCTCCAGCATATTTTGGCTTACATGGTTCTCCATCGTTTTTCTCGGCATTCCCTGGTTGTTTGCGATCAAGAAGGTTGGTGGTGAATTTCTCGTCCACTATTGCGGCCATTGCGGCCTCCGGCTGCTCGTTTATACCACATTCCTTAGACGGTTCTATGTGGGCGACGATCAACTCACTGGTGAACCGCCAGGCCAGGACACTCTACGGGACAGGTCGATAACGAAAAGCCCCTTCTCCCCAGATACAGAGCTGGTTCGAAAAACGGACTATTCTCGCTGGAAAGAACGATATATGCACGAACAACCTACAAAGACCTTCACAATCGGAACTGAAAGCGACGGCTATAAAGTATCTGGGTTTTGGGATGCGGACCACGCCAACAAGCTGTATAGCGTCACATACCCAGACCTGGACTACAACTTTGAAGGCAAATTTGGGGCCAATCTGCTGTGGAAGCACAGAAAGGACAATTCGGCCCTGCCAGATCCCGTGCATGCCGCATCAAACGCCTCTCTTTGCGTCTCGTCCACCAGCGTACCATGCGAAAATGAGGGACACCTCCACTCCGCCATGGCGCAAATCGCCCAGCTTAAGTGGGATGTGCGATTCTCTTTCCCAGAGCAGGAACAAGGCGATGGAGACGGGACTCGGTCCACGCATACCAAGGCGGACAAGTTGACGTTTGACTATTGGCAGCCATACTTTCGCTGGGAGAGCTGCCAAGGTGAACTCGTGTGGATGCGTAGACCGGCGATTGATGCGAAATCAGCCACCACTGCAGAATCAAAACCGAAGAGGCGGGATATTCTCGTGGACAGATATGACCGTCTTGTGGCGATGGTAAGTTGGGACGACAGCAAGCTTACTTTCAAGGAGGTTTACGATGACGAATTGCGGCGGCGAAGAGGCGACCAGCCACGCACTAAGAAACCAAGCTATACGGAGCTGCGGCTGTACGGAGACTTTTCGGAAGAACTGATTCTCGAAATTTTGACATCATATGTCGTCCTGATGGTGCAACGAAAGAGGGCGAGCGACTTCGATACACTTAAAAACTGAGCACTCTCAGCAATACTGTTCGTGATGGGCAGCATAAGGGAGGTTGGAAGGACTGTTGTATCTCAATATGATTTTTTTTATATACAAGCCCTGCCTTTATAGGAATTGTTGTTGCTTTATAGTTCAAAATATTTTTGCTGTCGCGTCGCCCAACTATTCGAGTGTCCAGTCTTCCCCTTAGCCCAGGAATACGTAACATGTCCAAAGAAAGTTTTCAGGACCGGTATTAATAAGTACTAGTCACTATTATGTATAAACTTATAAGACCAGGCTCTAGATAGTTAAACTCACTCTCTCGCCTACATACTCCTCATCCCCTAAAGACATCTCAATACTGTTTGTCAATCCTTCCACGCCGCCCTCACCACTGCCTGCATGGTCGACCTGCACTTCAGTAGCAATACCACGGAAATGGCAATACGATACAAGTTCATTTATACAGCGCAATTTATCCTGCTGTGAATACTGAGACACATCTATCCTGATAGAGTCAAATGGTAGCTCGCACGCACTCTTTACCATGGCTTCATCCTCGCAGCTATCAAGGTGTACGGAGATGAGCACACTCGCCTGCTCAGCGGCTTGTGCAGCAGCAATTACAAGACTGCCCTGCGAAGATGTGATGGCCCATGGGAGAAGCTCGATGATTAATGGCGAGCAGTTCTTCTCAGCAGCCTCAACCAAACTGTTTATATCTTCTACGCTGTGACTATGTGTAATCAGTATGGATACAAGTGATCGTAAACAGACATTCGTACGCTTTTGCGGTAAGAACACTATTCTCACATTCTGCAGCTTCTCGCATTATTCTGATGGTTTTGTTGTCGGCCAGCTGCGGTTGTGGCATTTGTTGGGGTGGAATTATTGACGTGTATAGAGCAAACGCCGAAAGCAAATATCCTTTGGCGGCGATTTATAGACAGGTCATGATGCCTCACGTGAAGGCACCATTTGATGCATCAATAAATTTTCAACAAGTAGACCTGAAGCCTGGCCTGGCAGAAACATCAGTAAAGGCTTCTCGGTCATCACGGTTACATCGCAGCGATGCCCCATACAGGCGGACATTACCAACGGAGGAATTGCCTGAACTGGATTACCGAAGTACATGTATCCATGGCCTGTGACATTTTCTTTATCTCGAGATTGCGGTTTCTTGGCGCGCTGAATCAGCATCACCTTGAAATTCACGAATAGATGTTGCAAGCCAAGTTGGTAGCGAATCGCAAAACACACATCACGAGTTGGTTTGGCTGCAAGACACAAGTCTACAATTGTAGGGAAAGTATTTTATTAATCCAGCATCTTTGAAATCTCCTCTACTGCCTTATAGTATACCTATTAACAATACCAGGATCGCCAAGAGCAACCACACGGCCGATACCATCTTCATCGTCATTCTCGTCATCAGACCCTCCCATGTCTTTGGAGCCTCGATTACTTGCAAACGCTTCTCGACGACGGTCCAACACGGCAGTAACAGCGCTTATGGCTCCAAAATATTTACTCTGCTGCTGCAGTTTAAGGTGGAAGAACTCATAATCTACATCGGCAACCGTGCCCAAAAAGGTATCTTGAGGAAGACGGTGCTCCTTGCGTCCGAAATCAGTGTCGTGCAGCATGGTGGATGCCGCGACAAAGCAGCAGTGGCTAGTAAATGGCGATGTCAGGTAGCCCTTTTGGTCAACGAGGTCAGAGATTGTGAGCATCTGGGCCATTTTCTGACAAGATATCCGAGCAATCTCGCATCGGTTTTCGCCTTGCTCATCAACGGCATTCTCCACCAACGGGGCTTCTTCGAGAAGAGGCTTGCCAGATGATCTGCTGCTACACGCAAGTTGCAGCCCCTGTCTCGCATTGCGAGAATATGAGTTTGACAGCAGTGCCATGAAGGTGTAAAAGAACATGTGCAGCAGTAGAAATGACCCGGATTGGTTGCTAATCATTGACAGCTTGTAGTTTGGAATAGTAAATGCCAGCTCAACTGGAAGTGCGTTATAGCTTTGCAGTAATTTCTGTCTCATTCGAGGCAGACTCATATCATCCAAGTCGCCGGTTGTCTGCGGTGATCTGCCATTCTGGCTGTGATCAGCGGACGGGCGATTCAGTAAGCACAAGGCCTCCGAAAAATGCAACATGAGGGTTACCGTCGCCGGGAAGATGATATTCTTCATGGATATAGCCTCATCACAGTCTAGCTGAACTATTTTCATGTCATGTGCTGTAGGCAATGAAGTCTCTATCTCGCTCTGTCGGATTGTAGGTGGTCGACCCGTCACCAAAGAAACGCACACGTCGAGTATGAAGACTGACCAGAACAAAACATGTCGCGCCATTTTCTGGTGCATGGCAGACTCTTCATCAGTCATTGTATAGCTTCCGCTTGGACTGGGTCGTGCATTATCATGAAAGCTAAAGTGCGGATCGGCGTTGGTTTCTGGGGTCTGGTGGTATCCTAAATCTTGTGCCATCCGTATTGCCATGCCGGTGAGCATCCAAAGGCCTGCCTTTCTTGTTAAAACGTGTTTTAGCGGTTATACTTTCAATAGCTTACGCACCTGTTTCGCTATTATTCCCAAACTCCGCCCACGAGAGAATGACAAGTCCAGACAGAACCTCTGGCTCGGGAAGGCTGAGCAGTGACATGAGCTGCTCCTTGGCCTTCTTCAAGAAAGGCGCACCACGACTCCAATTAGTAGTATATCGGTCATGCAGATAGGCCAGTGGCCCTTCGGCCGAACAAAATCGCACGGTAATGGCAGCAATTGCGTTGAGCAGAAAACTCGATGCTTCTCCGGTTTGGACGTGGCCAATGAGGATTTCGGGGTGCAAAAATGGAAAATGGCCGTGGAAATGCTCAAAGAAAACATCCAAGATCACAGGCATAATGTCAGGATGTGGTTGGCAATTGCTCTTGTCAAACAATCTACTTTGCTCCGATGCTGTAGAAGACGGCGACACTGTGGTGCCTCGGCCAAAGTAGCCGTCCGCTTCCGAGTTGGACCGATCGCCATCGTTGCTTTCATCCTGGTCCGGACTCACAGTTACTGTAAGTCTGCGAAACCCAGGTACCACGGCTGTCGGCCCAAGCCTGCGGTAGTACCGTAGCTTCACAAGTCTCGGCCTGGAGCAGACGACCGTGGGGGTCTGACTCTTTGCTCGACCAGGGACAAAGTACTCCTGGCCACCACTGTCAAAATGATCCAGAACATCCACGCCAAAGATGAAATCTGGCAAGTCTGTCCATCCTTGCGATATATCCAAGCCTGGCTCTGCAAAGAGCGCTTCGAAGGTCTGCTCCGGCTCTTCATAAATCCCAAGATTGAGCGAGTCGGTCCTAGTCAATACTGCCAACTCGCCATCGTCTGACCGAGCCTCGGGCGTGGCGCGTGGACGTACATGGCTCAAAGAGACGATTTCCTCCTCATTTGGACTGACTTGGATGTTTTTGTGTTGCGCATCACTGTCGTCTGTCCGCTGCTGATGCTTGTCCATCATCAGTTGATCAACAGTGGTGGCTTTCATTGGCGTCGGGCCACAATGCTTTCTCTTCCTGCGCCGCCTTCCATCTACCACATCCCATTTGCAATCAAGGCTCGAATTCTTGCACGGCTGACACTGCTGCATCTCTGGTTGTTGGTCTATGCTACCAGTGACACATTTGATCTTGCGACGTCGGCACATCCGGCACGCAGCGGTCAGTTGTCCTGCCCTACGCCTATCACGAAGTTGACGGCCAGTGACAAAGTCGGTGGCGGTCCATACACGAAAGCTATTTTTGCTTGCATCGGGCCATTCTTCTTCACTTTCTTGACGAGCCATGGCTGTAGATTGAAGCCGCCAGTGCTAGCTCCAGTACGGATGGCTGGTTGTTCAGCAAAGGATTCCCCCAGAGGACATACTATGCAGCTGGGGAAGTCTACTAGAATATTTCCCACTGGGCGAGCGAGCTTTGGGTAGCGGGCAGGATCCCGACCACTGACAGACTTTCATGCCACCACGGGAAAGGCGGGCCGCTCTTCGACACCGTATTCCAAGAAACACAAGATGAACGTGCAAATATGATTCGTCGCATTCGCAAAGTATCCTATTTACTTCAATTGCAATGACTCACTGCGCTGTACTAGGCAACAGGCTATACCATGCACAAATTTTCGTGCCATCACGCGGAGCAGAAAACCAGTTTTGTCAGCGGCTGCTGAATACCGGATTTGCATCGGGCTTACTTAGAATAGTATATCTGTCACGCAGAACAGGAATT
>FWCC01000246.1:0-38108 GCA_900169235.1 Zarea fungicola
TGGGGGCGTGGCACAAGTATATGTCTGTCTTTGATACGGAGTAACTTGTTAGCTAACTAGTGGTGTTAAACAACCGTGGTGTTTAAATTTAGCAGCACCTCAGCCTGCATTCAGCTTCCATAACTTCTTGCCTGGGGTGCCAAGGCTTGGACATTGCCATCTGACCGGATTCAGGCGACTGCGTAAACCCATGTTGGAAAAATTGTCATGGCTGCTACTGAATCACTCGAATTGACTTCTTGTCTTGTCGCCATGGGCCGCGTTCAACGTTACTTATGGCGTTTTGCCGATTTAGGTGGCACTACGGCCTCACCGTAGGCAAGCAGCCTCATTGGCGTCAACTTTTAGCACAATGTTGTTTTGGGCTGCTCAATACCTACCTTGGGTAGATTACTTAACTACCGTATTATTACAGACCAATGACAAAACAAAGATTAGTTCCCAACAACCCATGGTGAATTGCTCAAAAGAGAATAGCTGGGCTTCTTGGAAATTGGAATCACACAGCCACCACTCTGCTCTTACTCCATACACCGTAATTCACCTTTGGCACACCGACATGTACATGCATATGCACCTTGTGAAGCTTTGGTCATTCATCAAGATTCAATTAACTAGTTATTGACCACGCCAGTTAGCCAAGTTGGCAAGTTAATTGGCTGTCCTCGACCGAGGTACTTTTGCTACCACTAGCATAGCCAGACAGCGTTTATTAGCCGGGAAACATCATTTCGCCACCTTGGCAGTCCCTCAATGCCACAAATTATTGCCAAGCCAGGGCCTTTTGTCCACGGAGCACTGCCCGAGAACAGCAGTTGACGGGGAACTGCTGCTTACTCTTGACTACAGGCGCGAGTACTTTTGCAAGCCTGCTTGTAGTTTTACGGACCCCAGCAGCATCCTTCTGGAAAAAACAGCCAGCCAAGCAAAGCCAATTGAAGGAGCCCACGACCGTCTAGACTAGCTCTGGTTCGTGGGAAAAGCTTTTTTCGGCCGCCAACTAGTTAACAATCCTTGAAGAAGCCCTGGCTGTTTCCTCCGCTGTCGTCTCCGCCGCCCCAAGAATCCTCTTCCTGCAGCCAATTTTGTACGTGGTGAGCGGATGCCAACGCCGCCCGACTAGTTAGCTAACTAGTCAACTAACCAACTAGTTAGTCCGCTTTCATGCCCTGCGCCCATCGTTTTATAGCTGCCCTGTCGAAAAAGCCTCTATAGGTACGGATACTCCGTACACGCTCCGGCCTGAATGCTCTAGTGCAAGATCCCCTCCCAAAGAGGAAGCTGCTTGGTCTAAGAATAGACTCATGCAGGAGACGCAATGTTACCTGATTTTTCTACAGCGACAGGGGTGTTTTGACCTTTGAGCAGCCCGAGCCGAGCAGCCGTATTAGTTATTGGTGCTTTGTCTGTCGAGACGGACGGAAACCACACAGACTTTGGTGTCCAGGCGTAGGATGAAGATGAAACAGCCTAGTGTCGTCCAAAGGCAATGTCCTGGCCAAATTACACTACTTTGTAGAGCAGAGGGGCAGGTACGGAGTAACTAGGTACGTACTCCTCCTGCGCTGTACTCCGTACACGGGTACATTATTCCAGCGGCTGCATGTAACTGACTTGGGGTAGCTTCCCTAGCGCAGCGCTACGAAAGGTCTTGACTTGGGCGCATCGACAGGGCTGTCGAGGTGCGTTTGACTGGGGTAGTTGCTAAGGTTTGGTACTAGCAGACGCATGATGGACTCTGGGGGGCAAAATGTCCGCAGCTAACAAGGCCTTTTGTACCGAGTATCATGGAAACAAAATAACCAAAGTAACCAAAGGAGCTATGGCCGGGGCGACCTGCCGAGTGAAGAAGCTGCCTTCGTTCAAGTGGGTAGAGCGGCCGGGCCAGTGGGGGCTATATCGTCGACAGGCCTAAATGCAATGTACCTCGCTCGAGTCAAAGCGAGGGCGTGGGACTCGGCCACCACTCTAGCTGCTGGAGAGCTTGAAAATGTAAGTGGAGAGAGCAATTGAGGAGGCTGCCGGGGAGAGTCGATGCACGTGTTTATTTATCCCGACGGATAGGTTGGTGGTGGAAACGACGCTCGGGTTATCCGTAGATGCTGTTGGATGGGTGGTCTCGTACAACCAACGGCCTTGGGTCACTGCGTCTGGCGTCGACGTCTGGAACCAAGGTCAGTAGAACGCATGTTGCTGGTAGTTGCAGATGAAAATATTGTGCTAAATAATGGAAAAACAATGGAAAACTACCCGGCTTGTCTGCGGGACTTGCAGGGGTAGTGGTAGTATTAAACGTCGTTTGAGGAGACTTCTGCATGCAATTGTGATTTTCTAGGGAGCAACTTAATTATTCCAGAGAGTGCAAACACCCTAAAAAAGCACGCACCACCATCCCGGGTTCCACCTTCCATCTTCCATCTGGGTCTTCCGGGCCTTGTCCATGCTTGTCCATGCTCGTCCCTTGTCCTGCCTTGTGTGGTAGTTATACCGCAAGCTATGCCACCTGCTATGCCTCAACCAGCCCAGCTCCCTGTCAGCCTTCCATCCCGTCTTCAATACCTCCCAGGCACCTCCATGCATTGACCAGCCACACCAACAAACATAGACATAGACACAGGCACAGACACAGACAGACACAGGCGACAAGTGTTCTTTTATTCTCAAAGCCGCCTCAAATCGCCAATGCCCCTGCTGAGCTGTGTTTTATATCGGCCCGTTTCTAGCAAGGCCGTTTTTTTCCTCACCTCGCAGCGCCATTCCGACCAATATTTGCTCGACTAGCTACTCCATACCTACAATTATTCGTTTAATTAAAGACACCAAGCTCAAACTTAGCTCATCTGAGAAAAAGTTACGGGCACCCACATTGAAAGATTCAGATATACCTTGCAGATCTTGCCGGATACTTTGCCTCCGACACACCGGCCGGACACCGTTTGTCTTGCCTTGCGACTGCGGCCTCTTTGGACACCTCCAGCCACCACCACCACAGTACGGAGTAGTCACGACAGGCCAGTCGGCAAACACACAGACACGACTCAAGCCTACAAGCTCTATTCGTCCAATTTTCAGCCGTTTTCATCAGGCTCCTTTTTGTCATGTTCTTGCATCAGACTTGCTCAACTCCCAACTAAGCATCTCTTTGTCACAAAGCAGACATCGCAACAGACTGCCACAGAGCGTGCGACATTAATCTGTCCGCAGTGAACCCGCCATACCACACATCCCGGCGCTATATCCAGCAGTGCCATAAGCCGCCTCTGCATCTGCATTGCAGCTTGCCTTTGAGCCTGCGCCCGTCTTTATTCTTGCTACCTCAAATAACCGTGCGCTGCGGGCATCTTGCATTCTGCATACTTTGCCACTGCATCTTGATCCTGCGCGGACCATCGCCACCGTTGGGTCCCTGGTACACGCGCCCTGCAGTCTCTGAAGTCTCTGCACGCCTCCCTCTCACACCCACCCCCGTTCGGCTCTCCAGGATACTTCATCCGGTAGCTTGCTATTAACTGACGACTTATCGTCTGCTCCACTCACCTGCAGCTTGTTATTGTGACCTGCCAACGACCTGCTCCGCGCCTTCGATTCTGGGCCGTGGCTGGCCTCCTTCTATGTTGAGAAGCTACAGCGACGGCTACAAGGACGACTCAAAAGGAGAGCTTTCTCGCTGCTCCTAATTTCGCCAAAAATCTCATCTTTAAGCTGGCCTTGTTACCAGTCGCATCGCATTGCATCACAAACATGGACCATTCCTCGCTACCCTCTATTTGGGGTCGGCATGATGCCGAAGACGAGCAGACTCTCGAATTCCTCAACCACATACCCGACGACACTGGCGCCCTGAAGCGACGCAGGCGACTCCCCACAGACTCTCCCAGTCCCCCTGGATTCACAAAATCCAATGGCCGCTGGCTTGACCCTTTAAAAGGTAGACCAACCCCTGCCCATGTCCCCCAACGAAGAAATGCCTGCCTCCTACACCACGCCGTCTTGCCGCACTTTACATTTGCCAAATTGTGATCGCGCCATCGAACCAGGATTTGGTCAATCGCTCGTCATTGCCTCGCCTGGTCACGAAACATCATCACTTCCAAGGAACAGAATTGTTTGCTAACATTGGCGCGAAACTAGAAAACTTGGATGACTTATTGAATCGATTACATTGCGATGCGCCTTTGCAGAAACAGCGGGGGGCCAGAATGGAGCCGCATGATACTTCCCTCGTGACACCACTTTTCAACATACCTGCGGAACTCTTACATGCCGTCTTGTCATACCTATCCCCATTTGATCTCTTGAATGTCACAGCCACCTGTCGCACCCTGCGTGAGTATGCTGTTTCCGAGCTGCACTGGCATCGGTGCATACAGCGGAACCTACCCGGCGTCTGGCTCTCGACGCCTGGTCCATGCCAAACATATCGCCAACTGTTTGCTGCCCTCGACCGATTATGGTTCCTGCCACGCTATAAAATATGGTTCAGTGACCGTGACCTCATGGGTAAGCTGGTAATTGCCCGATACGACCAAAGACGAGGCTCAATTGAAGCGTATCAGCTCCTCGCGGTTAGTCGCCGCGACACATACAATCACTGGCCAGCGGACAAGGAGGTCATCATTCACGGCTTCGAGCCCAAGGTCAATCTACACCTTGACAAACCCGTCTTGCAATTCAAGGTTCAGAGCGAGCAAGGACGGGCGGAGCACACATTCCGCTCTCGCCCCGGTGCAAATCGATTTGCCGATGAGATGCCCATGACGCTAGACGACAGGCTGGCGGGCATGTTTAGTAATTTCATGCTCACTCGCCCACTCGACCCAGAAGAGGCAGATAGAAGCCTCTCGAGAGATTACCCTTACGATCACATCTGGCCACCACCAGCCATCCCGGCCCGCCACCATGTATCTGGCGTCGAATCCGGACAAGCGGTGGTGCAGACACCCACCCACGACCGGCCTCGACATCGCTCGGAAGTCTCTGACCAGACCTTCCGTATTCGGCAATGGATGGAGCTCACCGGGCCACCTCCTCCGCCGGTAGCCTGGGCTGCGCCTTTACCCAACGGCGAGGGTGCTGCAGCTCCCATTGGCGTGCATATTGGTGAGGAAATCGTTACGTACTCCACTCTAGATCCCACACTTTACACACCGACGGCCACGAAACCGTGGCGTGGGATCTGGGTGGGCGACTACAGCGGCCATGGGTGCGAATTCCTATTGGTGAACCAGCCGGACGATCCTCCCGCCACCGATCTCGAGCTCGGGCTGAAACGAGGCGCCGAGGAGAGTGAAGATGATTGGCAGACGAGGAGGCTTGACGCACGAAAATACAGGGGCCGGCTGGAGGCAATCAAGCTGACGGGTGACCCCAATATTCCTCGCGGCGAGTATACTTTTGTGGCCGATGATCTCGGCCCAGAGGGCTACGTTGGTGATGCCCAAGATGAGCTGTTTGCAGGTGCCCGCATGGTGAGGAGCAAAGGGCATGTGGCTGCAGCCGGGTTCCAACGGGGTAAGTGTACAGCCGCGGTGGCCCGTCAATATGCGCGCTATTATACTAATGGTTCATTATAGATAAATTTATTGAAAGTCAGCTTATTCTCGTATCCCATAATCGACTGGCGCAATATTGGGTGGGGTTCGGTCACATAAGCTTTTTTGAGCGGGTGCATATTGATGAATTCATTAAGACATGATGCATGAAGTATGAAAATCTCCGGATATGTAGCGGCAACTTTTAGTGCATATTATGTATAGAAATATGCAAATTTTTGAATACCACGGAGAGAGACGAAAAGCAATGGCATAAGTCAAAGCCACACAAGCGTTGGCCTGTCCACGCTAGAGGCGCACGCCGTGGTGTATAAATACAAATCGCATCGATCGTGTCGTCCAAGGTTTTTGGAAGGAGGAAAAAAAGGGTAGTGGCTTCTGTTCTACTTTAGCCTGAAGACCTGCCAGACTCCCATCCTGGAATATAAAAGGCTGTCGTCCGGTCCGCCGCCTCCCTTGCCCACTTGGCATCCTCGCCGCTCTCGACAGCGACCTCGCGCCATCTCTCGCTGGACCGCTCCGTAAACGCGGCCGCCTCCTGGGACGCCGCCCATTCCTGCTCCGACGGCTTGGGGAGGCCGGCCAGGTGCAGCGCCAGCCCAGCCAGCGTCATATCCCAGCCGACGCCGCCGGCCCCGGGACCGTACTTGCTCCAGTGGCTGTCCATGGGAACGGTGTGTGCCACTGTCAGTGTTGTAGTAGCTGCCTCCGCTGCCTCGCTTCCCCTCTCTGCACCCGCCGCCGCATCAAGAGTGACGCGCACGGCGCTAATGGCCTCGCCCACCTCCCACGAGAGCGCGTAACCGTGGTGCCGGCGGGGGTCGCACTCGGTGATTTGCCCGTGCGCGTTGCCGGTGATGCTGTAGTGGCCGTTGACGCGCAGGTCGCCCGAGACGGGGGCGTACCAGGACGCCAGGCGCGCGGGGTCCGTGACGGCGTCCCAGAGGGTCTCGCGGTCGGTGGGAAAAGTCTGGGAGAGGGAGATTGTGTGCGTGGGCCTGTGGTTGGCGTGTGTGAGGACGTCCTTTTGGATGGAGCGGGTGACGGCGTCGACTTGCTTGGTGTAGTCCATGATGGGAGGGCGGGGGATTGTTGAGATGTATGTATGCCTTGGTCTTGTGGTTTTTTTTTTTCCCTTTCTGGCGGGGTAGAGATGCAAAATGAAAAGAGCAGACCAAAAGAAGGGAAAAAATTAAGGAGGGGAGAGCTTTGGCATTTGCGATGGAGCTTATGAAAGCTTTATTTTATTAAGCATTGACGTAGCGGTTGCCTTGCTTTGGGGAGTTTGTCGATCTGTAGGTGGCCGATCACTTATATAACTAGTAAGTGGTGTTCGGTGACGCATTTGCCCACATTTTGCTGGGCGCATTCACGCTGAAAGAACCGGCGCTGGCGACCTTGTTTAATCTATGTGAACAGGGCTGAATTGAAACGAGGCGCAACTGGACACTGATACTTGGGCCTCGCCCTGCATATACACAACTGGGAAATGCTTTGAGGATTGAAAATCGAGGCCGAGGACTGCCATTTAGTTAATCACTGAGTCTCCGAGCTTGGCATAAATTTAGAAGTTTCTTCTTTGACACATTCTTCGTTTTAATTAGCTAACCTAAATGGTAGCATGTAATGTTAGAAATCACCATCACTTGGAGGGAGGTTATCTCTATAATTCTTCTGTGTTGGGTATTCAATCCCTTTTAGCTGCCGTATATGCATGCGCCCTATATACAATGATTTATCAGAAAAAATCCAATTATTTGCCCTTGGTCTTTTCAGCCTGGGCCTTTTCAAAGATCCAGTCATTGAGGCCGCTCTTGTTGCGCGCAATCTCGACGGCATAGAACTGCATGCGGGGAACTGTTACCATAATTAGCCAGTTGCCCAAAAAAAGAAAAAACTCTAGGTCCAAGATCCACAATCAATTCACCCAGTGAAACGTACCGAAAAGAGTCGTCTCCTGCTCGTATTCGACCTTGGGGCTGTTGCGCAGCATGGTGCCAAAGCTGTAGTCGTCCACCTTCTTCTCATACGCCATGAGGAACTTGCGCCAGCGCTCCTTGCCTGCCTTGCTCTTCATAGCATCCTCGTCAATCACGGCCGCGGGGTCGAACTCGGGGAAATCCGTCTTGAGGTGCTCGTAAATGTCGTCGTCGAGCTTGGTCAGGCGCAGCGCCGAGCCGCGGACGCGCTTGAGAATGGCCCAGTATGTTTCCAGGTGCTGCACAGCCTTGACGGCGAACTGCTTCTCCATCTATTGTTTTCAAACACAAAATTCGCATGGTTAGCTTACAGTCTCCCGTCTATTGTGGCATGTTGACTGTCGGTGGTGCTTGTTTGGCTTTGCTCCCAGTGACATCATGCACTGCAACTTTTGCGCTCTGCACTCACATCCTCCATGTTGACGGCATCCTCAGCGTCGAAACCGGCGGGGACCTGCCCCCCGGACACTTGCATTCTCTCCATAGGGTCCATGATGGTCGTTATGTCGTATATTCGTCCGTTAGCCGGTAGTGAATGGCAAGTCTTGAAAATGCTAAAATCTTGACGTGGGGCAACAGCCGAGTCGCAAAGTGGGATGGAGGGGCAGAGTCAATCTCTACAGTGCGACACTGGGACGCACTGTATTGGAGAGGCGCTTTCGACACTACTCGAACTTGGGAGATGCTTCAAGCAGATTCCATTATGTGGCCAAAAAAAAAAAGGTGAAAATGAGTTCGATACCATACGCAGGCTACCATTCCGTACTCGGCCATTATCTACACTATGATGCAAAGGATGCAAAGCAGGTTGGCAGTGCTTGGCTGCTCAAGAACAATGCTAAGCCGCGCCATTGAGCAAACAAAATGTGAGCCCGGCCACGGCGTGGTGCAACCACAATGCTTACCGTCGCCAATACATTTAGTATTGAACAAACTTTGGTCTAAAAAAGGATCACTCTGAAAGAAAATGAAATGAGGTTGTGCCTGCGGTCCGGCCGCTGCTGGCCATCTTCTAAATTCCCAACTCGCCATATACCAAAAGCTACGGGTTAGCAAGACAACACCAGCATCGGCAACAGTTTCAATCATGAAGGACGAGATTTATAAGACCAAATTGGCTGTTCCGTCGGCGTCTACGACAGAAATGATGGAAACCAATCCGAAATGGAAACACTTGTTTGCCTTCACCACCCGACGCCACTTGCCCTATCTCGTCGGTGGCGGCCTGTCTTCCGCCGGTGCTGCCGCTCTCCGCACCGTCCTTGCTATCATTCTGGGTCGAGTCTTTGATGTGGTTGCTGCCTTTGGAAACGGCCAGAAATCTGGGGTCGAAGCCTTGTCGGACGTATCTCGATACTGCGTTATCCTGGCCGCTCTCGGAGTCGCCCAATGGGTAGTCAACTCACTATTTCTCGCGATTTGGATTGTATTTGGAGAGGCCCAGGCTTCTGCTGTTCGAGACATCATTTTCAAAGGTCTTTTGACAATGGGAAAGGCCTGGTTTGACTCATTACCGGATGGTACCACTGGTCTAGTTGCATCCATTCAACGGTAAGCCACCCATCAACCCGCCACGGGGATACTACTAAATGCGAAAACAGGAAGACAAATGAGCTTCAAGTTGCAACATCACAGGTCTTTGGGTACTGGCTGGCCGATCTTCTGACTGCTCTGGGTTCGCTGATAGTGGCGTTCTATACGTCAAGGAGGCTGACCCTGGTACTACTCTCTACGCTACCAGTGTCCATAGCAGTTATTGCATTTACTGGTCAAAAGATCCAGCCAGCTATTAAGATGCAGACCTCGTATTTGGATTCGGCGTCCAAATTCCTTGCCGGTTCATTGGGCGGAATTGACATTGTCAAGATGTGCAATGCTTACAGCCACGAAACAAACAACTACATGGCTCAAATCAAACATGCTGCCATGCAATATCGTCATCAAGCCAGATTCAATTCTATCCAAATTGGCTACATCAGATTTTGGGCTGTGGCAATATTTGTCGTCGGGTTCTGGTACGGACTGGTCCTTGTACAGAAAGGTGAACGACCAGGACAAATATTGACGACGTTTTACTCTGTCTTGGCAGCTTTGCAGGGTATTGAGTCTCTACTACCGAACTGGCTGGTGTTTGAAAAGGGAATGAGTGCGGGTCAGGTTCTGCAAGCCTTGAAAGCCGAGGTAGCTTATTCTGCTGATGACCGTGGCTCAGTCCGACCAGACTATTTTGTTGGCACAATTGATCTAAAAGAGGTTCGTACTGAAGCTATTATTGGCTGAAAAGACATGAGTCTGTTGCTGACAGCGTTAAACAGGTTAACTTTTCATATCCAACAACACCAACAATCACACGCCTCGAACGCTGTACACTTTCCATTGCTGGAGGAGAGTCTACGTTTCTCGTGGGTCACAGCGGATCCGGAAAAAGTACTGTTGCACAGCTCATCACGAGGGTATATGACACAGCGGATGGCTCGATATATATTGATGGTTGGCCTATCAAGACGCTCCAGCCCAAGTGGATTCAACAACACATCATGCTCGTGGAGCAGATGCCCGTCATCTTTAGCGATACTCTGTTTCGCAACATCATGCTTGGTCATCGTAACCCAGACTCGGTTGAGAACCAACAGGTTCTGGAAGCCTGCCGGATATTTGGGCTTGAATCAACAATTGCATCAATCCCGGGCGGCTTGCACGCCGCCATTGGCGGCAAAGGCTGTCCCTTGAGTGTGGGCCAGAGGCAGAGGATAGTCCTGGCGAGAGCCTACCTCAGAGATCCCGCTATACTTGTTCTCGACGAGCCGACTTCTGCTTTGGATCAGAGCAGTCGAGAAAGCATCATGCAGGAGATTAGAAAATGGAGAAAGGGCAAAACCACGGTTTTCATTTCCCATGATCTCGCAGGGATAAAAGAAAACGACTTTGCTTATGTCTTGGATAATGGCTCCGTGATTGAACAAGGACTTAAACAAGCATTGGAGTTGAATCCGCATAGCATTTTTTATTTGGCTTCATTGGGCGAGAAAGAACTAGACAATACTGCGCAGATCGAAATCAACATTATCCCGCCACCTGCTGACGATACTGTGCCAGAATCTAAAAGACATTCACGAGCACCACCCACATCCAAATCATTTCTTATGAGTCAGTCAAATTCCGCGCGATATAGTACAGGGTCGTTTCTGTCTCCTAGGATTTCTATGTTTTCAGTTGGCATTCGACCTGTCGATGCCGGCATGGTAGTCAGGCCAACATACGTCCCGGTGACCAACACGGACCGAGCAGATCAATCTCAGCCCATAAAGCATCTACAAGTACCTCTAGTCAGTCGGGCTACATCATTTATAAATCGACAGTTTCAGTCAACACCTTGGCGAAGTTCATTTGGCTTGAATGTTCACAACCCGCCAACATCGTCTCCTCACTCCAGCCCATCCTCTGTTCCACTCTCGGCTGGAACCGGTCTCCCGAAGCATACCCCAGAACGCAAACGTCGCGTCGTTAACCTTGGGGTGCTCCCCAAAAAGTCGAACAATATGAGCAACCTGTCTTTCTTCCAGATTCTTCAAACCGTGATACCTTGTCTAAATGCGAAAGCTGTTGCTCTTTTCGCAGTTGGCATCGTTGCGACTGTCGTAGGAGCTTTGACAACACCAGCCTTCTCATTCTGTCTCGCAAAACTTCTTGCAGCAATGTGGTCCGCGGGGGATAAGAGCGACGAAGGAAAACGCTGGGCGTTGTACCTTGTTGCCATCGCCTTTGTTGACGGCGTGTTCTCCGGTACAGGCCACTATCTTCTGGAGTCGTCGGCGCAGTCGTGGGTAGACGCTCTTCGCCGTTCCACCTCTCGGAGCATTCTTCGCCAGCCAAAGTCATGGTTCATGGACGACAAGAATTCGCATGCGCGCATCATTGAGACTCTCGATGTCCACTGTGAAGAGATGCGAAATGCTCTCGGCCGCTTTGTACCCATCATACTCTCGGTCACCGCCATGGTATTCGCCTCCGTTGTTTGGGCTCTCATTATCAGCTGGAAGCTAAGCCTTGTTGCCCTTGCGCCGCTACCGCTTGTCATCGCCGCGTTGAAAGGCTACACGTACCTTGGCGACATGTGGGAGACGCGGTGTGCGAATGGTGTCGAGGAGACAGGCACAATTTTGGGAGAGGTCCTCGCGTCTATCCGAACGATTCGCAACTATACGTTGGAGAACTACTTTATTTCCAAGTACACACGAAGCAACAACAGTTGTCTTGGCCTCGGGTTCAGAAGAGCGTTGTACACATGCCCGCTCTTTGGTCTGTACCAGGCCTTTAGCTATGGCCTCACGGCTCTGCTGTTCTACTATGGCACATCGCTGTTGGCCGACGATGCGACTTTATCTGTAGGGAAGATACTGCAAGTTATGAACCTTCTTCTCTTCAGCATTACCAGTGCGACCGAGTTGCTAAGTGCCATGCCGCAAATCACAATGACGACGGCGTCTGCCTCGCGCGTCCTCGCTTACACGCAGCTTCCCGAAGGAGAACCGGAACACAAGGCTGACAGGTGGTTTCAAGGCTTCCGTCCGAGTCCTCTGCCGATTCGCATGCGCGATCTCTCATTTACGTACCCAGGCAAGACCGACAACAAGAACGGCACCCTGACACATTTCAACCTCGACATACTGCCCGGTCAGTGCACAGCCATTGTCGGCCCCTCCGGGTCCGGCAAGTCGACCATCCTATCTCTCCTTCTGCGCCTGCAGAAGCCCACGCCTCTGTTCTCGCTCACCTACGCCGGCAAGCCCTGCTCGGCGGTACACCCGCAGCAGCAGCAGCGGCAGCTCCGGGACGCGATGGGCTACGTGCCGCAGACGCCCTTCCTCTTCCCTGCCACGATCCGGGCCAACATCCTGTACGGCCTCGACCCGTCCTCGCCGCTGTGCCACGACACCCACGTGCGCGCCGCGGCCCGCGACGCGCGCATCGACGAGTACATCATGTCCCTGCCCGCGGGCTACGACACCGTCGTCGGCGAAGGCGGGACCGCGCTGTCGGGCGGGCAGGCGCAGCGCGTCACCATTGCGCGGGCGCTCGTCCGGCGGCCCGCGCTGCTGGTCATGGACGAGCCGACGAGCGCGCTGGACGCGGAGAATGCGCGCCTCATCCGCGCCTGCGTCGTGAATCTGGTGGCGCGGTGGAAGAAGGAGAGGCGGCCCGCGGCTGTCGTGGTCGTGACGCACAGTGTGGACATGATGCGCGCGGCGGATACGATTGCCGTGGTGGAAAATGGGCGGAATGTAGAGCAGGGTACGTTTGGGGACTTGTGGTTCAATGGCGATGCGTTTAGGAGACTGATTGGCAGGAAGGACGGGGGGAGAGTTTGAGTTTCTTCGAGAAGCAAGTTAAGTTGATGAGCAGCAAAAAATCTGGCATCTTTGTTTTACGATCCATACGGGCATTGTTATGTTGTGTTCCATTAGATTTTATAGTCAAGATCTTTGCTTCATTTATTAGTGTCCGCAGCTGGCAATAAAAAAAAAGAGACGAAAACGTCTTGTATATGCGATTTGTCCTAGTAAATAACAAAAGATATAAAAATGGGAACAAATGAATCTATATGTACCACAGTTTTTTGTCATACGTCGTTATGTTGCAAGAAAACCCATGGGACTAATAAACCAAGAAAGGGGGCGGGAAATAACGAAGAGAAGAAATCCTATGCAAGCAGATGATGAGAAAATGTGCAACGAAAAGGCTAAATCCAACCGACTAAATGCCAAGCCTTATAAAAAAGAAGATACAAAAGACTGAGCACCTCATTCACCAATGTGCACAAAAAGTGTAATCCAGTTCCCTTTTCTGTAGCCGGCTGAAAATGAATAGGCAAGACTCGATGCTGTAAAAGAGATAAAGGAGTATCATGCAAATTAAATAAGAAACTAGTCCAAAGAGAGAGACGGGGAGAAAAGATAGCCGTAGCTTCTATCGACGCTTGGAGCGAAGGAATGATTCCCATGTAAATCCATTACGCGCCTTTGCGCGTGTATGTGTGAGAGTAGTTGGTCGGGTCTGCTCGACCCAGACGTGTCGCGCTGGCACCGTTCTGCGAGGACGCTGTCTGCTGCTGTCTCCTCTGCCGGCATTCATATACCGCAAGAGGTTCTCATCCTGACTTGGCGGCACGCGATGATTGATATACGTGCCGAGGATGGGGTCCTCCTTTGGTGTACCGGGGTGAATCTCGAGGAGGTCGCCTTCCGTTGTCCTACCGACCTTGGCCGCCTCGATAAGACCATCGAGGTCTACGGCGCGGGGCGGCTCCCTGTCTCCCTGGGTAGGCTCGCAGGCGCGCTTGGCGGCAACCTCAAGAGCGTGGCGTTGCTCGGCTGTCATCTCAAGGTCCTCGCCCTCGCCTTTGAGCTGCTGCAGTAGCGCGCGACCGTGGCGGGACATCATCTCTTCGACGGCGTTCATACCCTCCGTCTGCTGTTGTTCATTCCGCGCCTGTTCCTCCTTCTCACGTCTCTGCTCCTTGCGCCTACGAAGACATGGAAGGTGCCGACGAATGGGTCCTGTGACAGTCATAAAGGCAGACTTGACGGCGAGGAAGAAGCTCAGAACCCAGCGGTCTGGGACCTGGCGGATCAGAGCGCCGAGTGGGATGGTGAGGATGCCAAATAGCATGCTCCAGCCCCATTGCGTGCCAGTGAGAGGCTTCGTGTCAAACGCTTCGCCGCCCTTGAAGATGATGATAAACTGGCCAGCTAGAGTGAGGCACTGGACACCGATGAACCAGGGGTTGCGAAGCACGCCTTGGTACCAAATGTCAAGCTTGTTGTCGACACGGCGGCAGTTGTGCTGGTTAAAGAACTGCATCCAGACATAAATGTTAAAGACCAGTGTCTGCAGTTTCTCGACTTCATTCTCGGTACCGGGGTTGAAAATGGACCATCCGATATAGTGGACCAGAAAGACGACGAGCAGCTGATAGATGGCCTGCCCGAGAATCATTTTCCACATGGTGATGCTGACAATCGGGGCGTTGCGAGGTTCCGGCTTTCGCTTCAGGAAGTCGGGCGATGGATGGTCAGTGGCCAGACCGAGGGATGCAAAGACATCCATGATTAAATTGATCCAAAGAAGCTGGACAACTGTAAAGATGGAGTCTCCGACAAGTTCCGAGACAACTGTAATGATGCCAGCCGTAATGTTGATTGTGAATTGAAACTGGCAAAACTTCTTTACCGCATCGTTGACGGTGCGGCCCCAGCTAAGGGCCTTGACGATGGACGCAAAGTTGTCGTCGAGAAGGATAATGGAAGCAGCTTCCTTGGCGACTTCTGTGCCTTGCATGCCCATAGCGAAACCGACATCAGCAGCCTTTAGTGCCAGGGCGTCGTTTGTGCCGTCTCCGGTGACTGCGACAGTCTCATTCATTTTTCGTAGGCGAGAGACCAGGAGGAGCTTGTCTTCGGGGCTTGATCTTGCGAGGACCTGAAGACGAGGGATGACCCTGTCGAGCTGTTCATCAGAGAGTCTGCGGAAGGTTGGGCCATCCATAGCAATACCACCAGATGTGTAGATGCCACATTCAGAGGCGACAGCCTTGGCCGTCATGAAGTTGTCACCAGTAATCATTCGGACAAAGACACCGGCCTCTTGACATTTCCTGACAGAGTCAACAACTTCGGGTCGGAGGGGATCCCGAATACCAAAAAGGCCAACATGGACCAAGCCAGACGCAAGCCATTCTAGGTTGACAGTAGCTGGATCGTCGTCTGGGTTCTCAAAAACCTCCGACGCTTCAAAATCTCGGAAAGCGATGGCAACAGGGCGCAGCATCTGGCCAGCATAGTCTTGAATGGATTCACGGATAGTGGAGCGGTCCTGTTCGCTCAAGCGAGCAGTAGTGATGCGGAAGGTTGGGTCAGCAATTACATAGGCACAATATTCAAAAACGACCTCGGCAGCACCCTTGATGAGCAGTCGGTATCGTCCATTGGGCAGCTTGATGAGAACAGCCATCCATTTCCTTGTGGAATCAAAGGGAAGCATTGTGAGAGCAGGACAATTGGCGCGCATCTCTCGAAGCGGTCCCATGCCAAGATGATCATGGGAAAACTTGAGGAGGGCAGTCTCTGTGCTGGATCCGACATAGCTAGGCTTGGAGGTGTCATAAGTCTCGAAAGCAGTCGAGTTGAGGGCGATGCTGTCCCTTAAAAGATCGCGCATGTTGGGGGAGAGCGTCGAGGTAGCCATGCTCGAGGTCTCGCCGCCGACTACAGCTGTGGTGGGAGCAGCGGCAGGATTGGCAGCGACTTCGACCGTGTCTGTATCATCAAACGTGCAGTCGAGGCCAATGCGGCCAATGACGACAGTCATGTTGTTTTGTGTCAGGGTACCAGTCTTGTCCGAGCAGACAGTGGTGGCGTTGCCCATGATTTCACAGGATCGAATGAGACGGACCAAGTTATTGTCTTTGAGCATGCGCTTGGTGGCAAAGGCGAGGGCAATGGTGACGTTGAGGGCGAGACCCTCAGGAACAGTGATGATGACGACAGTAATGGCCAAGATGAGAATACCAAAGAAACGCTCAGCCTTTTCAGAGGGACCGATGCCCCGGAGGTCGTCGAGGTGAAGCATGAAACGGATAAAGAGAATGAGGAAGAAGACGGAGCCAGCGGCAGCACCAAAAAGAATGAGCTGCTTGCCAAGTCGGCCGAGTTTGGCCTGCAGGGGAGTTTCCTCGACATCCTCGCGCAGAGAGATGAGGGTTCTTCCATAGGTCGAGTTTGCGCCAACCGAGGTGACGAGGTACTGGCCAACACCGCGGCAGATTGTGGTGCCGCTGAAGAGGAAAGGGTCGGCGCTGGTGGCGTGGGCAGGGTCGTGGTCGTTGGCCAGTGTCTTGTGAACATGGGCAGCCTCGCCGGATACGGATGATTCGTCTACATGGAGGCCGGAAGCCTGGATGAGGACTCCATCGGCAGCAAGAACCTCGCCGGCTTCGATGTGCATGACATCGCCGACCATGACGTCGTAGACGGAGACGTGCTGGATTCTGCCCTGGCGCACGACGGCAACATCTCGTTGGGATTTGCGCTGATTGAGCTTTTCGAATTTGTGGTTCTTTTGCCAGTCGGTGGCCGCGCTGGCTAGGATGATGACGACAAGGGCAACGACGACGGTGACGCCGTCCACCCACTCAATGTTTGAGTTCTTGGACTTTTTGTCGACGGACTGGTAGATACCAATGGCGAGAGAAATACAGGCCGATATGGTCAGCAGGATGAGGAGTTTGTCGTTGAAGGCAATCCACATGAGGCGGAGGAAGGACTTTTGCGGGCGTCGAGGTAAGCGGTTGGCGCCGTAGATGCGGCGGCGATCGATGAAGCCGGTGTCGTGATCTTCTCCGAGTCGAAGCGAGAGGCCCTGGCCAGTCGACCTGTGCGGCAACGTCTCCTGTATCCGGGGTGGGCGGTCGTCTCGGGCAGACACAACTGCCTCGTCAAAGGAGAGGGTGCCCGTCAGGTGGGATTCGTCGGCACTGAGACCGGCGGATGTGTTTGCGCGGAGGCCATTGGCAAGGCCGCGAAGACCGCCGAAGACGTCGAGCGCGGTCAGGCTGCGGTAGGTCAGAAGTTTGTGCAGCTGGGTGGTCGAAAAGGCAAAGGGGCTGTCGGGGGCAGGATCTTCGGATCGGATATCGCGAGAAATGTCTTCAAACGAGGCTGGCGCAGTGCTGTTGGTATCAGAGCTGCTGCTGCCGTGGTCAGCGAGGCGCTCATGGCGGGAGGCCGGGCCCGGGACCGGCGTGATTTCGTCCATGGCGATGAAGACGGTCCAGATTCCTGTTCTGCATCTGAGTGAAGTGGTCACACAGATGGCAGAGTCTGGGGAAGGAAGATGGATGAAGTAAAAGAGTGCCAAGGAAAAGAGAAGAAGTAGGCCGACGAACGAATAATAGCAGACTCCTTGCTGCCATTAGTGGTGGTGGTGGAGGTGAAGCCGCCCAGCAATGGTAGCACCGTAGGTCCGCTGGGGTGCACCCGACTGGGGGGCGAGGGGGGGGCCTGGGGGCCTTGGGGGGGACCAAGACCCGCCACCTTGCTGAGTTTATTTTAGCTGGGGTCGGTTGGGTGGGTGAGAATGCGCTGTAACAGGCCCGGAGCCAAAACTCTACAGCGGTATACCACCCCTAAACCCCTGTACGCGTACTAATGAGGCACATCAGCACTCTCCCGCGGGTCCACTACCAAGGTACTAGAGGCTACTAAAAGCGCCGGTTAGCCAGTTACATCAACAGGCTGTGTGCCAGTGGGGTAGCGGCTACAGGCGACCGACCACCTGGTGACTAGCATGCACACATGGGAATGGGGCATTGGAGAGAAATCAGTACTCACTAATTAACAAGTTAGTGTCGGGCGTTTTTTTGTGGATTTCGCCTCTTGTCTTGCAGAGAAACATGAAGTCTCGCGGGTAAACGGACGGACCAGCGCAAAAGGTAGGTGTATCTGGCGCTCATGCTGGGCGCTCAACTACACAAGCTTCGGGGCGGCTTGGCAACGCCATTGGCAAGGGGTTTTATAGTGGCTCAATTTCTAGTTGCTCTGACATGTCTTGACTCCAAGTTATTTTCCCTGTTTTATTTCCTTGGGGTTCATCTATTTTCCTGTCCCGTGACAGTAGATGTGGTAACTGGAAATACAGATAGCTGGTCAGATACAACCAAGAAGTAAGCCACGATAGCGCTGACTGGGGATTGGTGGCTGGTGGATGGCAATGGGTATCTGCACTAGCAAACTACTATACTCCGTAGCCAAGAAACAATTAAATCAGCCACTGATACTACATGTAAGCAAGGTTAGTTCCTAGTTTATCGTCAACGCTACTGGGCTGGCTGCTTTCACTCTGTGCCGCGTCATTCCCGCTCGGTTCTGCTCGGCTTCCACGCAGATTGATAAACGACCTCCCTCACCCCTTGCCATCATCCCATACCCGCAAAGAGGGCCTAATAAACTCAAGGGCCCGGTGTATTCTTCCTCAGTTAGCCTGCCAAGACGCTACCAACAACGCCCACACAAAGTTCGCGGGCCTTTTGTCCTCTCCAAAAGTACGTGGCAAAGTGTGGGGCCGGCCTCGCCGTATGCTGTGCTGCCAAACCTTGCACCTTGAATCAACTACTGGGCACAGTAACGTTTGATGCCATCTGCACTGCACAATATGCTTGGTAGTCCTCCCAGTCCGCTGGGAAGCCAAGCCATCTTTGTTCCTACTCGTCATTGGCATCTCTTTAATTGGACTGGGCAGTATTTGTATCTGTTTACCGTACCAGTATGCTCCCCACTGCTTTGCAAATCTCAACTCCACACAGCAAAGCCACCGGTGACCATTTGCCATCCTCGTTGATCCAACGGATGCATCCATTCCAACTTGATACTGGTCCTATATCCATCCATCCTTGCAACGTCAACAGCCGCCTGCCAATCCTTGGCTTGGCATGGAGCATCCTTATCACGGACCCCACGGTGCCACACAGACGCTCTCCATCTAATCACGGTCTAGACTTTTTCATGTCGCTGCCGAATCAAATCACAAATCTACCCAACACAACATCCAGTTATTACGTTGGTGTAGTTGGATGGTGTGGTTGTTCTTCGTAAATATCTAGCTAGATTCGGTCATCGGCTGCTGCTATGTCCGCCGTAAGCCGCCACGGCGGATCTGCAACCCGGCAATACTAGCATTTGCAATTTATAACCGATCTGCTCTACAGCTTGGGGGGGTTTAAAAGTAAAATCAATCCTCCCTGAAGAAGTATTGTTTGATTATTCCCTCAAGCATTAAAGCCATTTCGTCTGCCCAAGTCGCTTCGGTCAACGTCCGTGACACCGCATCACCAGACGTTATATCTGCGTAAATTGACAATCAAGTGTAAAAACATGGTGGCGCCATTCTCTAATGTGTACAGGGTCAAAGAACTGCCGCTTTTTGATTGCATACATATAGATGTCTGGAAGCTGAGACTACTGCACCTTGCCACGTATAATGCCCTTGGCATCCCATGGCTGTCTCTCAGCTTTTACAAGCCAGGGCTAGACAGGAGCGAGGCCTTCACAATGCTTGTGTTCGGTCCCTATGAGCGCAAAAGACAAGGCGACTTGCTTCATGCTAGTCACACACCACAAGAGCATCATCGTCCCGCACAATGGCTGACACTGACACGCTTACCGGTAAATACCCCCATCACCTCGTACCACCTCCGCAACCTTTGCATTATTTTAGGGAAAGCTTGTCGGAACCCCAGTTACTACAGGTGGTAATTAATATCGGCACGGCACGAGAGTCTAAAGAGCCATCTCGCCGATGAGGCTATAACCATCATCTTGTAGCACCAATAGCCTTTTCGGTATCTAGTTTCTAGCTACACTTGTGTGAAACTTTTGTCCAGCTCGGTGTCTTGCCCTTTTTGTCTACCGAGAATTGTAACTCATGCTTTCAAATTATTCCAGCAAAATAGCATATCGCTTTCGCTGCCCTGACCACTTCCATGGCCTCGCCACGATTTAACTGCCGGCCCAGATTGCCGAGACGCTGAATGGTCTCGTCCGGAACAATAGTGTCATATCGCAAGCGAGACAATGGATTTCCATACAGTTCAAGGCTGGCCCATTGGATTTCCTTATATACATTTATATCATATAAATGTCATCCGCACGCAGATATTGGCTTGTCAAGTGCAGAGCACCACTCACATTCCACCTCAACATGCAGCTCCTTACACAGTGTGCCATCATGACTATGAACATCTTGATGGCTGTCGCGGCTGACACTATCACTCCTAGAGTCATGATTATATCCATGGTAAGTATTATTACAGTTATCTCGTCAAGTTTTACGCCTTCTTTGAATACCAATGCAAACCTGCCGCGAAATCTAGTTTGCCCCCGAAGCACAGACTTGGTACGACAACTTTCCTCTCGCCGGCCTCGGCAACCTCTCTGCCATCAACTTCCCCGTCCGCGGTCTCTCCATTCTCTTTCCCTCCGTATCCTGCACTCGCGGCGGCGAGATATGCCACGCCACCGTCGGCGAGGGCGAGATCAACGCCGCCGCCTCCATGCTCGCCCTCGTCCTCTCGGCAGACCTTGACCTGCGCAAGTCCTACTTCCTTCTCAGCGGCATCGCCGGCGCCAATCCCAATCGTGCCACACTGGGAAGCGTTGCTTTTGCCAGGTACGCCGTGCAGGTTGGTCTGCAATACGAAGTCGATGCGCCACACTCCTCCTCCTCCTCCTCCTCCTCCGATGCCTGGGACACGGCGTACCTCGCCTATGGCACCGACGCGCCGATGCAGTACCCGCGCATCGTGTACGGCTCCGAGGTATTTGAGCTCAACGCCAGACTGCGGGACGTGGCCTATGAACTGGCCTCCGCAGCGGAGCTCGCAGACGATGAGCCGTCGCGAGCTTTTCGTGCGCGATACGATGCAGACACCCCGGAGGCCGGGGCGCCGAGCATCCTAAAGTGCGATGTTACAACGAGCGACGTCTACTTCATCGGCGACAAACTAGCGCACACCTTTGAAAGGACTATGCAAGTGTGGACGAATGGCACGGGAGAGTACTGCATGAGTGCGCAGGAGGATAATGCGCTGCTCGAAGCTCTTGTGCGCGGTGCCCTTTATAATCTGGTTGATTTTTCGAGAATCATTCTCATGAGAACGGGTATGAGACTTTAATTTCCAACCACTACCTCATCATTTTTATTAATGACATTATCGTTTACAGGATCCAACATAGACCGCCCACCTGCCAACATGCCCATCCGCGATTTCATCGCCACAGCGCAGCCCGGCCAGGCCATTGCCACGAAAAACATTTACAACGCCGGCATTCTCGTCATCCACGGCATCATCAACGACTGGGAGCACACATTTGCGTCCGGTGTCGGGGCAGACAACTACATCGGAGACATCCTGGGCAGCCTCGGCGGCAGCCCCGACTTTGGCACCACGCGGACAAGACTGCAAGCGCAGCGGGCAGAGATCCAGATGCTCCAGCAGCACCACACTCCCTCAGAATACGAAACCAGAAGCAACGATGCTACTACGGCTCTGACGAGCACGAACCCAGTGCCAACGCACCGCCAAGCACGGCAGAAGACCAGGTCTTGGCAAGAAAGACGGGGGGCGAACGCCAAGACGTGACCAGAGTTTCTGGATTTCTTTGTCCTATCATGAAAACATACACTTGTAAATAACCGATTTTTAATAGAGTCCTATTCTTTCCTCTCTTGTTTTTGGGTCTGCATAAATAATTCATTAATATCAATATCTCGTGTATAATACAATAAACTTGTTTGTCATAGTTCATTAAAACAGTGTCCTTGCTTGGCAACCTCCCGGGAGGCGAAAAAATCAGTCCTTGTGCCACTGCTGCCCAGCCGAATCTTGTACTACATAAACGTCGCCAAATGCCAAATAGAAAAAGGTGCTAGTCAGATTAGGCGAGAGGAGGGGCAGAGTAGCAAATGAAGAAAACGCGAAAGAAAAAAGAATTCAAAACCCCTCTCTCTCGGGTAATGTGCATCCCCCCACCACGGTCTGGCTAAGAAACGGACAGAAGAGGACTTCTTACCAATGCACCATCTCCCAATCCTCGTGTGCCCCCGAATGCCCACCATAGACACAGAGCGCATCCCAGCGTCCCGCCAGCCAGAGCGTGGCAAAATGAAAGACCATCAGCACGATACCCATGCCGCGAGCCTGAAACAGCCCCCCTACATGGTACGAGGATTGCCCGCCGCCGCCGTGCAGCAGAAGACGCCGGCTACTCCCATGGCTCACGGGCGACGAGGCAAAGAGAAGCTCCAGCGTGGCGACGACGAGCAGCGGTGCGCATACCTGCAGACTCGCCGCGTACGGCCAGCATGGACGCAGCAGCGTCGCAGTCTTGACCAGGAAAATGAGCAGCTGCAGGGCGTAGACGAGGGACTGCGTGTCGATGCCCACAGCGCGGCACATGTAGTAGAGTGCCACGGACGCGCGGTGCTCGAGATCGGCCCAGCGACTACTGCGAGGGGCGGGGAGAAGCAGCGGCGTCGTGGGTGCGCGCTGGTGATGCCGTAAGCGGTCGTGCGACATGCGCCGTGGTGAGGGTGCTATTCTGGTATTGGCGACGGTCGGCGTGGCGTTGTCATCATAGCTATTCATGTCTCGGTGGGAGACTGTCAGAGACTGCTGGATTACACGGTCGCCGGCGTTGAGGCTGTCACCGGTGTAAGCCGAGGCGTTGTTGGACACGTCTGTGCTTTCCGAGGCCACCCATGCTGCCGAGTCCTCATTCAGGCGAGAGCTTCGGTTACCACTTGACGTGGTTTCTATAACGTTATACAGTCAGCAAATGGGAGAGCAATATATCGAGAAAAACGGGGGGGGTTCCTAAGACGTACCAGCAAGTGGTGTTCCTGGTCCGGCCGGGGAGTCGAGGTTCTGGACTCGGCTACCGCGCAAGCCCAGCACAGGATTGCTCCGATCTGGTCGGCCCAGAGCGTCAAAATTGGTTTCACTCTTCATCGCGTGCAGCAATTCGTTTGCACTCGGTCTTTCGTCTGGGTTCAGGGACAGCAGCTTCTTAAGCAACGTGTACAGCTTGACGGGCAGGTCAGGTCGTTCGCGTCGCTCGTCCTTGAAGCCCTTCCAGTCTGTAATTTCTGCACGCAACAGTTCAATGTCCTCCAGCTCCTCTTGGATGGCATTGGCGCTGCGATATGGCAACCGGCCAAAGCACATGAAATACAAAATCATGCCGAGCGAAAACATGTCCGATTTGGTAGTAAAGTTGCCGTAGAGTCCTGTGGCAGCATCCAGCTTAAGCACCTCCGGAGCGCAGTATGATATGGTTCCCGTAGACCCCGTTGACTTTCTCGCGGCATTCTCGGCTTGCACTTCACCAAAATCGCTGATGAGACATATCAGGTTCGTGTTTTCGCGATGTAGCAAGCAGTTGTTCGGCTTCAGGTCGCGGTGGATGTAGTTATGATCATGAAGATATGCCACACCAGTGGTAATGTCCTTGAATAGTGAAAATATTTCTTCAAATGTGAGCTGTGATTTGTTTGCCGAGAGATTTCTTGGCGGTTCTGGTTGACCCTTGGAACGGCGGCGCATCTGTGCTTTCAGCTCCTCCTTTGTCGTTTGCGCCGGTGCCTCACCCACGACATAGTGCTGCAAGTCGCCACTGTTGCAGTACTGCTGCAGAATGAATGCACAGGCAACAGGCGGACCAAACATGGTCAGACGGACATCTTCAAGCCATACATGTCGATATGATACCAAATTCGGATGTGAGAGCTTGGCGAGCAGCTCCACCTCAATCAGGGCCTTTTCCAGCCATGCATGGTCATCACCGACCGGGACACGCTTACATGCGAAATGGCCCAAGCTGTAGCCGTCAATCTCGTGACGAACAAGTAATACGACGCCTTTTCCGCCTTTTCCCAGGACGCGCTCCTCGACAAAGAAACTCTTTAGATAGTTTGGACTAAAGGCATCGCGTCGGATTCTGCTACCCCTCCTTTGCGGCCGCCTGGGGATGTCATTGAAATCTCCTTCTTCTTCTTCGTCTAGTACTTCTGGCGATCGAAAGCTGCCAGGGCTATCAGTGTATTCGGCTCGTGGCAGCGATCGCACAGGGCTAGGCGGCCCGCGTCCGATTCCAGGCAGCGAGCTGTAGTTGCCGCGACGCAGCATACGAAAGTAGTCTGGGTCGACAAACGAGTCGCTATTGGACTCGTATGGCCGGTCGTATGTGTGATCAGTCGGGCCGGGTGAGGCCTGGGGGAGAGGCTGGTGGCATGTCGGGCATGCCTTGCCGCGAATCTCGAGTCGTTGCGAATCGGGATCTCGAACAACAACTGCGTTTCGATGGCGGCTGAATCGGGCGGGGTGTTGTGGTTAGCTGCATTGAAGCTGGCAGGCACATGGTAAATATGTTTATAGATTTTAGCATACAGAACGACCTCGCGACCCTCCTGAGGGTGATATGGAATTAGAGACATGACGTCGATGGATCGTAGCTGAGGCTGAGGTGATGCGCTTGTTCGTCCACCATTGCCGGCGATGCTCTCCGTTTAGGAGCAGGCCTGGAGGATCACCTGTGCATATGTTTTTCCTTGATTCACTAGAAAAGCAGAGCGTACGGTAAAGGGGAGCAAGTGGAGCGCTGTTTGCACCGTTATCTTTAGATCGTCTGGTGGTGATGTTGAAAGGTGGGGGAGCTGCAAAGGCGGTCGGTAGTTGGTGAACTGGTAAAGTTTATATTAAATGGCGGATGGGCCGAACGGTCTAGCTCTGTTAAACTGAAACTTTCAGTGCAGATCGCCCGTAATACGATTTAACAAGACGAAACGGCCAGACTTCGATACATTACATCTCATGCATACAATACACTGTTGGCAGTACATAGTCCTAGCCATCCATCAAGCTGAAGCTGAGCTCAGCCTTCCCCACCACAGACATCTACGACCTGCACGTTCAGGTGCGTACACAATCCTCCGCCACTGGAATAAAAGCTTCAATGTGTGAAAGAATTTTGCATCTTTAACCCCAGAGCCAATGGATTCAGCTAAACCTGCTCAAGGCGCCGGGTGATAGCAAACATGTCCAACGTGCGACAAGCCTGTGACAGGTGTCATGGCAAAAAGCTCAAGTGTACACGACAGCCAGACAGCAGCTGCTGCATGCGCTGCGCCAAGGCAAATTCTGACTGCATATTCAGCCCGATTTCACGGCCAAACAGGATGCCATTTGGCGGTGAGTCGACATCTACCTCGTCGGCGACCACGATGGATCAAGGTGGCAACCAAGCTGGTGATCAGTGGTTCACCAGTTACCCTACATTGTCGAATCAAATCAACGGATTCGGCAACCTTGCAATGCATGCCCCAAAAGAAAGCCAGGGACTATCCTCGTTACCTCAGTTAATGGTCACTCTTGATGAAATCTGGCGCGGAATGCCGCCTGCGGACGCTTGCCACATCTCACTCCAAGACATGGGCCAATATCTCGAGTACATTGCCGGCGCCACTTTCATTGGTTCAATCCTCGACCAGGTGCTCTCTTGTGCCCAGAAACTACGACAAAGTTACCCATCTGCGGTGACTGACGCCACCACTGCAAAGCATACGACGCATGATGCTGCTGGCACTCGCTGCACAACAGAAGACTGCATACACCTGCAGCCACCGCCACCTGCAGGCAGCGGCGGCACACCAATCGATTACACCGCGTTGATGTTGCTGGCAGCCTGCCACCTACGGCTCCTGGACATTATCGGCAGTCTAGCGAGACACGGCAAGCTTTGTTTGGAGATGGCCAACGCTGTACAACCATCGGAACGACCCCAGTTTCTGCTGCCGCAGCTTCAGATGGGAAGCTTTGTGCTCTCGCAAGACAAGACGGCGAACATGCTGATTTCCATGTTCGTGGATCAGCAGCAGAGTCTCGTCAAAGCAGCTACGCTGCTAGGCCCCAGTATACGGTGCCGAAAAGCCGGGGACGAGTCTCTAGCTGAGCGCATGTTTGAAGTACAGCATACACTAGTCATAGAGCGAGCCAGCAGCACTCTAAAGGATTTCGTGGAAATGCGTAATGCATTTGCTAGCATTGATATTTTTGGCACAGATAACGTAGTATAGAATAGACTGGTTGGCATTCCACCTTGTTCCTATATATCCCATTGATATGCTTTACATGTTCCACAAGTCATAAATATGTCCAGTTAAACCACAACAGAGGGGTATCAACAAAGCCGGTGATCAGTGGTTTACTAGTTACCCTATAACTATTGCGGAAGTGTAACGAAGTTACAAGTTANNTTGTCTGTCTAATTGATGCTCGAATAGTATCAATGCCAATCTTTTGCTAGTTGGCGTAGCAGTTATAGACAGTTGTTACTAGAAGGAAATGTAACGCGTGACGCCAACTTGACATAGTATGTATGGACAGTCATACTAAGGATTATTTTACGTTAGACGCTATAAAATTTTATCATATTGCTAATTTACATAAGAGAGCTTCTATAAGTATGTAAAGGAGATAAGTGATTAACTTTAAGTATGCAGCCGGCCTCATCTGGTGCTCTTTCGTTGCTTCACGCAGTTAGCATGTTATGTAAGGACTCAAAATTAGCAAGCAAACATATTACAGCAAGAGCTTAGAAAACCCAGAAGCGTCCCTTGCAACTACAACTTGCTGGCCAAGCGCTGTACATAAGCCTGCCGATGTGCGAGAGAGAGGCTTCCGCCCTTTTAATATTGGTGCGTTTACAGTTGAGCTACAGCAAACCAGCCAGCAGGGACAGCATCATCAAGTAAGAATAAATACCGATAAATCAACATTGATTTGGCTTATAGCCATGCAATTTAGCGTTGGCTCGAATATGCAGGTTCATTTCAGTCTGAAAATTCTCGTTATCGAGCATTAACACACAAACCGCCCGTTGTAAATACTATACAAAAGGGACTCGGAATTTCTCACTGAGCTTCGCCCGCATAAGCAAGCATACACTTCACAACACTATAACTGGCATGACAACATTTCAGTGTGATGGCTGCCAATCAGCTCAGTCTAGGGCATCGAATTTCATCACAAATTAAATGGTAGTTCTGCAAATTTCAACTTTTTTGAGCCGTAATTTAAGTGCTATCCCACGCAAACGCCGGCACGAGTGACGTGAACGTGTCTTGGTTCTGATTGTCTTGCGAGCGCGGCAGGTTGCCCCCGTATCCGATGCAGAAGTCGAAGTTTTGGAGCCCACCGGACATCTGGCGCATAGCAGTTTTGGTACGGACCTGAAGAATCTGTTACTTCAGAATTTTTACTTGCATCATATACGCCGGGTCAGCCCAGTAGCAAGTGTACTCCTTGGCAGTTGAAAAAATGTTGTAGGTGATTTCGGGATCATCTGTCGCTATCCAAGAGGCAAAAAGGGCGACAGGTGTGAACCATGCGCCTTTAGAAAGCTCCTGTAATAATTCTCGTGATAAGTCAACAGCTTCTCGCCCATTATTTACTGCGTCGTCTTGCAGAGTAGCATCCGTAGGGTCCAGAGCACCGAGACAAGCATTAAGGACCAAAGAAATGCACAGGATAACCATGTATGCAATTCCAAGCTGCGCGCCTGGTTGGATAAGACCTGACTTATCGACACCTTCAATTTTGCTTATGCCGATAAGTGACCGATAACGCCTGCGTGTAAATGGCCACTCCGTCCTTAGTCGGACATAACTCCTTCTTATTTCTTCGTAGTGCTCCTCAGGGGCACGGATAAGACGGGAGAGCCGAAGGAGAAATGGCAGGTCAAGACTTTCGATAGTTTGACCGTTTTCCTCATCTAATGGCAAGTATGGTCCTGGCTCGTAATTTAGACTTTGGAGGCAGCGTTGGTCTAAGACTAGAGACGGGTTGATGATAGACTCAATGCACTGCTCGATCTTAACGTTAATGATGTACACTGCGTGATGTATGTTTGCAACATACAACAATTTTAATTAGGCTACGGCGAACCGACTGGGCGAAGGAATCAGGGCAACTTTCGTCCATTGTGTCATTGAGGAGCTGACAGGTACAAGCCATATACTTTATGTACTGCGTTGCTGAGCGAATACTCCATACCTAGAAATTTAAAAGTCATTATAACATTCTAGACTCTAGGCGATATTAGGTGCTGTGCTTACCTGGGCCATATTAAGCAAAAAGACAGCCGCTAGCAGATCAGCGGACTTGACCCTGTCTTGGTCCTGTAAAACAGAATCCAGAGACGCAATTGCAATCTTATATGTTTGAGACTCTGCAGGAGGAGGTTCAACGGGCGCTTGCAAAGTTTCGAATGCATCAAGAAACGCTAATGCGGCGCTGTCCAGCAAGTCATCGGCGCCAAGACGTTCCGGACTCTTCGTCAGCCAACCAGCTAAGCCAGAAAGATCAAATCTTGGATTATCAATATTGAGGGCAGCACGA
Source organism: Zarea fungicola (assembly GCA_900169235.1). NCBI lineage: Eukaryota > Fungi > Ascomycota > Sordariomycetes > Hypocreales > Cordycipitaceae > Zarea > Zarea fungicola. Next base: position 28,539 of record FWCC01000246.1, read on the forward strand.
AAGCGCCTAGGAAGTGTATCTACCAAATCGCTCGGCATCACCTGGCGACTGTTGTTGGAGCTCATTGAAGAGCGCCTTGTCAGTGGTGGGGAAATGGCAACAACCTCTAGACCATTGGGTGGCGTCGCCGGCGAGGGAGGTGGTGGACCGCGCAATCGAGTGTTGAACTTATTTTGTTGCGCTTCGCGATATGGCACAGTTGCAAATTGTTCTTTAAACCTGAATATTGTTTGACCTCGGCCGGTGCATGAGATATTGAGACGAGAGCATCTTGCACAGCGGGGGGAGATTGCGTCGCACTGTTGAGTGTTATTAATCGACCTGGGTCCCGGGTATGATGCGGAACGGAATGGGAAAAGAAGAGAAACTAAATTATACTGGGATATGTTACATTTTTCTTGGTGCCGTGGCAGGCATCACAGGTTTTAGGGTTCCTCATTTTCGAATGAGCTTAGATGACGGTGTATGTACTGGCGTCTATTATCGTGTCACGACGATATGCAGACCTGAGAGGGAGCTGCATATCTATGTAGTTGACTAGTTGTTGAGTAACTAGTTAGAACATTGTGTGAAGTTCCTTTATCCCACGAATGACAGGGTCGTCACGTGTGGCCTCCAATGCAAGTTCCGAGCCGTTTTACGATGCCCAAGCCACTATTTTCACATGCCAATCAATCTCCCCAACATTTCCTCCTGCTGTCGTGATGATGGCTCAGACTTATAATATTGACGATTCTATTGCTTTTTTTTTTGAGTCTAGCACATCCGTGAGCAGACATCAATGTGACGACTTTGTCATGTCTCGATTCAAAACTCTAGCGCAGCCCGTTCAGGTACAAGGCGTCTGGAGCTATACGGTGACAGCTGGCAATGACAATTCTAAAATCATACAATTCAGAGAAGAAGGATCGCCTCTTGAATCAGCAAAGATGGATCTCGTAAAGCAAGCAGCGTCCGGGTTTGTGGCTGATATCCTGTACCATGGAACCATTGGAGAACAACGTCCGTTGCATATTTACGAGATGAATAAGCTTCCGGGTGAAGTCTACATGATAGCAACGGATCATTCTATCACACAGCCAGATGACGCAAAAGTACGACAACGAAATACCATTCAAGATCTTGCTAGGTACAATAGAAACTCTTTATTGCGCCAAATTTGAGGCTAACAAATTCTCAGATTTTTTGCTCAGTCGTGGAATTGTAAACAGCCACCCGCAGCTGATTCCATGACTTTAGCGGCTGAATACGGATTCAAGCTTGGTCGTTTAGCTGAGTCACTGCCAACACGCTTTTCTAAAAGACTACTTGCTCTCGAACCGAACCTCTCTCTGGTCTTCTCGAAGTTGCCTTATGTAGTTACGCACGGAGATTTATGCGAGCTCAATATCCTCGTTGACCCGAAAACAGGACACATCACGGGTATTGTTGATTGGGCCGAAGTAAGAGTTCTTCCCTTTGGATTTGCACTATGGGCGGTGGAGAATATCCTTGGATTCATGAATGCTGAAGGGTGGCATTACTATGATAATCAGGATGAACTTCGGGCTTTATTCTGGGCAATGTTTTTGCAACAGGCCAAGAACTGCACGGACCAAGACATTATGTTAATTCATATCGCGCGGTTGATAGGCTTGTTTTGTCGGTACGGCTTCACTACGGAAGGTGAGACGATTCTTGGTGTAGTTGATGCCAAGGCTCCTAGCAGTATAGCCTATTTGGATGCGTTTTGTCTGCCCGATACTACGCCCTGCGAAAGAAATACCCTCACTTGTAAGTAACTAGAGGGAAAGTATTAATAGTATCACACACAAACAATATAGCTCATACTCCATACTTACAATCGTATGATCAGACAAGAACCTAAGCTTCATCGAGTTTTTGAACTGTTCTGGCAAGGAGAAACCGTTGAAATTATTCGAGGTTGAACGCGACATCTTGGCTAGCTTTAGATACGGCAGGGACCGTGTCTTCTGCGTCGGAGAAGAGAGATTGGTTAAAAATCACTATAGGATCCGTATGATCAAATGTAAATGAGCTTAACTTAGAAAAATGTTTCTTGATATTGGGAAGTTTGATGTGTTGATTTATTCTGCGAAATTTCATAGCTAGTTGTCTATATACAATTCCTGGCCGGGTGGGGCTACCCGGTACTGAATTCAGCGTAGCTAGGCCCAACACACTACTCAGCAAAGATCGCAAGGTGCACCCATAGTTCCCGCTGGATCCACGATCGGGATTGTTGCCAGATGCCTAGCCTGATCGAGTGTGCGCCTCATTACCTCCCAGCGTTGACTGCCATTATGATACTACCAGCCTGAGCCCAACCAGATCCAGACACGAATAAATGCTTGAGATTCAAGAGAAAATCAGGCAAGAGAAAGTATACCTTGGACGATGGATGCTGATGCAACGAGCCGGAGATCTTCGGGGCCATGACTCGTCCAAATGAGTTAAAGCTTGTGTTAACAGCTATCAGGACAGAACAATTGCTAGTTGGCAAGAGTAACAATAAGCAAGAGTTGGGGGTAGAAGCGAAAGTAAGCGGGCTGTCATTAGCACGCATCAATAAATACTTGCACCACATTCCGGCCATGAGTTCTACTGCACCAGATGCAGTAGCAAAATATTCCAATATAATATATTTATCAAATATTGGTGACTGTGTGTTTCTTTTCACTTTTCCCCCTACAGCCCACCAACGAGGCGCAGCAAGGCTACATCCACCATAGCGACGTGTTCTGGTAAGGCTCCTGAGAGCAACAAGGGGTCAACATTTTCATCAGAACAACCACCATCGGCCAAAGCCGCAACACCCACAGCCGCAACAATGAGCATTGATAGCGTGGCCGTTGCACTGCGAAACGAAGGTGATTATTATTTAATTTATGGAATCAACTGCTGCGGTGGCTAACGTCCAGCTCCTTTAGCTTCTTCTCTGTCTTGGCCGCCCAAAAGCAACCAACGTTTTGGCACTCTCACGGTTCGGCTTTGTTGGGCAAATGACGTGTCTTTCCCAGAGGGTGCAGACAATGTGGACTCTTGGGGAAATCTACGGGCGGAAAATGAATGGAAGATTTACGCAGTATTAGAATGCGGCCTAAACCAGAGCTGCTCAGCAGCTGCCAGCTGTCGGGGCTGGAGAAGGAGGCGCAACAGAGTCGATGATTTCTTCATTGGTTGGGAATCTACTCACCAGTTTTGGGTTTACGAGAATTCCTCCAAGCTCACCGTTCAAGTACTGGCGCACAACAAGCAGACTACGTCAACAGTTGGTCTTTGCTCAGTGAGTATAGAACCAAACTGGGCACTCAGCTCACCAGTGAGCGGAATGGAAACAGAGCGAGTAGCTTGCAAAGATGGCCATGGCTCGTTATGTCTCAATGCCTCCTTTACACCAGAAGATTCCCCAAACCTTGGCCATTTTTTGAACGAGCGTGAGCGTAATAAGCTCGTTCCAGGACATTTAACCTACTCAGAAACCTACTCAAAGGACGGATATAACGGTATAAGCTATGCCGTAGCTGCTGTTCGTTCCACGATGAAATCACCGCTCCAATTTGGCTTGCTTAGCGCAACCTGGAATGGGGAAGCACCTTTTATAAACCGGGTCGCATTTATCTACCAGTCAGCGCAAAATCTTTTTCATCTGGTCTCACCGATTCCGGGTGGTGGAAATCTCTTCGTTCATCTCCAGACAGAGAGACGTTTCGAGGAGGCACGGGTGAGGAAATATGGAGCTGAACTAGTCCTTGCACTTGAATGTCTGCATGAAAACGATATTATCGCGTCATTACATCCTGAAATGATCATGCTGGACTGTTTTGACCACATTTGCCTTTGTGCACCCGCGGTGTTCGTTGCTAGCACCGATACAGTTGCCACAGAGTGTCCGGCGCCTGAGCTCCGTCACGGTCTTCCGAGAACAAAGGCAGCAGACTTGTGGGATCTTGGTGTATGCCTTTATGAGATGATTACTGGTCTGCCACCATTCTTTTCAGCCTCGTCAGATTATGAACTGGAGAGAATGACAGACCATGGCTTGTTTCCGGGCAATCTTTCTGTCGCTGCTAAAGATCTGTTAAGCAAGCTGCTCCAGCCTGACCCGGAAATCCGATCAAGTGCAAATGGCATATCCGAGATCAAAGTACACCCTTTTTTCGAAAATATTTCCTGGGACAGCTTGACAAATCGAGATATGCAAGTCTTTCTGCCCGCCAGTAGCTATGATGTGCTCAATCTTCAAACTCGAGCATCAAACAGAGCATCAAACAGAGCATCAGAAGCTGAATTCCGGCGGGTTTTCCAAGAATTCTTGTCAGAGGGAGGATACAACCGTGGCGCATCGACTCTCTGGCGGGCTGTAGGAAAGAGAACGGATGATACTGACCAACTCGCATATTCCAATCCATCGCTTCCTTGTCTATCGTGGAACCTTGTATGGGAACAGTCCGCTGCAGATTTCCGCTTTTCAAACTCACGGAGCGGAGAAAGCCGGCTGTCCGGCGAGCAGGCTGTCGCGTGCGGTATTTCGAATCTTGAACATCAATTTTTTGTAGGTGGTGCGAAGAAAACAACCGATCCTCCGGCTAATTCATCGTCAACGGGCTATCCAACTGCTTTTCAAGTCAAGAGAGCGTTGGCAGTTGCCCTCAAATTGCAGTGCAGTGAAGAGGTCATCTGCCAGGTCCTTGACTATGGTTTGGACTTGGACACAAGCATACTTGAGTGGGAAGAAAAATACGACACCTACCGTATGGCAGATTTGCCCCCTAAAATCCCCGTTACACCGCTCGAGTGGGCAATTGAGCACCAGCGGTCCGATCTCGTTGATCTATTTATAACCCGAGGGGCTGATCTCAACTACACCAGCTATCCACGGCACGGCCCTGCTCTAGTCGTGGCCGTGCTGCGTAAGAACTGCGCGCTCGTGCGCCGACTTGTTGACAAAACCGATAGATGTGCTTCTACCAGGGCTTTATGTCTCGCGATCGAGCAGGAAGACCAGCCAATGGTGGAGGCAATTCTGGCAAGCTCCGTCCGGTTCGAGTTTGAAGAAGCAGACTGGCCACAGCCTCTCGGCCTCGACGGCTGCTATTTCCGCGATCAGGGCCTGCTTCGCGACTCTGATTTAACGCCCCCTCTCGCACGGGCAGTCAGGCTGGGTAACATTAAGTTAGTCCGCCTGCTTCTCGCGCACGGCGCTGATCCCAACGCCGCATACCACAGCCTCTGCCTCTCACATCCCCGAGAGCACGATACCGCAAAGTCCTTGCCGATGCCAGAGTACTTTTGTGGACGTCCCGTGCAGCTGGCCATGGAGCTTGGCCTTGACGACATTGTCGAGGCGCTCATCAGCAGCGGCGCGGACATTTATCTGCCCCAACCACGTATTGTTCAACTAAACCCGAAAGTATTGGAAAAAAGGAACCACGAGTGCCCTATCGTTGCTAGAAGTGTATATCTGGATGTCACATCGCGCCTGCGGGCTATACTTCGCAAAGTTAAGAGTGCAAAGCCTTGAACGGTATCTCTTCTCTACATTGAATACGGAAACTTATTCGCTTGCGTTGATATATTAGGCATAGATTACGCACCATAGATTATGCTCATCGGAGTTCCAACTTGTTCCTATTTATCTCATTTATATGCTCTGTATATGTTTTACAAGTCATGAATTCGTTCGGTTAAACCACACCAGAGGGGTATCAGCGCTTTCATCTCTCATATCAATGCCAAAGCGTGCAGGCATTCCTCGACCGTCCAATTCAAATTGCGCCCTATAACATGCGCTCGGCCGCTTCATCAGTGCATAGTCGTCCATATAGAGCCAGGCAATCCAAGATGAGCTCGATACGTGCTGTAGTCGATACGAGATCGGATTGCCAAATGTATTCCCCTTCTGGACTCGCAGCACGCAGCTACCATCAACAATGCTCAGAGCCGTCGGGGCATCGGAAGATTCATCCCAAGCACAATCGCGAGCAACCGCAACGGTGCCATAGCCATCGTTTGAATATGTGCCGATGAAGCTATCCATAGGCGCACCTGGTTCTTGAGGACTACTGACCTGGGTTGGGTAGTATAGATGAGGACAAGTATCTATCTTTCCTTCTAGTTCCTTTTTGTATTTATCGTACCTAATATTTCAAATGGTCAGAAACAGCACGATGCGGGAATCCAAAGGTCACTGACACATCTCGAGGGTCGAATCGCCTGCTCGGGGCGACATTGAAATAATCGTTCAAAACACGCGCAGTAATGGCATCCAGCGACGCCAGCGAATTGGTGTTCATCATGGCCACATAGGCAAACTTGCGCCTAGGCACAAACAGCATAAACGATACCATCTGGTTTACATAGCCTGAATGGTACCAGATGGGCTCGTTTTCGAAGACGCCGACATTCCAGCCTAGTGCGTAGTTTACCGGTCCCGTAAACGCAGCATCCAGCACGTCGATGCCCTCATCAACCACCATGTGGGACTTTTTGAGCATGGCATGGCCGGCCTTGGAGATGGGACCAGACTCGTCGAGCATGTGCTGCAGATACTTGGACCAGTCTTGCACAGACGAAATCGCCATGCCCGCGCCGCCAAGGTTGCCTTCATCATACTGAGTCATGGTATACAGCCTGGCGGTGTCGTTATCCCAGTAAAAGGAGCTCGAGAGGTTTTCACCGTGTGCCAGCGCATCGCCTGGGTGAAGATACGTATGCGCCATGCCCATGGGCCGCCAGAGCCTATCGCGGAGGAAGCATGCGAGAGTCGTGTTGCTGATGCGCTCCACTAGATAGCCCATGGTGCCAAACATCATGTTGTTATACTGCCACTTGGCGCGGGGCTCGGCAGACATGGGCAGATGACGAAACCGGGCAATCATTTCTTCGGTATCATTATGATACGGACCGGACAGGTCGTGGCGGGGATATCCCGTCCGATGCGAGAGCGCATCCGTGATGGTGATGTGCTCCGTGGCCCACTGGTCTGAGAGGATGAATTCCGGGAGCAGCTTGGATACTGGCGTGTCCCATGTCAACAAAGAGGAGGAATTCACGGCGTCGTCGATGAGAATGGACAAGGCAGCTGCAGTGTTGGATTTTGTCATACTACCGCAAAAAAACACCGTTGATGGCGTTACAGGACGATGCTGCTCAGAAGAGTACCCATATCCCTGCACTCAAGATTAGACTTTGCTTGATGTTTGGAAATCGCCCAAGACACGTACTTTGGACCAATTGGAATTGCCGTCAATGATGGAAATTGCCATGCCGGGCACATGACCTCTGTCCATTTCCATTTTTACAAACGCGTCAAACTCATTTGTGGCAATAGGTACGATGCCCACACCAGTATCCACGACTGGCGCGGCAAGCACCGCAGCACCGGCGAGGAGGAGTTGCATGGCCAACCAACCAACCCAGCAGCGTCTGAATGAAGCATTTCGCATGCTAGGGGGCGGTAACGATATGGCATGGGGGGGTAGTGTCTCCTTTTAAACAATTAAGCAAAAGAAAAGCGGCCGCTAACAAGGATAACGTGTGCCAGATTTGCCAAAAAGTGAGACAAGAAGGGTAGCTTACGATCAGCAGTGTCGCTATTGGTTAATTTCTGGTATCACGACCAATCGCTTCAGAACACGATAAAAGGCGGCCTAGACCTGCATGGTTTACGCAGTTAGGTCGTTCTGGCTTATCTCGAGCGACGGCCCGTCACGAGTCAAGATCTGGGACGTGATAAGGAACTATAGCAAAGCTGGAATAATCTCTAGGTCTGGCAGTGAAATCCGAAACAGCACCTCCTCAGCCATATTGAAGAAAATAAAAGTCCCCATGAAAAGTATTTGCATGGTACAAGCCTCCCTTGCATGTCATGATCAGCCGTACAGTAGTTAAAGGCTTCAAGTGGAACAGGCTGAGTTGGCTAGCGCTGGTTACTGCAGTTGTCTCGGTAGGTAAGAACACTAACTTTTTCCAAATCGGATCATTTGTACAAGAGTTGCAAAGGGTCCCTGCGAAGTAGATTCAGCAGTGAGAGTCCCGTCTTCAAGCTGTTCGACTCAGGAGATTCTTACTTGTAAGAGTAAGAATGAGCCAGCAAGCTTCTCAGATAAAGATCTCTTTGTTGGGATTGGCTAGCAAGCCACCATCTAGAACAGCGGAGCCTCGGTCAGCAGATTCCCCAAAACGTGGGGAACAAAGATAATGATTGCAGGTATGGCTGATGTGAATCTGCTGCTATGAGTTTTAAAAAGGGGGCAAATGGAATCTGTGAGAATATAGATGCGTTGAATTGTAACGCATTCTTGCCTTTGGAGTGTAGCTCGTCGACCAACTTTTGACTGGCAGAAATTATTACAAAGTATAATACCTGCCTGCGTTTTGCACCCTTTGCTACATTGCCAATGGAGCAGAAGCCGAAAATATGCAAGGGTTTTCACTGCTATGGACAAGACATTGCAGCACCTCTTCGCTACAGACGTACCTTAAAGTCTGTTTCCCAACATGGAAATTATGTCCCATGAGCACGACATGTAAACGAAATATGCTAAAGCTCAATACCAATGATTTCTCCAGGTTGTGGCTTGTTTGACTTTTTCTAATGTCTGTAGCTGTTAGTGTGTAGGTTAGTGTGCAAGTTTAGGAGAGAATCACGAGCCAGAAGAGTACAATGAGGCACTGCTGTTCTATTTCCTTTCCCCGACTTTTTTATTTTATTTTATAAAGGGGTCTCACTGTGTGCGTGGCTTGACAAAAGTTGGCTTCTACAAGTACGAAACAGGTACCAAAGCGATTCGAGCTGTTTTCGTATCTTACCATTTGCTTGTTAATATTTAATCATTATTATACACAATATCTGCGAGTGGACTTATACGCCTGCTTTTCATTTTCTGCGGGTGCTTATCGGCTTCTTCCGTCTTCCGCGGCCCTGTTGCTACAGATTGCGTTGAACATGGTAGTTATCATTAATTTGGCCAGATCCTGGCTAATACTGCCACACTCGGGTATTTGTACAATCTGCGGAGCATTGAATCAGAGCACTAGTTTACTAATTATGTAGGACTCTCGAATCGAACGCCTCAACTCAATAGCTTCCTAGGCCGATCGACACCCTTAGCAACCCGCCCATACGCGTATTTCCCTCAGCCTCCTGGTTCGATGGTGCGCCTTCATGCCTCAATGAATGAAAGCCCACTCTCTCCGTCCAAGACATGGGGGCAGGCATCTCTACGCCACTGAGTAGCCACCCTGCCTCCCTGGCCGGGCGCACTAACCTGCTTTCCCCTCCTCATTTCCAGCCAGCTTTTGCAACCTGGAACCGCCCCGGAGCCGGGCACACAGCCTAAAGAAGTAAAGGTTGCCTATTAGACCGATTTCTCATACAATTTCACTTGGGTCGATCTGAAGAAGCGGAAAAACAAACACGTGTGGCACAATGACATTCAGCCTCCGAACATTTGGTCTCGCCCGGGCTCCAATAATGCCCCGACCCGCGGAAATTGGCGCACAAGCCCCGTGGATAATTTGCCTGACCGGGCGACAATTATACCAGCAAGGGGGTGACAAAAAAAC
>FWCC01000392.1:0-78716 GCA_900169235.1 Zarea fungicola
AGCTAATAAACTTCTTTTATAATAATTTAGCTAGTAATAGCTTAAACTATAAAGAAAATAGTATATAAAATAATTTTATATAGAATTTTAATAATTAAAGTGGGCTAGTTATAGACTCTTTAAAAGTATGAGTTTTGGTGTAAAATCCGCTTTTACCGTCACTTTCCTGACCCCACTGTAGAATAAGTGTGGAGCGCCGATGAATGGTGAAAGACTCGACTTGATTCGATCAGTTTTTCAATGCTGTACGTGCTTGGAGGCGTTAAAATGCCACTGTTTATTGGGAATTTCTCCCTAGATACCATTTGTACAGCATTTATACCAAAATTTTGATTACAATGGTTATTCTTAGGAGATTGTCAATAGGAATCTCATCCAGGGTAGGAGCAGCATCGCCACCAACTCCCTAAAGCCTTAAAAATGGCACGTTTGCCACAGTCTATACTCTCACATTGAGTTTAAAGTTTTTATCGTAATGGAAATTGCAAGGAACAACCTTCGTCTAACAAAATATAGCTGCGTTAGTACGTTTCATCGCCAGGAGTGGAGAAGAGCATGATGAAACGCTATTTGCGAAACAACATGTTTGTCGGAGTTGTCAGGACGGGATTTATGGAACGGTTCGGCGCGGAGCAACGTATACGGTAATAAATTCGCCATAATAGTCTCATGATTCTTGGCACGCACCTTGACAGTTGATTACTGAGCCGTGAATGGATGCCTTTGTAGAATTTCAATGAGCTGCCCCTCAAAGTGGACATGTTGCAACGCGCGATGTGACGGGTCATACTCCGTCTTTACCTCGTGTTTACGAGCTTTCTGTTCGCTCAATTTTTCATGCCGTGATGTCACAAGGTGAATGCAGCAATCGCTCTCAATGAGATTCAGACAAGTTCCCGGCCCCGCGGCGATTCTGTACTGCACTGTGACTCAGTTGCTGCACAACTGCCCTGGCAATGTTTGAAACGCTCCCACACAATAGACCGCGCCCAAAACAAAGATACCACTGCTGTACAACTTGGATTAAAAAGGAAGGTGATTCTCAAAGCTTTGCGCTCATATTGCGCGCTGATATAGCCGCTGTGGCGTGCGTCATAGATCACACGGTTCTATTCAATTTTCCGCTAAAATTGATCACGCAAGGACAATTTACGGACTATACATACATTTGATGGAGATATGTCCTACAAATCATGCATCTAGAACAAACTTCGCAGTTGGGTGAACATATTGATAGAAATACTGCATCAGCGACTTGCCAACTTTGTCACTTGGCGGGATAGTGTGCTTGGAGCCGCTGTGGCTGCTGACGAGGCAGGATTCAGTGGAGTTCAGTGGGGGATTGTGGAATCCCATCTGCCTGAGCTGCCGTCTGAGGCTAGTTCGCTGGCAGGGGATAATCCTGGTCAAAGGCTCGAGACCAGAGATAGCCCTCTTTCTTGGACCTGTTTATGCCGATTAGTGGCTCAATGCCCAGGACAAATAATCGGGCTTAAGCATGTAAACAAACTTTACACCTTCTAGGCCTAGCCTTTCGCGAAAGTTGCTGGCCACAAAGAACATTTTAAATTTTCGCTCGAAGATATCAATGAATAGTGCCTTACTTACAATTACTGCATTTCACCAGGCCTGTATGGTGCAAAGAGTGTTCACTGCTCTATACTTTGTCGTAACTAATTGGTCAACCAGGTCATGCTCACAGGCCTGCCCAATCAAGGCAATTCCTGCATGCTTAAAATCGGCCAATCTGATTCATAAGCCACGTTCTTACCTACCTGATTAGGAAACAACTCCTGGAATATACTAGATCGATAGGCTGCCAAATCTCTCCACAAACCTGCTCGAGGCCAAAATTGTCTTTTGACTACCGATACGAGCTCCAACATTGTTACAATCCACGCCGGATATTTTATGACGCCAAGACATAACAGAGCAACCCCCACTAGTCGCACCGTGGAACAGAACCTTCCTGATGAGGGTATTTGAACCTCTTTGCCAAGACGCTTGCTGATCACTGGCATGCTACTCCGTACACACTACTCTGTAGAGTTGTTGTTTGCCTGTGCCATCAGACTTGATCGAGCTACATGACATGCCAAGCTGCCAAGCTGCCAAGCTGCTACCGCTACCCGATCGTGAAAGCGTCGCCCAAGGCACGAATTCAAATACCAACAGCGTCGTGGATTGCGGCCAGAAACTAAGCCACCGAGATCACTGGAACCACTCAAAACTGTAAATTTTAAGCATCTCTGTTAAGTTATTTGACAATGGAGCCCGAGCCGGCTGGCTGAGGGTCAACTTCACCTGGGTCAGTCTGGCCGATTAGGAAGGTAAACTAGATCCATCCCACTTCACCTCGGGTAAACGGCCATGAATGCTTTATCTGTGCCTGGGTCAGAGTTATCAATGTAGAAGCTGCAGCTCATTCAATAACAACTGCCTGCCACACCTTCTCGAAACAACTTAGCCTTTTGTGTTCTCGGAGGTATCGCTTCGGCAGCGGAGCAACAACTTCCCTGCCCTACCATTAGCATCGCGCACAGGGATGCTGTTGATGGAGTTTGCATGAATACAATATCCAGTAATTAGTGCAATATATCCCAAGACTCAGTGTATATAAGGCTCACGTTAGCCATCCATCATGTATCGCCTCCAGAGCAGTCCTACTCACAATTCAACAAAGCGCATCATCAATATTCACTCGTCGCTATGAAGATTGCTGCCATCTTTCTCAGTGCATTCTGCGCTGCCGCTCTCGGCATCCCTCTGGACGGCCATGTCCAGCATGAGAAACGTTCCGCTAGCCAGGGCCTCGTCAAGACACGCAATGTCGTCGATCGTGACGCCAGGATTGACGTTCGCATTGCCCTGAAGCAGCGCAACCTAGAACGCGGCATGGAGCTCCTCATGGCTGTCTCTGACCCCGAGTCGTCCACCTACGGCCAGCACTACAGCGCTGACGAGGTCGCCGAAATCTTCGCCCCAGACCAAGGCTCCATTGACAAGGTCACCAAGTGGCTCCGCGATGCCGGAATTGACGGCATCACCCAGCCCAAGAGCAAGGGATTCCTTGACTTCCAGGCAACCACTGACAAGCTTGAGTCTCTGCTGCAGACCAAGTACCACATCTACGACCACCCCGCCTCTGGCAATCAGCACATGGGAACTGACGAGTACCACCTCCCTACCGACATCTCCCAGGTTGTTGACTTTGTGGCTCCCGGTGTTGTCACCGCCAATGTCCAAAAGCGCAGCGCCAAGGTTGCCAAGCCTGGTCGTCCTGCTCGCGTCCAGTTTCTGGGCAACTCGTTTGCCACGGCAGGATGCGATACTCAGATTACACCCACCTGCATCAAGCAAATCTACAAGATTCCCGACGGTACGCTCAAGGACCCCAGCAATGCCCTGGGCATTTACGAGTCCGACGACGAGATGCACAAGCAGTCCGACCTGGACCTCTTTTATAGCAGATATGCCACCAACATCCCCAAGGGATTTGGCCCCAAGATTGATTTGATTGACTGGAACGGCCAGAAGCCTGATCCTTCCCAGGCACAGGGCGAGGCTGCTCTTGACTTTGACATTGCCGTCCCCCTCATTTACCCACAAGGCACCGAGCTGTACCAGTCCAAGGATCTATTCGACGGAAACCAGAGACTTGGTATCTTCAACCAGTGGCTTGATGCCATTGACGGCTCGTACTGCACCGCCAGCTCGCATGGCGAGACCGGCGATGACCCCGTTGTCGATGGCACCACCAGAAACGAAATGTGCGGTACCTTTAAGCCCACAAACGTCGTTTCCGTCTCATACGGCTTGGCCGAGTCCAACTGGCCCGCCAGCTACCTGGAGCGCCAGTGCGACGAGTTCATGAAGCTCGGTCTCCAAGGTACCTCCGTTGTCTTTGCTTCTGGCGACGGTGGTGTTGCTGGCGGCCACGGCGGCGACTGTCTTGGCAGCAGCGGCCAGATCTTTAACCCCTCTGGCCCCAGTTCGTGCCCCTATGTCACTTCTGTTGGCTCTACCTTCCTCCCCGCTGGCAGCAGCATTACCTCCCCCGAGTCTGCCACCTCAAGCTTCTCGTCTGGCGGTGGATTCAGCAACGTCTGGGCCCAGCCCGACTACCAAAAGGACGCCGTCACAAGCTACTTCTCCAAGCACGATCCCGGCTTCGCCTCGTACTCCACCAAGGATGGCAAGATCCCGACCACCGGCGGCATCTACAACAAGGCTGGCCGTGGCTTCCCCGACGTTGCCGCCCTCGGTGACAACGGTGTCATTGTCCTCAATGGCCGCGCTGCTCTCAGCGGTGGTACCTCCATGGCTGCTCCTCTCTTCGCCTCCGTCCTGACCAGAATCAACGAGGAGCGCATCCACATTGGCAAGAAGCCCATCGGCTTTGCCAACCCCGCCCTGTACAAGAACCCCGCCATGTTCAACGACATCACCATTGGCAAGCAGTCCGCCGCCGCCGGCAACGGTGCTTGCGGCGGCAAGGCCTTCTCCGCTGTCAGCGGCTGGGACCCCGTCACTGGTCTCGGAACTCCCAACTACCCCGCCATGCTTGCCTACTTCAAGAACCTGTAAGCCAGACTTTGGCAGAAAAGCCTCATTCCTACATCATGTCACGTGTAGAGAATACAAACATAGCATATTGATAGTAAATATAGTACATAAGTGGATAAAAATGCTGTTTCGAATCGACTTCCAATTTAAAAATCTGTTCCAATATGTCTATCCTGATACCGCCGATATTAGAAGGGGACTGGCCCTTGTGTATATCGGCCGGAATATGGCTCCGGCTCACAGCCCTCCAAGGCAACACCCTAGCAGCCCTTTACAATCCTGGTGCAAACATTATCCTGCAATCTACTCCTTATTCCACATCAATCCACAGGGTCCAGACCCTCTTCCGAATTCCGCGTTTCACGTGTAGGTGGCAGCGCCGCGTTGTTCAGCTTCGCTGATCCACTTCCTAATTCGACTACTGTGGCCGGCGTAATTCTGGTTCCTGCAAGTCAAGTTGCATCGATCCAATCTATTGTCGGGCATTCCCCACAGAGTTGCAAGCTACACTGTGGGGTCCTGCCGTGGCTGTCGGCCCTTTTCTGGTCAGAAGGCACAAAATACAATGGCATCTACTGTCGTAGGCGGAAAAATTAGTGAGTGCTGACGATGTTTCCTTTACCGCTGCAAGGCCGAGGAGGTCTACTCCCAAGTTGGCAGCTCTCAATGGTGGTTAGGATAGCCAAAATGAGAGAAACATGTATATAAGGATCAATATTGGCACACACACCATGCCAAGAAGATCTCCAAACAAGCCCTGCTCTCTCGATTGAAATGCTCTCCAAGTTCTTCCTCGCGGCTGTGGCTGCCATTCCCGCCTCGGCGACCGCTATCCAGCGGGATACCAACTGCTTCCCTTATGGCACTGCCAAGCTGCCTGGCAACCTGCAGGTGCCCAATGTTTCCCGCGACCAGTGGTGGTGCCCTCAGAGCATGGCCTATGGCTTCCAGGGTTTCTCCTATCCCCTTGAGGATGGCAACTGCAATTCCCAGTCCAACAGCTATGCCGCCATGAACAAGGATTTTGCTCAGATGAAGCGTGATTTCGGAGCCACCATCATCCGCATGTACTACCCCGTCTGCACCCAGCCTTCTGTATTCCAGCATGCTCTCGAGGCTGCTTACAACAACAACATGGCCATCATCTTCCAGGTCTGGACCAACTTTGGCGATGGAGTAAGTGACAAAGGGATAACCCTAACCCCCAAGTGGCCTCGGGCAAGATGCTAACATGAAGCTCATTAGGATGCCGTCTGGCAGGCGTCACAAAACGCCATTTACAATGTGCTCAACGACCCCAAGTACAAGGCCATTGCCCCGTACGTCGTGCACTCTGCCGAATTTGGCTCCGAGCCCGTCGGAGACGGCATGGGCGGCAGCAACTTTGTCAATGACCTCGCCAGCTTCCACAACACCCTCAAGCCCAAGAAGATTCCCGTGGGCATCAGCGAGGACTGGGACCGCCCCGGCACCATGAGCAATGGAAACAACCTTGGCCCAGTCGGCTCCGGCGTCAAGGCCAACTCGGATGTTGCACACATCCACCCCATGCCCTTTTACCACGGCAACAACCCCGTCTCGGCCGCGTTCCCTTATATCCAGAAGCAGACGCAGTGGGTGCTCGACCACGTGAAGCTGCCCACCATGATTAGCGAGTCGCAGTGGGCCTGGGGCAAGACTGACCACAACCCCGGCAAGTCCGACGTGGGCCCGTCGCAGTACATCCAGTTCTGGAAGGCCTTTGACAACAACTGCGAGTGGTTCCGCGACCGCCAGGTCGGCTGGTTCCTGCACGCGTGGCGCGGCGAGGACACGTTTGACATTGTCAAGCCCGACGGCAGCTACGCCATTCCCAACTGGAGACCGCGCAAGTGCTAAGTTGGCGCTTTGGAGTATGCGGACTTGAAACCCTCGAACATACAAGAGTCCAATACTAGTTTATACTGTACATAGAGCAGACATGGAATATATTAGGTACATATCAAATACCAAATGCGCATTTTGCGGTGTGCGAATGCTAGTGGAAAAAGTCTCTGCCATGCTTGTACAATAGGTAACATAGGAAGCGGGCACATCGCCACTAGCAATGCTGACTGTATCAATATTCAGCCACCGACCAACGATTGGAGTATGCTTTTTACGATATCCGACAGATCGCATTAACGCTCTTAACAAGGAAGACAAGTGCGGGCCACGCTGAAGATGGCGGGATGGGCGAACTCTTCAACCCCTGCGCAATTATGGTGGTCCTGCGATCTGACACATTTTCCTTGGCGAGTAAAAGCGACCGCGAGCTCTGCTTTATCCGTCTAATGTCATTAGTTATCCGTGCGATAGATGCTGCGCGGTATTTCGGCTCCGCGCACTCCCTATCCAAAATTAGTTAGCTTTTTAAGGTTAATCTGATTGCTGGATTAGTTTCGCAGCGCTATTACCAAACTGCATGGCATAGTGCTTATCATCATTTCGGAGGACACGTTACAAGCTAACTTGGTATCTCTAGTGGAGGAAATTAGGCTCGTATTGGCTTCTTAACAACAGCGCCTATAACGCCACGACACCCCCGAGAATAACGTTACCAGGGAACTGTATGCGGGGGCCGCCTGCGATAAGTGGAAATAGTCCCTGTTTATGCAGCATGGTCCAAGTGCCGACGCACCCCAGAAAGTACAAGGGGCTTTAGTGCATGAATTTTGCGGAGCAGTGGACACACCTCTCCAATGTCTTGCCCGGGAGCCATCTACGAGGGAGCCAATCGCCAAACATACGGTAAACCACGGGCATTGTTCACCGGAGACTAACACTAGGATTCTCATACCATACTCAAATTGGAGGCGGAGGATCAGTATTCCTCCAATCTTCTTCTCCATTTGCGGGGAACACGATGGATAGTTGAGTAATTGGCTATATGACCGACTATGAAGGACGGGAAGAATGCCACCCTCTACTGTTTCAAACCCCGGGTTTGAGTAGCCTGTTGCCCATAACGGGCTCGGAGTAAGGAATTGGGCGTTCTGGAACGCTGATCAAGGCTGGCCACGCGGGAAGATTCTCCGTAGCTAGGAGTTGTTCGTCCGGAAACCTTCAACTATAAAGTAAGGTTGTTTCGTCGTCTCCGACTTTGAAATTCCAACCAACAAAATCTTCATCAGTCTTCAAATCACTCAATATGCGCTCCACTACCGTTCTTTCTCTCGCCGCTCTCGGCTCCGTTGTCAATGGCTTCGCTCTTCCCGCCAAGCTCAAGACCATCTATGACCAGCACAAGGTTTGTAGCCCTCAAGCACATGACTGATAGTTGAACTCGACTGACACCGCGCTTGCTAGTCTGGAACCTGCTCCAAGAAGCTGGCCGGACCCTTTTCTGGCGGAGCTTCATACTGTGGCGACATCAACGGCGCCATCTTCCTGAAGGGCAGCAGCGGCAACTACGACAACATGGACATTGACTGCGACGGCGCCAACAGAACCGGCGGTGCCTGTGCCAATGACCCCTCTGGCCAGGGCGAGACTGCCTTCAAGGATACCGTCGCCAGCTACGGCATCTCCGACCTTGATGCCAACGTCCACCCCTACATTGTATTTGGCAACGAGGGCGCCTCTCCTTCCTTCAACCCCCAAGCTCATGGCATCAAGCCTCTGAGCGTCATGGCTGTTGTCTGCAACGGCCAGCTCGTAAGTTGACCAACTAATCAATAACCCTCTAGATTGAACTACAAATACTGACCGGTGTGTCTTTTCTATAGCACTACGGTGTCTGGGGTGACACCAACGGATTCACCTCCACTGGTGAGGCTTCCATCTCCCTGGGCAACCTCTGCTTCCCCAACGAGGGTCTCACTGGCGACAACGGCCACGACCCCAAGGACGTCCTGTACATTGCCTTCACCGGTGCCGACACCGTCCCCGGCAAGAGCGGCGCCAACTGGAAGGCCAAGAAGGCTTCCGACTTTGAGAACAGCATCAAGGCTCTCGGTGACAAGCTTGTCGGCCGCCTTTAAATGTTGACTGCAACGTACATAAAAAATCAAAATCAGCGTACATAGCCTTGATATCATTGTAGATAGTATATTAGCTTGATCTTCATCGAGTATTTCACAAAAGAACTTGCCTCCGTTTTTCCGCTGCGACTTTTATTAAACTCAGTCATTCACTGAATTTAGAGTCTCCCTAGTCTCGATCATTTCAGGGGCCGATTCTGCACTGTGGCTGAGAGGCGCTCACTAACTTCAGCCTGGTAGATTGCCCTAAAAAGCACCATGTCAAGCCATGCCCAAGTGCCAAGTCAGATCTGTGTGGCTGTCTGCGTCTCACTGGCTGGTTTTGGTTAGGGGACAAGCCGGGGATATTCTTAGTCTTTCCCCCACTATTCTCATCTGAGAACATGCCCAAATTCAATTCCTAATGGGTCATTGCCGAGTGTGTTTACACATTATTCATGTGAGACAATGCGAACAACGTTTTCTGCAGGGAGAATCTGCGCGGGGGTGGATGCCGCGAGAGGGCCAGATTTCTCCGCCCGCGGCTGTCATTTGTCTCCCCTCACCCATGGCTTTAGGCTTCATAAAAGCTCGATTGAAGCCTCTATACACTGACGGAAACACGCTCAACTATGGACATGAACAGCAAAGCACCTGGGCCAAAGGCCGACCGCTCGCCAATGCTGCCTAGAAACGATGAAGACTACAAGAGACTCGAGAAGAAACTTTTACGAAAAATAGATTTTAGATTGATGCCTGTGCTGACCTGTATGATTGTGCTCAAGTAGGTGTTCCGTCTCACAGCCCAGCCCAGCGCAACATGCTAACCAAGACGACAAGCTACCTTGACCGGAATGCTCTCCCCAATGCCCGCGTCCAGGGGATTGAAGCTCATTTGAAGTTGACGGGCGACCAGTTCAACATTTGCATCTCAACCTTGTTTGCGGGGTATCTGGCCCTCCAGATCCCATCGAACCTGATCCTGACCAGGGTGCGGCCGAGCATTTACCTGCCCGTCTGCATGGCGCTCTGGGGAGCCGTATCGGCATGCACAGCGGCGGTGACCAGCTTCCGAGGCCTCGTCGTCTGTCGCTTCTTCCTCGGATTCTTGGAAGCGCCCTTCTTCCCCGGCGCCCTCCTGCTCCTCTCGAGCTGGTACACCCCGCGCGAGATGGCGACGCGCACGGCCATCATGTACACGGGCAGCCTGATCTCGAGCGGCTTCGGCGGCCTCGTCGGCGCCGGCATCCAGTACGGCATGGACGGCGCACGCGGGCTCCATTCCTGGCAGTGGCTCTTTATCATTGAAGGCGCCGTCACCGTCGCCCTTTCGCTCGTCTCGATTCTCATCCTGCCGGATTTCCCGTCGACCACGAAATGGCTCACGGTGGAGGAGCGCGCGCTGGCGGTGCATCGTGTACATAAGCACAGTGGCAGCGCCGATGAGGAGCGGGCTCCCCTGCTGCAAGGGCTGAAGATGGCGGTGCTCGATTACAAGGTCTGGTTGCTTACGCTCATTGTGCTTCTCAAGACGTCGGCGGGCGCGATCACGCAGTTCATCCCTACGCTGGTCCGCACCTTTGACTTTAGCAAGGTGCAAACCCTGCTCATGACGGCGCCGCCATTTGTCTTTGCCGCCGTCGTTGCCTTGGTCATTTCCATTTCCAGCGATAAACTGGGCGAGAGATGCCTGCATCTCGTGATTCCTCTGGCGGTCGCATTAATAGGTTTCATCATTGCTGCTGCGACGGAAGGACTGGCGCCACGCTACTTTTCCCTCTTCTTGGCACTGGGTGGCGTGTATGGCTGCTACGATATTACATATGCTTGGATGAGCTCCACGGTAAGTCCTGCAAGTCAGTGGAAGCACAGTCAACCTGGGTTTGCTAATAGATGCCCATAGATTCCCCGTCCGATTGAAAAGCGATCATCCGCATTTGCAATCGCAAACATGGTCGGAAACGTGGCGCAGGTCTACTCGCCATACATGTACCCGGCGTCGTCTGGTCCGCGATACCTCCCTGCCATGATTGCCAACAGTATTTTTGTATTAGTCACTATTATCTGCTGTGGAGCATTGTACATATTTCTGCGCTGGGAAAATCAGAAGTTGGCTGCTGCGCAGATGCAGATGGCTGATGAAGATGATGAGAAAGGCGGCGACCTCAAGAGTGACGCAAGAGCGAGAGCTGCGCACCCTGAGGCTTTGGATCCAAGCTTCCGCTATATGCTTTAAAGTTTAAAGCTCCTTGAGCAAGTTTTGCTGCACTGCGCCGAGCAAATAAAGCAAACATACCTATGCGCTCTGTACAACTATGTGGCCGAGCAACAGTCACTCATTTGCAGTAGCAGTAGATGGAGCCAGTATGGAGGAGCAAATCCAGGTTAACGCGAGAAATATGAAGGATGACGATAATTTTCATTTAAAGACGTTGTGAATAAATAAACATGAGAAATCATTGGCGTAACCATTCATGCTGAGTGTGGGCGAGCTCATCCACCAACCACGCCGCCAGCACCAGGTCCACCAACGTAGACATATGAACTCCAGCTTGTGCCAGAGTTCCAAAACGGCTTGATGCGGTATCTCGATGGATCGCTTTGCTGCGTGTATCCCCCATACATTTGTTCTTTCCCATTCGCGTCCAAGTACACCATGTTTCTGATGTAGGCAGCTCTGCCCGCGCCAGCTTCTGGAAACTCTCCACTGCCCATGTCGGTAGTCGTCATGCTTGGGCCGCTGTTGTACACCTCGCCGTAAAAGTCAATCCTGTCTCCATATGCAGCAAGTGTGTTGCTGGGTACAGAATTTTTGCTGAATATCTCGGCCGGGTAGTATCCAATGTCCCTCCCCAGCGCCGTCAGCCACCACCGGCCATCCTTGAGATGAAACTTCAGGTCAAAGTCGTACTGCGCGCCCCCGTCCACAGACATTTTATCAAACGACATGCCGGGGTAGATGGAAGCATCCGTCTGCACCCATCCCTTCTGCTCCGAGTTCCATCCACACAGGTAATCGCCGACACCCTGGTAGCCGTTGCTGTTAAAAAAGACGAACAACATGGGCTTCGGGCCGCGCGGCGGATAGTACATCCATCCAGCCTCGATTGTTTGTGTAACAGTTCCAAACTCAACAGTGTTGGCAGATTGCCGAACCATGGCAGTTTGCAGCAGAGAAAAATCCTGGTCGCTTTGCAGGTAGGGTTGGAACATGCTGAATGAAGCACCACCACCAGTGACCTGGATGGGGTTGCTTGTAGCGGCGTACCAATGCTGGCCAGTATAATCTTGGTTTGTGTCAAGGAACTTTAATTCGATCTCAACGCCACTCGGAGATGCAAGGGGTGGCAATTTCTTTTCTGGGTAGCGTGTGAGGCCGCGACGGAGGACAGGGACAGTGCCCGCTGGGCCGCGCAGATGCTCTGGTATCGGGGATGCAACTCTTTCGAGTAGACCATGGCGATTTTCAATGCCAGAAGATATAGGCAGACTGAAATTACCATCCTGGGATTCTTGCCGGATCCAGTCCAGTACCTGGCCGTCTTCTAAAACAACCGTCCTTACCACTTCAAGGTCATTGGCTGTTGCTTGGATTGGAACGGCCAGAGCCAGAGCGGCCGATGAGAGAAGAGTGTATAGAAGGAATAGTAGTTTCATTATGGCAAATTTAGTTGTTTAGACTGACCGCAAGCCAGTACCCTACTATTACAGGATACATTGATCAAGTTATATATATTTTCCTGTACAACTAGCCTCATGCACGTGAATCCTTCGCTGCAGCTTATACGCGCCACAGTCATGACATGAGGTAGTGCAATCCCAATTTCAGGCAGCTTCTACCTTGGTCTTTGTAAATCAAGGCGTCATATGGATCCGACGTCCCCTTTGTAGCCTGTTAGAACTCAACAACTGGCATCTTTCGCTGGTGCCGCTCACCTACGTGCGGGACCATGCATGGTACAGGCAAGGCAATTTGAGGACTGCAGAAGCTCAGTTGAGCCGCATTAGCGGCTTATCCCTGCCAATAACAACCACAAACGTGCCTCTGCGTTCGAATATCGCGAGTCATGTGTTGGACTTGATAAATAATATGGACTGGACGGGACGATCTTTTCGTGTTGGATTTTTTCTTGTTTTTTCATATGTCATTTGGGTGTTCTCTGTGGTCCTACAGCGCACTCGTTATACAATCCATCCCCACCGTTCAAGCAGCTAATAGTGAAGGCTGGGGTTGGAACAACTAACTAATTCTCGGGGTTACATTGCAGTAGTGCTATAAGAGTAATGAGGATTCTGCGAGAAAATGTCTTTGGTGAAGAAAAAGAAACTCGCATGCTTGCCCTGTTATTCTTCTCATTGGCTAGGTAGCGTAACTTCGACTTTTTTTGAGACAAAAGGCTGGTCATCAGTCAAAGGTCAGTCGTTCGTCTCGCCTGTCTTGGGGACAGCGGCTTTTGTTATTTCAAGTAAAGGAGCACCTTCGGAAATAGACGAGCTGTGGACCAAGTATAGAGAAGAATTGTGCACAATAGTTTATGCGCTTTTGCGGAGAAGGATTATGGTTCCATGCATCAACCAGCGACATGGAAGCTGCAGGATTAGATTGGGTGTGCGACTGCGACAATTCTCAGCCATTGTGTTGCTTGACCGCCTCGAGAATGCCCTACCTCTGCACTACCACTCTGGGACATGCATAAGTTCTTTTTCATATTTTTGTGCCTCAAAGACATGAAAAAGAATTACAATGCAAGGCGAGACGGCAAGCAATTTTGCCGTGCCGCGGTGAAGTGGGCTTTTTCCTCCCTTGCGTCAGCACATTCACATGTGGGCTGTTCCATATTTGCAATCTCCATCAAGAGGAATATAACGAGCCCTATATTTTATGTAATATATTTTATGTAATATATAATAACAAACATCTGCAGTAGAGCATTATTAAGATCAAAAGAACATGGGGTACGCTCCAGGACTATGCTTCCCCAGGTACATTCTCACATTCTCACACGGAGTGACTGATCCGGCGCTAATAGAGACAACCGCTGCCCATAGTCAGTTGATTTTTTTAATCCAGAATAGCGCTTCGCTGTGCATTTGTACTCATTATTCACACACCTGCTCAGTAGGGCTCTCTACGCGTGCCATACCAGTAAACTTTGCTGTGCAGAAATGTGCGATGACAGCAGGATGCGCAGTCTTCCATCTTTGCTCCATTTCTACATCTGAAAAAGAGTTTAGACTTGTGAATTTAAAAGCAAATTTATTTTACCTTGCTGCGGTGAGAAGACGCTACATCGGACGACCCAAGAGAACAAAGGAAACCTCCAAAAATGAAGAAAACTGAGAGGAAAAGGAAAATAAGGGAATTGTAGCAAAGTTGGTAAAAAATAATAAGATTCAAAAAATCTTTATCGATCAGCACAGCTTCTTTGACGGCTGTGCTGCTTTCTTTTGCTTCGTATTCGCCGTCCTGATAATGCTATCCCGTTGCAGCTTTGCCAGGTCTGTGGCGTTTCTAAGAATTGAAGCACCCTCGATAAACCTCGTCACGCTATCTTTCATGCTGATGGAAGCCAGCAGCGTCATGTGATACTCCCGCTGCCCATCCGACGCCCGCGATGGTGTGACGAAATGCGCAAATACTTCAAGCACGCCGCCGCAAAAGGTAGCACTGTACGTATAGGCATTGCCGTCGAATATTTCCTGATACCCCTCCTCCTCATACTCATGCTCGACATTCTGCAGAGCATGTATCGCACGAGCGCCGTGGGCACCATCCCAACATGCCTGCCTCCAGGCAACGGCAGGTACGCCTGAAAACGTCTTTGCTTCTAGGAAGAACTTAGGCACCACCGGTACCCTGGCATTCTTGCTTGGTATAATCTGCCCATCCAACTTTTCACGGATACCAGCATCCACGTCGCCAAGAAGAGCGCCGTCAAAGAGATATGGATTCGGCTGCGTCGTGGCTCCGCCAGTCATGGACTCGAGGTTGTGAAATGGGACGCTGTTGCATTCGCTCGAAATTCTGCCTGGCCCGACAAGTGTCTGCACAGCCTTGGTCATGACAGTACCTTTGGCAGCTGCTAGGCTGTCGCGGCAGAAAAGGAGAAAATCATCTTCGGAGAACCCGGATAAGGACGGGCACTGTCTCGGCCGCGAGATGTAGTCGTGTATTTGTGCCAGATTCGTCGGTTTGGGTGATGTTGTGCGATCGGAAAACTCGTGAAACTGTAGAAAAATGTTGTAGTTTGCAAGAATTCCCTCAAAATTGGCGTCCGCCGGTGGTACCCTCTTGTCGCGCTGTCGTCCCGAAGAGCATGCATCTTCCCCGGCAGACGAGGGACTGGGCATGGAGCTTAGTTGGAAACACTATCAGCACATTAGCAGTCTACCAAGAGGCAAGTCAGTAGGCGTAGGCGAGTAACTTACCCTTTGAGTAAATTGTAAATCGGAGCCCCCGTCATTTGCACACTCAAGCAAGTCAGTGAATGTTGATGGATCAGGAACAGTTCCTGTCGAGCCAGGTTGCAGGCCGTTTCGTAGATCCAGCTCTCGCAGTGCATTTCTTGTAAGATATACTTTGGCTAGTTTATCAAAAACTGGATTTGGGCGATTCTTCTCTTTTATCTGTCTCTGCGTCTCAAATGTACGAAGCTTGTGATGCCGCTGGCAGCTCCTAGACAAACCCGTTGATGGCGTCTGCTGTGACTCTGAAGCGGGTCATTTCCATGTTTTCTGTTTGGCTTAACTGCCGTCAAACCGGCTGTGTTGATCACTTCTCGAACAACTTCTCTCATGTAGAGATGTGAGATGTGAGATGCAGTTCAAGTATTAACAGAAACCTCGCCATCGCGTCATCCAAGCTTTGTCCTGTTCTAGTTTGCACACCGCGTGCCCACCCCTCCTTTGAGGAGCAGGCTTTCCAGTTTCTAATAATATCTTGCCTTGACAAAGAAATAATTTCTTTCGTTCGTTGTGTTTCTGGAATTGCACAAAGTTGATTTCAAACAGTTTGTTTTATTATCTAGCCTTATCGCTGTCTCTCAACAAACACGGAGTAGTGTAGAGACCGAAATGGGTTGCGGATGCAAAAGACGAGGAAGAGCCCTGATTTTCCAGCTGTCAAGAATAAATTAAGGTAATCGTAGATGCTTTGATCCTTCCGTTTGTGATCAAAAACTGCCTTCCGGCCAGCTACCTGTCTTCTTACTTGGTGATGTTAAGAGGCTTGTAGAATGTATGCAGGCCGTGATTGCAGGCCGTGACTTTTATTGGCGGGCTGATGAGGATGCAAGTTTTAACTAGCTCGATCCGCGTGCACTAACCATTTGGCCCTGTCAAGAGCATGTAGTATTAAAAGTACCTATTAGGGACAGGCTATTTTTGGCTGCCGCCGACTAAATTATTATGTACTGATAGCTTGTCCCCCGCGACAAATGCTTGCGGTTTGGTTTGGTTTGGTAGGCTCAAGAGATTATTTTGTCCAGTGCAGGACAATCCGGCTGAAGCGCTCCAGCTGCTCCGGGTCCGTTGCCCAAGTCGTGAGGAGGCGAATCACTGCCCATTCGTCATTGTATTTTTCCCAGATGTAAAACGAGAAGCTCTGCTGCAGCGTCTTGACGAGCTCTAGAGGCAGCACGGCAAATACTTGGTTTGTCTCCGTCTCGGCGCGCAGCGCGAATCCGGCTCCGACAATGGACTGTGACAGCTTCTCCGCGGCGCGGTTTGCCTTGCCCGCCAGTTCAAAGTACAGGTTATCTCTAAACAACTCGGCAAACTGAACACCCATGATTCGACCCTTGGCAAGGAGGGAACCATGCTGCTTGACAAAAAATTCAAAATCCTCGGCCAGCTGAGGATTCTTGACAACCACTGCCTCGCCAAGAAGCGCACCGTTCTTGGTGCCTCCGATCCAGAAGATGTCGGTCAATTCGAGAATATCATTAAGAGTCAGGTCATTCTTGAAAGACGTGAGGGCGCAGCCAATACGCGCGCCATCAACAAAGAGAAGCAGTCCGTTCTCCTCGCAGAGTCGCTTGATAGCCGTCAGCTCCGCCTTGGTATACACGGTGCCAATCTCGGTGGCGTTGGAAATGTACACCAAGCGCGGCTTGGCCATGTGTGGAAAGTGCCAGTTGTCGTCGAGGGCCTTGGAGATGGTCGCCGGCGTCAGCTTGCCATTTTCCGGCACGACGTTGATGATTTTATGGCCGCTCGCCTCGACTGCACCCGTCTCTCGCGTGACAATGTGGCCGGAGCTGGCGGCAATGACTGCCTCGTGCGGCCGGAGACAGGCGGCAATGGAAATTGCATTGGCAGACGTGCCACTGGGAACGAAAAAGACACCGACGTCTTGGCTTCCGAGGTGATTGCGGATGTGATGTTTGGCCTCCTCGCTGAAGGTATCGCGGCCGTATCCTACTTCTTGGCTGCCATTGCTCTTGAATAGCGCGGCTAGGACGTCTGGATGTGCGCCCTCGCTGTAATCATCCAGCAAACTATATTTCGGAACAGCGGCGGGTGCTCCTGCAGCTGGCATTTCGGTATATTTTATTGGTGGGGATAATATGTATGTCCTGTCTTTCGACTGGCTGCTACAGTCTGGGAGTTGTGAACAAGCAGTCGACAAACCGCGGCGAGATGGATTTTGATGAACTGCACAACGAGAAATG
Organism: Zarea fungicola; assembly: GCA_900169235.1. Lineage (NCBI taxonomy): Eukaryota > Fungi > Ascomycota > Sordariomycetes > Hypocreales > Cordycipitaceae > Zarea > Zarea fungicola. The sequence continues at coordinate 17,219 of FWCC01000392.1, forward strand.
AACAAGCACAAATGTATTAACAAGCAAATTATTTCTTGTCAAAACTCTTCTCAGGATGAAAGCTCTTACGAAATCGGTGGGTCGAAATTGTGGACATTGTCCAGAACCCTTTGGTTTAACTATAATCATGGAGTACATACAACCGTCCCATGCCGCCAGAACCCGCTTCAGGGCCCGATTACCTGCCACCACCGGGCTCCGGCTTCGGGAGCTGCGGCCCGGGATTACTACCCGAATGAGTATCTCTCAGGTAATGGTTGTGCGCGGTGTGTGTCAACATTTCACACTTGTGTTCTAGAACGCGTGGTGAGACGCGATCAAGTGACCCATCAGGGGTAATATTACTTTCCATGGAATTGAACACGGCAAAGGTAATCCGGCCATCGCACCCCGACAAGGTCAGCAGCGATCAATCAATCAGCGCGACCCACCGCAAAGCATGGGAATCTGCACGCGGGGTTGGAAGTAGCATGGGTGTGAGCAGATTAGATTGTGCATACGGTCGCACATTAGGCACGCTACGCAAAAGCCGCAAAAACTGAGAAAAAAAAAACAGGAGCACAACAATAAAAATATAAAGTCTTTACTAAAATTCTAACTTAAATTTAATAAATATAATCTATAGATTATAGTATAGATATATTTTTTCTAGATTTCTTTAGTATTAATTAGAGTATTTAAGATAAATAGTTTACTACTAGGGTTAGGGTTATTCTTTAGTCATGTGACCCTTTTTTAGAGGCAGAGAGCGTATTATGTGCATATGTGCTGTGTACGCTGTACATACGCCAGCATATAGTCCACTATAGGGTAAAAAAGGGAAAAAAGAAGAAGATAGACTTTAAATGGTTAAAGGATCAATTTGAAATATATTTTCTATGTGCAGAGCATCTGCTGGCCATAGAACGCCGACGTGTGTATGCTGTATACGTTGCTCTATATGCTGCATATGCAGTACATCTGCCAGCACATAGCCTACTATAGGGTTAAAAAAGGAAAAAAAGAAGAAAATAGGCTTTAAATGGTTAAAGGATTAATTTATAATATATTTTCTATACATAGAGCATCTGCTGGCCATAGAAAGCCGACTTGTGTATGTTGTGTACGCTGTGTACGCTGCGCAAACACCAGTGCACATCCCACCACAGAGTAAAAAATGGAAAAGAAAAATAAGAAGAAAAGCTCTATACAGTAAGGAGATTAATTTATAATGTATTTTCTATGGATAGGGCCTCTGCTGGCGGTGAATCATGTGTTATTGTCCTTTTCTGATTGAATTGCTGTTATTTTTTTCTCAGTTTTTGCGGCTTTTGCGTAGCGTGCCTAATGTGCGACCGTATTGTGCACGCTTGGGACATTAGGTTCTGGAATTCAGAATGTTGAGGAGATGCCTCCTAGTTTCAGTTAGTGACGATCATGAATGCAAACTTTACAACGCCAACCAGAGGACTAGTGCAGCCACGAGAGGGCCGTTCTCGGAGAACCAACAATTGTCTAAAAATAATTTTATTCATCTACCGAAAATGCTCATCTCCAATCGCGTATGTGTTGAAACCAATCGCAGTTTTTTTTCTCTTGTTGATTCGCCTGCATTGATTGTTGAATGCATGCAAGGCGCCGCCATGGGGGTCTAGATGGCAAGCCATTTGAAACGTCGTGTTACAGAAGACGTGTATCTATAGGCCGCCCAATTGCACATGTTGAGTGGCTCTCAAAGCCAGTTCTTGAACAGCCTGATGTAAATCATCTTGACCACCTGAACCTCGATACAGTAAGCAAGCAGCTCGGCAGCGAGGAACCCGATGTAAGAGCCACGGGGGTTCACAAACGACAGTGCCTTGTGGAAGGCAGGGATCCACGGCAGCACGAACCCAATTGTCATGATCGCTGCAGTGGAAAGACCAAGGTGAATTGATGATCGGCTTTGTACAAATGGCAGTTTCGCGGTTCGCAACAGATGCACGATCAGTGTCTGTGTCAACAGACCCTGCAGAAACCAGTGCGTCTGGAATTGACTGACGGCGTAGCTATCATCCGTGGTGCGAATTCCGTAGTAGAACCAGCCGAGCAAAAAAGTACAAACGTCAATGACAGAGCTTGTTGGGCCGAGTACAAGAACGAAACGAAGAAGGTCTGGGTAGTTGTTAGTGTCAAATGTCACCAAATCCAGATTTGGATTCTTGCGACTCACCCCATGGCTGCCATGATTTCGGACTCTCCAGAAATTCTGGATCGACGGTGTCCCAAGGAATAGCAATCTGGCTAATGTCATATAGCAAATTCTGCGCCAAGATTTGCAGGTTTGTCATGGGCGTAAACGGAAGCCAAGCACTTGCAGCGAGGATACTAAACACATTTCCAAAATTCGAAGACATGACCATCTACCGGCTATTAGTGTTTGCTCAATCACTGTGCGCCACGCAAACATACCTTGATGTACTTGATGGAGTTGGCGTGCGTCACACGGCCGATTGTAACACTCTCAACAATTATCCCAAGACCCTTTTCCGTCAAGATGAAATCGGCACAGTCTTTCGCTGCACCCGCGGCAGAGTCAACCGAGATGCCGACATCAGCCTTTCGAAGCGCTAGACAGTCATTCATGCCATCGCCCAGCATACCAACGGCATGTCCCTGCCTTTTCAGGCTCGCGACGATGCTTTCTTTCTGATCCGGGGTGACCTTGGCAAAGACCTTGCAGCTTTTCACGGCTTCATCAAAGTCTTCGTCGTCAATCAAATTTGCCAGGTCCACTCCAGTCATGGCTTCAGGCGCGTCGCTGTCAATCACGTCCTGACGCTGTACCAGTCCCAAGGAGCGGCAGACGTTCAAAGCAACAGCTAGATTGTCACCTGTCAAGACCTTGACCTCAACGCCCAACCGTTTCAGCTGGTTAATTGACTCTGCTGCATCAGGCTTGGGGGGATCCACAAAGGTGAGCAGGCCATGCACAGTCATGCCAGTCTCCAGGTCCTCAAAGTTATCCTCGTCGTCAATGCGAGACTTTGCTAGTTGCCTTGTAGCCACTAAGAGGACTCGGAAACCGTTCGAATTTAGGGTTCTGACCTGCTGCTTGAGAATCGTTCGATGGTGTCCCGCCATGGCACTCTCGCCCTTTTCTGTCTGGATGTTGGAGCATCGCGCGTATACCTCCTCAAAAGCACCTTTGCAGATGAGCATGGAACCGCCAGCGACGCCACGGACGACGCAGGCAGATCGACGACGTTCAAAGTCAAATGGAATGGCGGTCGACTTTTCATACTTTGTTGTTTGGACATGGTTACCATCGTGTAGAACAAAGTTTCGGATGGCGGCATCCATGTTGTTTCCACTAGAGCCCTGAATCGTAGCCTCAATGGTTGCAAGCTTCAAAACTTCAACATCATACTCCCCACGCCAGTTGACTGTATCGCGCATAGTGATTTCGTCCTTTGTTAAAGTGCCGGTCTAGGACTTGTTAAAAATATGTTTAAAAGATGAAATGAAACAATGCAAGCCAAATTACCTTATCGCTGCAAAGGACTGACATGGCCCCCAGGTTTTGAACTGAGTCGAGACGACGAACAATGGCCTTTTTCTTGGACAACAGGTATGCGCCGCGGGCTAGATTGGCATTCACAATTGCAGGCAACATTTCGGGTACGAGTCCGACCGCCACGCTGATACTGAACAAGGCAGCCTGGCCCCAATCACCCGTTGTTTTGGCAGATACAACCAGAACCTAGACGTGTCAGCGTTCAGAATTTCGGGGTCCTAGGAGGAAATCACCAGTGCTAGTTAACACTTACAATAGGAACCATGATAAGCATGAAACCAATAAGCAACCACGTTACATTTTGGATACCGCGCTGGAAAGCATTGAGGTCGCGGCTCTTGCGCAGAGCCTTGGACATGGCAGCGATCAGGGCATCTAGCGAGGTCAGCATGCAGCGCAGAAGCAGACGTGATCATTTTCTCTTACCCTTTCCAGTCCGCAGGATGACGACGGTGGCATTTCCAGAAACAACACCAGTGCCCATGAAGCAGATGTTGTTCAGCTCGAAAATGGAGCCCTCCGTCTTCACACCTCCGCTCACAGAGAGCTTGGATACGGGCACACTTTCTCCAGTCCATTGCGACTGACCAATGCGAAGAAACGAGGCTTCAATAACCATGCAGTCCGCGGGCACAACGTCACCGGGACCAATCGACACAATGTCACCCGGCACCAGTTCAGAGGTTGGAATATGGGCATCGACGTCGCGGCGGCGGACACGAGCAGTGGTTGTAATGGATTCTCGAAGCCGGAAGACTGCCAATCCACTTCGATATTCCTGCCAAAATCGCACAATGACAGAGATGGCTACCATGACCATGAGAACAGTAAAGCCAGTCTTTTTTTCTGTACGTCAGTGGCCCGGCCCGGTAAATAAAACTCATCAAAAAGGGGAGAACGTACCCAATCAGGAGGCGGAATTGACGCATTGATGATGGCGAGAAAAATCAGCAACAAGTTGAACGGATTAGGAATGACTTTCAAGAGGAGAATGATCCAAGAGGGTGGCTTCTGGGAATGAAGCTTGTTTGGTCCCTTGACACGGAGGCGAACCTGTGCCTCCTCAACGGAAAGACCCTTGTCCTCGACCTGCAAGTGGTCAAGGACAAGGTCGATTGGCAAGGAAGCAAACGCTCGCAAGACGGACTCACACGAATCGTCCAACGCATGCTCTGGCGGCGCAACCCAAGATGACACGGTCGGCTTTGCGAAGGATGACGGAGCCATGATTCGCACACGCGCCGGGCGGGCAGTGACACAGGAGGTAGAATAGCCCTTCTTTCCCTCACGGGAGCCGAGAAGGTAAGAGAAGACGCTCATGGTGAGTTTTTTTTCTTTTTCTTTTTCTTTTTTTCTATCCTTTTTCTTCAACTGGTTTGCACACCCAGTCAAACTAGGGTGGTTCAAACTCGGCCTTTAGTTGAGTGCCTGCAATCGCCGCCAGAGCTGCGAAGTATCGTGGAATCTGCGTGGTCGCCAGCTTTGGGATAGGCTCAACAGAGGGAGCCCAGTTGTCTTGGTTAGTGTTAAAGTATGACATGTATGGATGATTCGAATCGTAGTCGGTTGTTGCTAGAGTAAGAAAATGGGTTGGAGGGGGCGAGAGCTAGGACTCTGGTGTTTATACACTCTGACCGGCAATGTCAGTAAAGGCACGCTGAAGTAAATGACACAGCGGGTTTCAGACCCAATAATTGTCTCCAGTTCTATGAGCTGCTTGAAATTGGCACTCCCGCAACTGGTACAATAGAGACATGGCGGAAACGGATGCCAAGAGGGCCAAGGGCAGGTCTAAGCCACCTTCACAGCCCGCCCCGACAACCGAGTCCAACAACAAAGTTTTCTGTCTCGAAATCGCGCACCAAAAGAGTCCTGCTTGCAGCAAACCTGCGCCCAGCATCTGTGATAATTTTTTTCTCTTCGTCCAGCAATTCCCTCCTTATCTCCAGTCTTGGGCGCCGCCAATATCTTGGCACGTACTTTAGAACCGGTGAGTGACGGTACATTGCACTGCACACTTGATCGCGGTCGCGTGTCAAGAAACTCTAAAAACTCTAAAACACCAAGCCAAATCATTACAAATTTGTGAGACATGACTAGAATTCCAATGGACAGAAGCTGTCGTTCGTAATGCCTTATTGCGTAAAAGATTTGCCGTAGAAAACATCTACAGAGTTGGACCTCATCATTCGCACACTGGCCAAACGGCTTCACAGAAGTCTGTCACAAGTAAGAACAGTATCAATACATGACACTGTCGTGAGTCACCACATGCGAGTCAAGACCCGCTCGACATGGAGGTCTCGATCGACGACTGCCAAGTTTCCACCTTGAAAGCAACCTGGCCGATGACTAAATTGACATGTAGCAACGTTGACACTTGGGAGCTCGCTTGTATAATTAACAAGCCACATTGAACATGTCGGGACACATGCCGAGGAGGCGCTCCACCAACCTGCGGGGTGACATCAGGCCACTGATTTGCATCATAGTTAATATTGTTCCTTTTTTGACATTACGAATCAATGTGAGACTCTTCTGGTCTAGCTTCTTAAAATTTCCCTTGGACCGCCAGCCCATCCATTTAGGTTCATTAAATCCCTCGTTTGAAAATTTTCCGCTCCGTCATCTTCGTGATAAACGCAAATACCCGCTCTGCCAACCATAGTGAAGCCATTAATATTATGCTTAAGAAATTTCAACTGTCTGGAAGCCAGATTCATGTACTTCTACTCCGCAGCTCATGATAGGGGCCACCTGCAGCCCATCAGCAGGTGACGGTTCCGTCTTTGGAGCGCCTATTACCGCATGGTCGAAAAAGTTGTCGGGCAGTGCAAAACTAGGTTTGTACCGGCGCATAGCCTCCAGCGACGCTTCGGTCGCATCATGCCCAAAATTAAAATCTCGAATCGCCTCCATGGTTGCTATTCATCGCTGTCAGCACAGTCGTTTTCTGGACTCGCGCGGTGGTCAGAACGTACTAGGGATCTTGTCCTCTGCCAGGTACGGCAGAACTTCGTGCTTGAGCTGCGCTGCTTGGTCCATGCCAACATTGCTGAGGATCTGAATGGCGCTTGCTCTATTTCGCCGAATCGTTTGGTAAATTTTAAACCGCTCACAGATCTCATCTTTTGACGTGATACCGCACAGTGTAATCCCCAGAGCTAGGCCGTCCTCGATGGCTTGAGCGCCACCCTGCGCTTGATCTACATGCTTGCAATTAGAAACGATAGGATATTGAGTGATGGATTATATGGCAGATACGTACGCGGCAGCATAGGATGTGCAGCATCGCCGACAAGAACAAGTTTGTCGCGGTACCATTTCTCGAGTGGGTGTCTATAGAGCAGAGGCCACCGCCTAACGTCATTTGCTTTCCTGCAGACGCAATAAGTATCGCGGAAAATTCAATTGAAACAAAGGAACATACCTTATAACGCTCAAAATGTCAGGATGAAAGTCTTTGAACCTAGTAATAACCTCTTCAACTTCCACCTTTGCCCGCCAGTCTACCAGCTTGTCAGCAATGCCGCACAGCGAGACATATTGAAGCCACATACCTTCCGCACCCGCCTGCGCACAATCTTCAATAAATAGGCCGACAAAGTTATGTATCGTGTTGCTATTTCTGTTAGTACATTTCCCAATTGTGACACAGAGTGGCAACATACTTTCGGCATACGTATGATACCAGCCGGCGATGGGTCTTATTGTCAGGAAAAACCCGCGTCAGTAACCCGGTTTCGGCATGCCAGGCTCTCGTTGTTGGATCTGTCTCCAGGACAGAGGCAGGTATCAGAAATCGGTAGCAAGTGTTGGCATGCACCGGCGCAATGGCCTCGACTGTTCGCTGCAGAACCGCCTCCGCCGCGAGCGAGTGCACGCCATCCGCGCCCACAACGACGTCTGCAGATATTGTCTTGCCGTCTTGCAGTATAATCGACGGTCCGGATGGATCCTTGTTTCCATAGTCAGCGTATTGAATATCTAAAACGAATTGCCCCGTCGTTGACGTACATATGCAGAGACTCTGCCGCGCCGGTGAATTTGCGCCGGGACGCCGGGACCGTCCGGTCGAGTCGCAAGCCATTTCAGGCAATTGTGCAAATCGACACGGTGTGCAAGATACATGGGCGTTCCGCCCACCTCAACCGCTGTATTGGGACCAAGCGCGATACAAAATGTCTTCATTGTAAAGGGGTTGTTAATGGTGCTTCCCCCGGACTGGACAAAGCCCCAGTCCTCCGGAACAACTCCCCACGACAGCAAGATCCGGCTTGCATTGGGCGGCACCGAAATGGCGGCGCCGATTTCATCAGTCAGAGACGACTGCTCGTACAGCTCGACTCGGTGGCCTGCCCGGCGGAGAGACACGGCCGCTGCCAGGCCGGCGATGCCGGCCCCGGCAATAACCACATGTAACTCCATCACTCGTTGCACAGCACAACAAAGAAACGAGACAGAATATGGAGGATGTGTTAAAGACACCACTCAACGAGACATGGGCCTCAATTTTATGAATATATTCATTTTTCTTCTTGTAAACGAGAGCCAACGCACTCCCTTGCGGGAAATGAGGTCCACGGGCTACGCCTGCCGGAGTGTGGGCGGTGGGACCCAAGCGTGCCGGAGCTAAAACGTTCACAAGCGAAGCCAAGCAATTTCTGCGCTGACAACAATGACGGGTCTCGCATATCAAGCGTTCGTATTGGCTGCTTGGCCTCTTTCTAGTCTCAAACGGGCTTGGAATCTTAGTTGAGGATTGAATTCAGCGTCACCTGCCGTCCAGCCGACCTCAGACCCTGATGGGCATCCTATCGCACCGCCACCCGAGATTTCGGGACTATTACGGAAGGGGTGATAAGGCGAGGTAGCTCAAGTATTGTGATTCTCGTTTAGAAACCATGGTCGTCGTCGTTTATTTGGGCATTCAACATCGTAATCTCACAGTGTCACAGTGTCACTGCATCAGCTTTGGCAGTCGGTGCATAACTGCAAAAGAACAGGCATACTTGACCCCCAGGCCGCAGCATGATTCCCGAAGCCTATCAATATGAGTTATTCACCGCCATTGAATAGAAAACACTGGTCAATGCACATGTTGAGCCTCGGTGCCCAGCTCATAGTTCTTACTGGTAGTGGCGCCTCGGAATCCCCCACATCCCGCCTACTCAATGGAGCGAGTGCCGGGAAGCTCGCCAGTGTTCCTCCACGAAGCATGATTGGCTCGTAAGGAAAACGGACCAATCATAGCGTGAGGAGTTTTGCTTTTTGATCGAATTTCCGAAAGCTTAACTAAAAATCTGGCCACTTATAGGTGGGGTTTCTCTTTTTTTTTTCCTTCTTGTGGAACTGTGCAACGTCACTTCGTCTTGGGGCGGAGAGCAAGCACCTTTGAAATCGAGAGACGGGAAGTGGCCATGACAAAAGCAAAAGAGAGCAGCGCAAAGGATGAGCCAGAGCACGACACCTTGGCCGACGGCAGCCTGCTGCGGATACGAAAAGTCAGGCCATGGTAGCGGCTGAACATATTCTTGTTTGTTTAATTCGTATTGTGTATGTGAAGGAGAAACTCTTGTTCCAGCAGTAGCTACATTTTTAAAATCATCAAATTACCAGACTCATACTTGTTATGTTATGGGTGCCACCTCTCAGCCCGTGCTAGTATAACTGACCAAGAACATTCTTGCACATATACCAATAACTTATGGCCAGCTTTATCTCTACTAAAGCTACTTACATACATCAAGAGGCACAAGAAGTCACAAAGCTCTATCCGTCCCTTTTATACAAGGAGTCAGTGGCTGCGACACTTCAACCTGGGTCTTTTGTTGTTCATTCTCGCTTTGTTGCATCTGTAACAGTATGCTCCGCCAAAGCCCCAGTCGTGTGATGCCGACGAGCCTTGGGCCCCAGGATTAGATAATTCCGGCAATGTTGCTCCTGGAGTATGGCCGGGGAAATTCGCTTCAAAGAACTCTTTGCTTTTTTTTCGAACATAGTGCTTAATACGGTGAGGCACTTCGCTGTCAATCGAGTCTATGCCCAGGTCGTCTGCTCCATCGTCAGTATGAGTGGTAGAACGCTCATGTTCGCTCCTCGATTGCCAGTGTTCGCTCAAGAATTCGTCATTTTCAAGTCCGACTTCATTTAGTTCGAGTAGGTTAAAATGCATAAGCGCTTCGTGAAGGGCTGCTTTAGCTACATTGATTTTCTCAATCCCCAATGTGTGTAACTCTTCCGATATCGTAGTCTTCGCTGTGGGTATTCTAAGTAAATGGTTGTTTTTGACTTCCGCAATCTCCCTTTGCCACTCCGTAGTAATGGTCTTAAGATTCTTTGATATTATGCTGAAATTCATTCTTTCCTGGGAGGCACTAACAGTCTCATCGACCTCATCGTCCACATCGATCTCAGCGTACACATCGATCTCATCGTCCTCTCACTTGTTGACAGTAGCTACTTGTTGGTAGCACTCCTCCACATTCCCATCGGCCTCCAACCGGTTTTTAGTAGCTGCAATTTTGGGGTATACTTTCACAGGCCGATCGTACTTCAATATCTTCAGAATAGCTGCTTGTTGGAAGTACTCTTTCACGGCTTGAAAGTCCAAATTTTCATAGAGTCGAGCTTTGATGTTCACAGCCTCCTCATACAACTGTGTCGATTTCGAATGGAGGCCCCAATCGCTGTATAACCATTCTTCAAGAGCTCTAAAATCGGTGTATAGTTTCCGTAGCATTTTACGGTCCTGCTGACGCTGGAGGCGCTCATCTTCTCCATGAATCCACAGAGCGCCAGAGCTTTCATTTGTCATGTGGTGCTCTTCTGTCCACGACCAATGAACCTTTGCCCATGATTGGAAGTTCAATGTTCCTGGCTGAAGCATCCAATCATATATACCGTTCAGCTTCTGGCGAATAGGTCGGTAATGGCGAACCCAACACAAAGCTGCATATGGAAAGAAAGCACGGGGAGGATCAGTCCTGCAGGCCCCTAAATATTTATCAATGCAGTCCTGGTCCCAGTTATCAAGTTTTTCGTGTGCAGACTCTTGAGCAAAAATCTGTAAATAATTGAGACAAATATTCAATAGCGTGTGTGTGGCTCTGTTGGGTATGATCGGTTCCCAAAAACGCTCCCGTTCTCGCGGATATCCCAATGAAAAGGATTTGCTAGTGAGAAATACCCTGGCCGTTTGATGAACAAGATATACTTTTCGGCACCGGATTCGAACGAAATGACCACAAAGTTGCCGGATGCGGTTGTCAAAAGGCCTGCGAAGTCGTTCATCAAGTACCCGAAACGTAGGTGGAGGAGCTTGAGTGCACTGATCACCGCCAGTACTCCAATGATTTGGAAGTTTACCATTCTTAGGAGAGTTTGGTCGCTTTGGATTGCTCCATTCTTCAACATTATTCGTTACGTCGTCAGTATCGATCTCCGCTGCAACGCACAATTCATCCACTGTCAAGGGGCGAACTGCAGCCAGAATAATTGACAAGACTGTTCTTGTATCTGACGGAAATTCTCTTGCGGGACGCCTCAGTAGCTGCTCATAGAGGCTATCCAGGCTATTAGCAGCTAGTATTCTCTTCAAATCAGCCATAGAAATTCCGTTTAATGCCGAATCTTCAACCATTTTGAGGACTAAAGATATCCATAAGAATGTAAAGTCGGCTCCAGCTATAAGTCTTTTGTTGAGCCTCTTTAGTACTCTTTCTGGTAAAGCTAATGCGGTTGATAGCTCATTGATCTTCCATCGAGCAAAGCGATCGATGTCTGCCGCAAGCGCGTGGGTTTCATTCTCCCCTGTAAGTCTAAGTTTGTTGCTGGAGCAGGTAGTCTCCACCTCGGCAAATAAACCAAGCGTGTTCTGGATGATACTGCTTGGGCGGCTAAGAAGAATGATCTTCAGTCTACAATTTCCAAGAGGCTGCTCGGAGAGCGGCCGAGTGTCGTCAAGCAGTTTCGAAATAGCCTTGATCATTAGTTCGAGGGAGTGTGCCTCGCATTCTTCCATTCCGTATAGAAGCCAGACAATGTCATTCAAGGCGTTGTCTCTAATAGTTTCGATAATAATTGACCATAAAACTGAAAATCTGTTGAAAAAGTTGTCCGAGCCACGATCAAGTCTCTTCGATGCTTGCTTGATAAGGTCATTGCGCGAGTGATATAATTGGTGTAAGAGGGCAGAAGCCGCGGCGGCGGCATTGTCTTGGCCGGCGATTCCATCCGCAAAGAAGAAATACGCAAATTTTGTTGTGGATTTTGCGTTTTGCGGATTAAACAGGAAATGGTGAACCAGAAATTTAGCCATGACAGACTTTCCGCATCCCGGATTTGATGTAATCCACAGCAAGGATGAGCCAATGTATGATTGCCACTGCCGCCATTTCTCATGCTGAAGCACCCACTCGCAAGTCCCTGGCACTGCATCGTCCACCTGCTCAAGGTGGTTTTCATAATCTGAATTTAGTCGGCTAAGGTAATGTAGGTCTTGGCTACTTAATGCTAAATTAATTAGACAGACTAATCAAACTGAACCAGCCATATTTTGGGACATACGCGGTTGAGGAGCAGCCTCCTGCGGGTGAATCATGTCAGATATTGCGTCGATCGTGTTTCGGTATCGCTGATCATTTGGCGACGGAAATTTGCAGATATTTGAATGGTTGGCTGACGATGCAATATCAAGTTCGTTGCCCCAGCCCAAGATGGCGGAGTCCTTTTCAACAACCTAGAAGTTCATTCCCGATGAGAATAGATCAGAGTTATATTTTAATAATGTACAAAGTACTTACACGACAATTCAGACCAGGCATGAGCTCTGTTTCATAAAAGCTTCGTATTTCAAAGTTCCACCCGCGGTATATAAAGGCATCTGATATGTTCTTCAGGACTGTCGAGTTCAGTTTGAGGTCCTTTGCTAGTTTGGTGTTCGTCGTGTAGCCCAGAGTTGCCGCCTTGACTACACTGGCCGCGACAAGGTCCCAAAAGGCCAAATCAGAGCCTCGATGAGGGGTAGCGAAAAAGACTACGCCCTTGACATTTTCCAAGAACTGGGCATAGTACCTATTCCGCTCGTGAGCACTAATAACTGCCTGAACGTTTCAATTAGAACATTCCATAAGGTCCCTCGCCTAGTGATACGTACCTGCTTGAACACCAACCCGCCGAGGCTATGGCAAAGGAAAACAATGGGCCGCTGCTTCTCCGTAATACTTTTCCGATTCGCCTTGATCGCAGCAAGTAACTCTGAGGCAAAATCCTGTATATTTGCATCGCCTCGACTGAAATACGATGCCGAGTTGTAGCCGAAACTTAGAACACGCACACCCGGAATGTCTTTGGAAAGACATGTTGGGTCGGCTAGCCAGTTCAGCCCTGTAGATTTATCAGTCCAGGTTTCATCTCGATGGCCATTCAGTCCGTGGATGGCAATGATGTCGACGCCGTTCTCGGTTTCTGGCAGACCGACAACGGTTTTAAGACCGAATGGCACCTCGCCGGTCGGCTGCTGCCCTGAATCTAAGCTCGTGAGACAATCAACGTCATTTGTAACGCTTTGTAAGCCATCTTGACTGGGTTGCACATTATCATGATGAGGCGCTGGACGAGTACTGGTCGGCGTAGCTGGATCTGCGGACAGGATATTGGAATGTGAGGGACCGGCTTGGTCTTGTTTTCGGGATAGCAGACGCTCTACTCGGCGGAACATCGCTGTAATCTTGAAGTAGCAGTTATAATACTGATAGTATGACGAGTGAGTACTCGGAAGCCCGAAAAGCGTGGAATTGAAGCGAATGGCCTGGCTGCCTTATGAGGCGGCCTCCAATACCCCTCATCGGTGGCCAGCGAATCAGCGCACCTCCATAGCCGCCAGGCTGACTATAGACCTGCGTGGGCATGCAGCAGATGCATATACAAAAGATGGATCATTCTAGACAAGTCAAGGCAAGGCTGGATGGCATGTTAGCTCTTCCCTTTTCTTGATGGGGTTATGGAGAAGAACAGGCGCGGATAAATTATGGCAATGATTCCCTTCTGCGCACGAGTTTCAGAGGTTCAAGTGGCGTCCAGCCAACAGCCAATTTACCTTGTCGAAAAAGGCTTTAATTGAATCAGTCGCGGGCGTGGGCGTGGGCAAGGTTTGTCAGGGCGGCTGCGAATAGCCTCCATTGACTTGGGCGCGGGTAGGCTCACTAGCTCACTGTAGCGGCCTAAAAATGATGCGCTAACTATAGCAACCTCGGGGTAGCCAGTTGACGGGTCAAACCTAGAGAGTATTTGGTAGAAAGTATCGCGCTACCAACCTTACTTGTAACAGCAAACGACTCAACATGACCTCGGATCTCCATACAGCTCGTCTGACACTGCGTTTTAGCAGTTCATCTAAGAAGGTTGGCGTCTTTGAGCGTGTAAAACTGCTGCTGTCAGACCCTCGGTGAATATTTTGGATTGGCAAAATCCGGATTGTCTGATAAGCTAGCCACTACTCCGTACAGGCACTGTATATGTCCCGCAGAGCAGGACTTTATCATAGATGTGAGTGTGTTGATTGGTTCGAAAAGGTGCTATGGATGGAGGGTGCGAGGATGCCCCCTAATGGGATGACCCCCCTGGGCATCATGCTTAAGTTACTAGGTGGTTTACTGCAAAAATGCAGGCTCCGATCCGACCCCCTCAGGAGTCGATAGTCACACCGCGCGCAACAGTAAGATATAGCTACGGAGGTGGAATTTTCTTTTCTACCCCCGCTGGATTACTAGAGGGAGCCGCCCAAGTCCAGCCAGTCAGAGCGGCACAAGGAATGTGAGTTTTTAGCCGTGTTGCGCGGCAGAACACCAGACGCCGTGCTGCACCACCGTATGCATCGAGAATAGGCAGGCAAGCCGACTTGAATTAATAAGTAGAATTATTACTAATAAGACAGAATTGATTTGATGTACGACTGGAAACTATTATGCGCTGCATAAAGTTTGTGAATTGCCTGTGCATCGACTGTACCGTGTATTCTGGGTGCTTCGTTTCCGTGTCGAGCCACCTTGCTCCCACCGACAGATATTGATCTACAATGGCACGACCAAGAAGGAAAATAAGGCTTTGCTCAGTGCCACGGACTTCAAGGCCCTACCTACAGCTGGCTCCAGGCAATTTCGCTCGCAAAACGCCAAAATTATCACTATAGTAACGCCGACCACGCCACCTATCGAACCAACATCTGACTAGGTTATATAACTGGCTGCACAAACGACTATGATCATGGAAGCCAGAGGGGGTTTATCGATGACCACCATGTCATGTTGAAAAGTGGATTGAGCTTATAATAAGTAACAGCAGCGATTAGTGCGCAGTGTAATAGACAACTATAAGGGTATAATAAATAGAAATTCTATCCTTGTTCTTTTATAAGAGAAATAATCTATAGAGGAATATCTACCTTAATTTATAGGTAAATTCCTTTATTTATAAAGTCCCTTTTCATCTACTTATTGATATCTTTATTAATATAAGTGAGGCGCATTAATTCGGGCAGTTATAGGTGGCTAGTGGTGGCGCACACTCCTTTATAAACCAATACTAAGAGAAGCTCCTCCACCACCAAGTCCACCACCCTTTCCAACAAGTCCACCAAGTCCACCACCCATTCCACTTCCACCACCATTACCACTAGCCGCACGACCAGAAGGCCTACCAGCTCCTCCAAGACTAGCAGAACCACCAGCAATATTCGTAATATCATTAACAGGATCAGAAGCACCACCTACTCCAACAGATCAGTTCTAATACCAACCCCTTACAGCCTAGCAATTACATACCTAGCAGCGGCGCCGCATAAGCGAGGTAAGCCATACTAGAAAGGGAAATGATTGATGATTTCATTTTATTAAGATGTCCGGTATCTGTTAAAGGACGGGAGTAATGAAGAGTGCTATACTAAACTGATCAGACTTTAGGATTCAGGATTCATTAAAAGGTTGGTTGTCCAGACAGGCTGAACTCGGGCACTTTATAGTCCACAGAGTCTGGCCGGTTGGCCTGAAAGCATGCCCCTCATTAGTATTGTCTTTGGGCGTCAGCATGCCTCTGCACAGAATAGATGTCTTGCGCTTGAAGCTAATGAGAAATCAAATGCAGGGGTCAGCTGAAAAAGAAAATACTTTAGTTAGTGCGCTCCTGTCATACGAAGTTTGACTCGCTGAAAAACAGACAGTATCAACCAACTTTGGCTGGCACCGTCCCGGCGAGACAGGCGGTTTGGCTGCATAAATTCTAACAAGGAAATACCTTCATTTTTGAAGCGTGAGGCTTATATTATTACATGTATGCAGCAAATGCTGGAATAAAATGAAAAGACTTTCGTGTCGCTCTTTGTTCGAGGTTGCGCCGAGAAGATGGAATAGGCTTTTCCGCCATCGCACACCAGCGAGAGAGGTTCGGCTGCATGTTATCAAGCTCCTCGAATTCAAGGCACATCTGCGGTGAGCCTGCACTTTATTTGTAAAGCAGCATAGGGTCCGCACGCTGCACCGTCGCGAACCGTGACTTGCCCCAAAAACAGATCTCGGTAGATGTGCGCAGCTCAACCAGTGGTTGATTCTCCCGGATATAATATAATTTAGCTCAACTGGATGACACATACGGCCATAGGCAACAGAGAATACCGCGTCCCGTTTGCTCCGCATATGTCAAGCTGTTGACCGGCAGATTAGTAGTTGTGTCGGTGACGACCAGCGAACACCGGCTGCTGTATGTTTTTTTTTCTTTCATAACATATCTTGTTTTGATTATCTTCTTGTTTCATTTGAAACCTATCGCCCTTGTGACTTACATGACGGTGTATGTTGGTTGCAGCTATTGCGGCTAGCTTCTGGGGTGTGTCGCAGCCCACAGCAGAGCAGAAGTAGGTAGTTTTGCAATTCCCGAAGATGTTAGCGCTGATTCAACCGATTCCCAGCGAATCATTGGGGAGCCATTCCTCTACCAAGTACCCTAACAGGGCATAGCACTACTCCAGATCAAACTACACCCGGCATAGAATGGAGATGACGCATCACCAGCGCAGTTTAGTTTCCTAAACCATATCAGTACGCTAAAAATACTGATACATACCTATACATATACTATAAGATATTTCTTGTAATGTATACCCGTAAATCTGTATTCTGCGCGTACTCGTTCCCATCAAAAAGGCAAAGCAACCTGCTTTACATGCACAGCTGAGTCTTGTGAGCCTGGTCTCAAGGGTTAACGTAATCCTGTTTGTGTGATTTTAGACAAAAACAATATATGTACAGGACGATTTGAGCTTTCGCGTGAAAGCATAACTACATTACTCCGTCTCTTTGAGTGAAATAGACTTTGTGTCAACCAGGCTGTAGGGTAGGCAGTCCGTCTCGCTCCACAGCGGCATCCACCGACGGAGGAACTCTTTGCAAATCTCCGTTATAAATTAGTCTAGACATATGACCTTCCTAGTTGGCTTGGCCGTCTTTTAGACTTGGGTCCGGCGCCGGAGAGAGACGGGTACGGGAACAGCGTTCCCCAATTTACAATAGCCGGAGTTGCGCTTCCGCGAGGTGTGTGCTGCAGGCCAGGCTAGTGCTGGGCATGCTTAATTATGGCTCTTCTTTCATCACAATGCGGGGTGAATACCGAATAGACTCACCCCTCGACATCTTCTAGCTACTTTCATCTACTCATTTTTATTGATAAAAAGACAGTGGAAAGAATCCAATATGCCTCTAACTAGCGCTTCCCTCTTCCCAGGGCCACCAGAGGACCCTTATAAAATTGCATCCCGCCGGAGCGTAGTTCACAGCACCGAGGGCATCGTCAGTTGCTCCCAGCCATTGGCGGCCAAGTGCGGCCTCGAGATTTTGCGAGCCGGTGGCAATGCTGCGGTACGTCGCCCAGCTTTCCTGTATAGCTTTTCGTTTTTAAGTACATGTACTAACAATTTCTAGGATGCAGCTGTGGCTGTCGGTATGTCTCAATTCGGGAGCATTGTACTAAGCGACTAGACTAACGAAGAGCAGCCGCTGGTCTCAACATGACGGAGCCATGCTCTACCGGCATTGGAGGCGACATGTTTATTCTCTTCTGGGATGCCAAGGAAAAAAAAGTCAAGGCCATGAACGGCTCGGGACGCTCTGGATCTAAATACACGCTCGACCACGTGCGCTCCAAGCTCGGCCTCCAGGACGGCGAGCACGGCACCATCCCCAAGAACAGCACGCTTTCCGTCACCGTCCCCGGAGCCGCGGCCGGGTGGGTGGACACTGTTGAGAGGTTCGGTAGCGGCAAGGTCGATCTGGCTAGGATCCTGGCGCCTGCCATTGAGCTCGGCGAGAAGGGCTTCCCAGTGTCGGAAATCGCCGGTCACAGCGTTAGTTTTACAGGAACTGTCTACATGACGCTTGACCCTTCAACTAACGAATATGACAATACATAGTGGATCAGCGCCGAGGAGCAAATTCGAAATGCCTCGCCCAACTTTGCCGAGATGCTAAAAAAGGACCCCGCCGCCGAGAATGGCGTGCGCTCCCCGCGTCCTGGCGAGATTATGAAGAACCCGACGCTGGCCAAGACATTCCGCACGCTCGCCGAGCAGGGCAAAGCCGGCTTCTACAGCGGACGCATCGCGCAAGAAATTGTAAAGGTCGTGCAGGATCTCGGCGGCAGCCTGGAGCTCGACGATCTCCAGCACCACCTCGAGTTTGGCAGCGAGCCCGTCGATGCCATTTCGCTCAAGTTCCGCGGCCAGGGTCTCACGACCGACGACGCCGACGCAGGCATTGAAGTGTGGGAGCATCCGCCCAACGGCCAGGGCATCGTCGCCCTCATGGCCCTCGGCATCCTCCAGGAGCTCGAAAAGGCCGGGCAGATCCCCACGTTTACGCCCTCCGACTTTAACACGGCGCCGTACCTCCACGCCATCATCGAGGCGCTCCGTCTCTCCTTTGCCGACGGCAACTGGTTCATCGCCGATCCCAACGTCAGCAAGGTTCCCTCAGAGGCCCTCATCTCAGAGGCCTACCTTGCCGCGCGCGCCAAGCTCTTTGACCCGAAAAAGTCCCTAGCCGGCGTCGACCACGGCGACCCGTCGTCGCTAGAGTCCCCGGCCTTGCGCAGCAGCGACACGGTGTATTTCACCGTGGCCGACGCCGAGGGCAACGCCGCATCCTTTATCAACTCAAACTACGCCGGGTTCGGCACCGCCATCATCCCCCGAGGCTGCGGCTTCACGCTGCAGAACCGCGGCGCCAACTTCTCCCTCACCCCCGGCCACCCCAACCAGGTAAGCCCCCGCAAGCGGCCGTACCACACCATCATCCCCGCGCTGGCGACCAACATCAAGGACGGGTCGCTGCACTCGTCGTTTGGCGTCATGGGCGCCTTCATGCAGCCGCAGGGCCACGTGCAGGTGCTCCTGGGCCAGGTCGTGGGCGGGCTCTCGCCGCAGGAGGCCCTGGACGCGCCGCGCATCTGCATCGGCGCGGGGTACGACGAGCCGAGCAACACGACGGGGTGGGTGGTGAGCGTCGAGGAGGGCATGCCGGCCGAGACGATTGAGGGATTGAGGCAGCTTGGCCACAACGTGAGCGTCGTGACGGGTCATGGGCGGTCATTGTTTGGTCGAGGGCAGATTATACGATACACGGTCGATCCGGTGGACAAGACGCCGATTTGGTCCGCGGGCAGCGATCCGCGCGCCGACGGAGCTGCGTATCCTTTGTAAATGTAAATAAATACACGAAGAAAATGTGAAGAAAATAGCACAATAAAAATAGAATGGAAAATCGCCCTTGTAGGCCATCATGTGAATTTGTTCTAAATCCTGCCAAATTCGTAGCAGTTTCGATATTGTACAAAAAGGTTGCCTCCACCTTGCATCTTACATGCCAATGCAAAGACGAAAAGTATAAAGTATTCTTATTTCCTTGGATCGCTTTGTATCTCATTCTTTTGTGTCCGGTCTACTCCTCGCCCTCGACAACCAGCTTCTTCTCATCCAACATCTTGGCCAAGTCGCCATTCTTGTGCATCGAGACCAAAATGTCGCAGCCGCCGACAAACTCCTTTTCAACGTAGAGCTGAGGAATCGTGGGCCAGTCCGAGTACTCCTTGATGCCCTCGCGCAGCTCCGGGTCCTCGAGGACGTTGAAGGCGGCGAACTTCTCCGGGTTGACGCCCTGGACGCCGAGGATCTGGATGGCGGCGCGGGAGAAGCCGCACTGGGGCGTCTCGGGGGTGCCCTTCATGAAGAGCACGACGGGGGCCGAGGCGACGGCCTCGTCAATGGCGGCGCGCGTCTTGTCGGAGAGCAGTCGGATCTGCTGCTGTCTCGCTGCGATGGCGAACTTGGGGGCCGCAGTCGCTGTGGTGGCGAGTCGGCCGAGTCGGGCCGGACGGGCCGCTTGGCGGGTTACGTTCTAAAGGGCAAGTAGTTAGCAAAGGATTTGGGAATTGGGAGTTGCCAGCCGAGCGGAGTGTACCAGGGCAATTGATCGCGCAAACATGATTGCTGTGGTGGATGTGGAAGTGGCAATGATGAAATCGGACGAGAGCTTGCGCTGAAAAGTTGGCTTGGGTGGCTGACCAATCAACGGTGCTGCGTTTGTCTGGGCAGGCCAGCACAAGACTGCAGCATAAGAAGGCAGAATTTGGGCTTGATCAAGGCAGAAGAAATATGTAAATTTTTGAAACAATCTTTTATTTTTTGTTTTGTTAATTAAATAATTAAAGTTTTATAAAATAACGTCCAAGGTTGGGTTGTTCGGTCCAACGGCAAGGCTGAGCTGTCTCTGTTTGCCCAGCCAGCTGTAAGTGCAGACATTGTTCGCAACTACAAACCTCCACCACCACCACAACTGCAAAGAAAATTAAAACAAGAATTTAAAAACTCCAAAAGATTTCAAACCAACTAAACGTCTCGCGTCTTTATAAAATGGCTACTGCTGAAAATCCAAATACCTCATTCATCTCCCTCCGCGACCGACTACGCACACCAGAATGCTCCCAGTTCTCCAGCCGAGTCGCCCAGACCCGCGTCGGCTCGCCCAAGCTCCAAGAGCATCTCTTTTCCGAATTGCGTAAAATACTCGCCAAGCATTTGCCACATGCGAATCCAGAGAAGCCTAGTGAGATTATCTCGGCGAGTGAAAATTATTTGCTGCTGGAGCAACTTGCCAGTGAGGAGCGCGCCCATTAGAGCCACCCAGCAAACGGAGACACTAACACAAGGATGCTGCCATGCAGGTTCTCTCGCCGCTACTGGTTCCAATATCCATCAAAAGAACATATCCGAAATCGACAAGGTGCATGAAGCAGTCGCTGAAATGATTCTCCAATTCTCCCGCGATTCGGACCAGGTGGCAGCCCAGACTACCTCATTGTACGAGACCATGGCGCAGCCACTCGCCGAGCTCCCCTGTCCAAGCCGAGACGGACAGGCAGAGACCATTGGCGACCACCTTACCCTGCTGCAGGAGGAATTTGCCAACGCCGATGATCGAATCCAGGCGCTCCGTGAAAAATGGCTGGCCTGTTTCGCTACAGAGCAGGAGGCATGGCAGCGATTAACCAGCGACGAGACGGGCGAACCGAGAGCGGAATTGGAGCTGCAGAACCTAGTCACAGCCGTCGACGAGCTGACGGCCAAGGCAGAGGCGGAGATGAAGAAGATTGAAGAGGCAAGTCCTTGGACAAGAGCAAGACATGCTACCACTTGCCACGGACAGAACCGCTGACACCATGCAGGAGTATGCGGAATACATTCAGCTTGAAAGTCTCAAAGTCATGCAGACATTGATGGAGGGCTAATCACTGCAACGCGAAAAAGTATTACAGACAAACCGGATCAAGTCTTCTTGCTTTATTAATCATGGACAATAGTTTGAGCTCCTCTTTTCGTCGTCTGTAGTAACCTGGGTCCCAGCCTCTTTCATTATTAGCTTTAAATTGACCTCAAATCACGCAATCTGTCAAGGTAAAGTGTATTAAAAGTGCATCATGCTAATATTTCCATTACTATTTCCCCGTCATGTCTTCTCCTCACTGTCCAAAAAGTACGTAAAGTCCTGCTCAATGTCGAGCGGCCTGAACTCTGCTGCTTTTCCAAGTCCCGTAAAATAGACTTGAGAGTGCTCAAAGTCACATACAAAATTTATGGGCATGAAATTTAGTTGTAGAATTCTTCTTGAGCTCAATCTGCAGCTAGCCAAGGGTCTACTTAACAGGTTTCATAGCAAGTCGGAGTTGGTGTGCAGGGACCACAGGTAGCAGCCACCGTCTTTACCTTGGTAGCTTCAGAGAAGCTCTCTTCGGCCATGTTCCCATGGACAAGAATAGGACCACATGCTCTTTCTAGCATCTTGGTCCATCCCGTAGGTGATCTTCACAGGTGCCAAAACGGGGATTAAAAACCGAACGCGGACCACAACTCCGGACAACACAGCGGGAGCCATCGCATTGCTGGTACTTTGTACAGTCCCCAAGATACGGAAGAATATCGACTGCATGGAACTGGGGTACAGGGCCACCACGGCTACTTTGGACAAATGCTAGGCCAAGGAGGAGACTGACTGGATTCATGGTAGCTGCATATAAACAATTGGTTGTGCTTCATATGACTGGGTTAATGCTAATACAATACCGGAGTGGGTAGGGATATGGAGATGGAGAATTATAAGAGTGGTAAGAAAGGCGAGTAAATGGCTTTACTGCCACCAGATGTAGATGGAGGAACCGCTGATTTATTCCTCCCTTGGTCATACGGGTCAGATGTTCATGTAAGACAGTATGGTATGAAGAAATCCTGTCCCACGAATGACCCGCAGTACGTTGTCTCATGAGAACAACGCCAATTGAATGCTTTCCTCATCAAACGCCCTTTAAGTGTCCATATTCTCTTTCCCAACAATCGCTTTATCCAAGTCGCACCCGACTTTGCTCGGCGTCGTGCCGTCACAGGTTGCGGTCCCATTATTACTATCAAGGATTACTTTTCCCTATTCCGAAATGATGATGAAACAAAAAGTTCAGTAGTATAGAGTTGAAATGCATTTTCTTTCTGTAAACTCAATATATGTTGTGGCTACAAATAAAGCGTGCAGAGACTGCTGTCGTCTTGACCTTGATTGCGATTCGCAGTCCACTTGGCTGGCGAGACCTTCTCTACCACACCATTGGAGTGCGGGTATAAAAAGGGACATTCGTTCCGCCCTATGTGTGCTTTATATGTAATATTTTATCTGCTATGTACATTCATGCGTTGTATCGTGTCGTTACTCTCTTCCCTCCATTTTCCCATTCCTCCTTTCGTGGCACTTGTATCTATATTCCCATTCCAAAGCAACAAAAACTCCAGCCGATATGGCGTAATAAATCTCTAGCACCGAGCAGAAATCCATTAATCTTTTTCATCTCAAAACAAAGGAAATAAATCCTTTTTAAAAAAAAGGTGTCGTTCATGCAGCGTCGTGTCAAGCCTCTTTCGTGAGCTGGGTACGACGAGCCTACTGCTTCGTCTTCTCGTCGACGACAACACCCCACTCGTGGGACACGTTGCCGTACATAATGTCACCAATCCAGGTCTTGATCTTGGTGGTGATTTCGCCAGCCTTGCCCTCGGGACCCATGGGGATGTTGATGTCCTTGCCGCGGTGGTGGATCTGGGAGACGGGGCAGATGAAGTACTAGGAAAGTAAGTTAGTTCAGCAATAAAAAAGAAAGAAAGAAAGAAAGAAAGGCAAAGGTTCACTTACAGCAGTGCCGGCGGCAAACGACTCGAGAATGCGGCCCTCGGCATCAGCCTCGACAACCTCGTCAATGGTATACTTGCGCTCCGTAATCTCAATCTCCTCGCCGAGGTGCTTGCGCGCCAGCTCAACCGCCGACCGGCGCGTGACGCCATCCAGAATCAGCTTGTCGTCCAGCGGCGCCGTAATCAGCTCCTTCTTCCCATCTTTACGCTTCCACACGATGAAGAAGTTTGACGCACCCGCCTCGGTGCACTCCGCCTGCGGGCCGTACAGCCACAGGATCTGATGATAGCCGCGACGGCGCGCGTCTGCCGTGGCCATGAGCGAGGGACCATAGTTGGCTCCCACCTTGGCGTACCCGAACCCGCCAACCCACGCGCGCACCATGTCCTCGGGCGAGGTGTGAAGACGCATGCCCCCGGGCGGATTATCCAGACGGGGCATGTACGTGACGATGATGTACAGCATGGCCTCGCGGGGCGCCTGCACGCCCAGCTGCGACTGCGTGCCGATGAGGGTCGGGCGCAGGTACAGGAACTGGCCTGGCTTGTCGCGCGGCAGCCACTTGGGCCCGTCCACCTCGAGGAGGGCCATGATGAGCCGCTCCAGCTGCTCGGGTGCGAAAGTGGGCAGCGAGATGCGGCCCGCCGACATGTTCATGCGGGCGCAGTTGCGGTCCGGGCGAAAGACGCGGAGGCGCCCGTCATAACCACGAAAGACCTTGAGACCCTCGAAGCACTCGGTCGCGTAGTGCAGGCAGGACGCCGTGGGCATGAGGCTCAGGGGTCCGTAGGGCTTCAGCTCGGGTGCAGACCAGCCCGTCGAGGCGGACCAGTTGGCGAGCACCATGTGGTCGGTGGCAATGGTCTCGGTGCCGGCGTTGGCGACGGCCTCATCGGGCACTTCGCGTGGGTTCTGGGTGTAGACGTAGGTGAGCTTGGAGGCATCGAGCTCGGCGAGGACAGGCATCTGGTTGGCGCCATTGAGGAGGGCTTCCTTACGCTCGACGGCCGCGGCCGTGAGGTTGACGTCTTGAGTCTTGATGGCAGAGGGAGACATGGTTGGGATATGTTTGTTGGTTTGTCCAATTGGGGGAAATTGGAAAAGAAGAAGAATACAACCAAAAGTATATGACAAAGGAAAAAGAAGAGAAGAAAAAAAGAGCAGGAGGAGGGGCAGTGTTTAAGAGTTATGGAGTAATGAGTCAAAGAAACTCTTGGAGGACGGTGTGGTGGGCCAAAGGGCGAAAAATCCTAGCCGCGTAACAGGGGGTTTGGCGGCGCAAGAAGGAGGGGAGAGACAAGGGCAGATTCTCCACGCTGGCGTTATCACGGCTTAAACAGGAAATAAAAAGAACAGGGGTCTATATGAAGTTCTTCTACGAGTTCAGGTCCCTGTTTCCAATGATGGCCCGTCAAGTATGAAGTGGTGGTTGAATTGGCCGAAAGGATAGCCACGAGTTATGTTTCGGGTTAAAAAAAAATACGCCGAGCGACATGAACAATTTTCAGCTTGCCTCAGAAAGACTACAATTGCCAAGCGGGGAGTGGCCATCTATCTGAAAGGTGTCCGCATGGGACAGCCACAGAGTTTACACTACGCAACATGGAACAATGGCTGTTGGCAGCCGTGTTTTGTCATCGTTTGCTTCATTCTAGCGGTAAAAGAATGACGCAAACGGAGGGCAAGCCAGCCTGGAGGGTTGTGTGAGTTGCATAGCAACGCCATGTCGCAGCCGGAATGTTAGCGGAGGCCGACAAGGTCTGACGGCCGTAAGAGCAATTTAATTAAAAGCAAATCAGAAACTCGCTTGCCATCATACAGTGAGATCATACTCCCAACAAGGGGCGTCGGAAACAACCCCAGAAATTAAAATAAAAAATTCAAAACAGGCCAGGTGACCAGTTTTTTTGTTGGCTGGTGTCTTGAGCCGATGGTGGCGGAATGGAGTCAAAGAAGGGGGACGGAAAAAAAAACCTAAAATGGCCCGCAACTGCCCGGACGCCCGTATTTGTGCTAAAGCCGCCCACCCCGCCGCCCCGGACCGGGTATTTTGTCGCGGACGGAAAAGGGGACGGAAAGGAAGCCTGCAGGAAGAGTTGGCCATGGTTGAAGAGGTCTTCTTCTTCATGCTACTCATCCTGCCCAACAATGAGTATAAAACTCCCAAAATAAAGTAAAATTAACAAGTTTGGTATGGCTTGCTCGCGGCCCTGGGCGGCTCTCACTGTTGCTCGGCGTGCGGAATGCCTCCGGGGGCGGGAACATCGGCCGAGTTTCGTCTGTGTGCTCACTATGGAGTCATCTTTACAGGCAAATCATGCTTGACCAGATTTCTACCTGCTTGAGGCTACGCCGATGTCGCACCCCACATAGGCTAACGAGTCCCACGATCTCATCGCCGTGCTTATCTGACATGAAGGCTACTGGTAGGCGTGACGCAATGGGCAAGGAAAGAATAATAATAAGAGAATGAGCCAGATAAGAAAATATGGAAAAATAAAATAAAATAGTTGTACAGGCGGTGTACATGATGATAGCCATCAATGCCGACAGCGCCTACATGTCTTGTCAACCAAATGGCGGACATTGCGTATTGACTGAAACTGCCCTAGTCTGCGCCCTAGTCGCCTAGCATTAATTACTAAACTAATCTCCACCACCAGCAAAAACTGGCACAAACCCCTCTTTGGCCTGCTCTTCTCAGCAAGGTGCGCGGCGGAAAGGCGCAGCGACACGCCGGGGGTAGCCGAGCGTTGGTCACGCAAGCCAACATATTGTCTTGAGCCGAGCCATGATAAGCCTCTTTCATGCTCACACCCTTGCAGCCAATAACCAGTTTACATGTCACTTATCAATTCTGTATCACGTCACTGTAGTTTAGACGGTGCAATTATACAGCCGTCTCCAAGCAGCCCACGGAACAGCCATGGAACAACCATGGATCATGGAACAACCGTGGAGTCTCCGCCGATCGCATTCAGCTTTCCAGATTTCTCAACCACATCACCTCTGTCCTTGACAACCTTGCAATCACGATAAAAATCAGGCACGCATATTTCAGTGATAATCATAACCCGTTCCACGACACAATGGCAAAATACATGACACGATACACGACGCAATGACATAGACATAGCCGAGACAGACATGAAACATGAAACACGTGTATATTTCCACGGCCTACATACATCATCCATCCTTTCCTCCCCACACTCATCTACCCTCTACCCCCAACTCCTCTAAACAAAGTTGACCTTGCCAAAGTACTTGGAAATGTGAAAGCTCGCCTTGTCCGGCACGCTCCACGCACCCAGGCCCTGGTTGGGGTACGTCTCGGGGCTCACCGTCGTCCTGAAGAAGTTCATGCGCCACTTGGTGCCCTTTGCCTTGCCCACGTCGACGTTGAACGCGCCCAGCGGGATCTTGGTCTTGCTCACCCACAGCTTCTTGGGCTTGTCCAGCGTCGTGACCGCCGAGAAGCCCCACGCGGGCGGGTGCGAGATGAAGGCGTTGTCAAAGGGGGCGCCGGGCGCGCGATCCTTGGACGGGTTGAAGATGAAGGCGTTGAAGGTGACGTTGTTGGGGTTCACCTCGAACTCGAGGTACGTCTGCGGGTCGTCGGTGCCCTTGTAGATGAAGGCCTCCATGACCTCGTACTCCCAGATGGCGTCGTTGGTGCCCTGCGTCGGGTCAAAGTAAAAGTTGACCTCGTCGCGCGCCGTAAAGGTAATCTCAATCGAGCTGTCCGAGTAGCACAGGTCCACCTGCGTCTCGGGGAAGGGCTGCTTGTCCGGCACGCTCTTGTTGTACCGCACCGTGCCCACGCGCGGGCAGGCGGGCACGTTGACGCTGGGCACATTGCAGTTGCTGCTGGAAGAGGAAGAGGCCGAGACGTCGGCCGCAGGGCTGGCAGCGGCGAGGCTGGCGGCCGTGGTGGCGGCGAGGAGAATGGAACGAAGCATCTTTGGGCGGGAAGAAAAATGTACCAAACAAAAAGGGTGAGTTGAGTACAAGAGAGCTTGCAGGACTAATCCAAGGAGCCTCCTACATCTACGATAGGGAGCTGGGGGGAAGCTCGATATTTGTATTCGTCCAGCTTGCTTTTTTTACCCCAACCAGCTTCGTTCACTCGACAGGGATAATTAAACGGCATCGTAGGATTTTGGGGAAGGCATGCACTCGTAAACAATGCCAATTCAGCTGAGGCGGGGTTTGTCCTGTTTGTTTTCGTATCGAATGCACCCATCGCATGCACCACCCAGCTATTGTTGGAGTAGCTCCTCCAGCGCGAGGCATACCTTTGGGTAAAATGTGACGTTGCTACTACAAAGTCGGCAGGCAGCTCAAGCTGCAGCGGTACGCATCCAATTGGTTAGGCAACTCCCATATATATCCTAGCCATTAACAGGGGGGAAATGCGCCAGCTTGGGCGTATGCTCCGGGTGGCTAATTGAAAATGCCCAGAAAAAACCAGCCACAGTTGCCCGTGTTCATATGCGAGCTGCAGGTAGCTGGCTAGCTAGCTTCTTCTGTAACTGGAGCAATGAGGGCAAATGAGGCTGGGCAGGGCCATGCATACCAGTGCGACCATGCATCTTAATTTACATTGGCTGGGCTTTTATAGATGTGGGAATATGTCATGTAACATTGCGACTCTTTCAATAATCGACTGGGGGGCGAGAGGGGAAGCAAAGAGGGGAAACGACTCAAGGACGAAGAAAACAAAGGACCGACTGGCCCCCAAACTCCGCATTGCTCAATAGTTACCGTTCTATGTATCTCTTGATATGATATAGTAAACGTCCCAACTAATTGGCATGCGGGGAAGCAAGCAATGAAACAAAACGGCATCCGACCAGTGCTTATTGTGGGAATTACCACGCGAAAAAGACGGAACCCCGTGCCGCTCAGGGGAAAGGACCAAGACGAGCTAGCTTGGTAGCCAGTCAGGATACCCTATGGCTGAGCAGTCAACTCGCTAGCAACTTGGTGGGTTGCAAGCAACTCGATAGTCCAGTTTTAGTAGGGCAGGTCGTGCATGAAAGAATCCCGTCTCCGTGCATGACAGAACCGGAAAACCCGACGATTGGTGTCACCAGGTCAACCGCCGTTTCTTTTCAAATTAAAGGAGCTTAATTCTGGCTACACTCAAAGACAGCCCGTATATACATGCGTGCGCAAGCCACATAGCTAGCAGCAGTATCTCGATGTGTTTCCTGTTATCGAGAGCCAAATGGCTGCGTACCTTATCCTGCTGTATCAGGGTGTTGAGCTCAACATCCCTCAAGTCCGTTTACATAGGCAAATCTTGTGTACAATAGGGCTCAGATAATATCCCGCCCCAATTCTTATAGTCCCAGATTACCGGCGCACCCTCCCTGCCATAAGAAATCGCTCCCGAGAAAATCCAACGTCGTTGCCGAGGTCGAGGTTCTATCGAGTTGTTTCCTGCTTTCTATAGTTTATTAGTATTCCTATACCAATTCATATAGTATCACTAATAATACCCAGGGAAGAAATAATGTAATGAGGATCTGTACCGGTGCCATTGATCCAGCTCTCGCCAGAGAAAATCCGGCGCTCCGATTCGATCGCCTCGAGTGACTTCCATTGATACGAAGACAGCACCTGTAATTTGGTACTATAAAACTGGGCGAAAGTATCCCCCGAGTCTTATTGCGCATATATTTTGCCTGTGTTGATGGTCTTTTCGGATGTTGAAGTCAACACAATGATACAGCAAGATAATGCTCCTAGTCCTTTGGCGCTCAACACCAGGAAACACACCGCGATGACCTATCCGGGCGACATTTTGGGCTTCATGGCACGAACAGCCGCTGACTTTTACCAATTGAGTATGTGTGGCTATTGATGAAGGGAAAAAATTGAGGGCAAGCACAAGAAAAGGCTCACCTGCTTGCCTTTAAATTTCCCCTTGATCAATAGCCACACCTGTTCAATTGGTAAAAATTAGGGGTTGTTGTTGGTGGCCATGAGACCCAAAATGCGGTCAGCCAACTTCATTAAAGACTGAGATGTAATGCCTGAGGCAGCCATGGTTAACCAATCCACAGCACGCTCGCCGAATCAAGGCTGTTATTACAACTGGAGAGGAACACACGATACTAGGCGGGAAGATGTGACTTTCTTTGAAGCATGTGATTTATTGGATATGATGTGTACCATCTACAATTATCCTACTCCATCATACCCTCGTTTCTGCGCTTCCAATTTCAAGGGCCTCTGCTGAAGCTATTTATGGAAAATCATTAGTAGATCTCAAGTTACATATTGGCCTTGGCCCACCTAAACGCTGATTTCCATCGCAACAAAATTGAATTGCGAGTCGCCGGTCGCCTCAATGGGCTGATGGACAAGGAGGAGGTATCATGCCGAAGATTAACACTGAGCAAGGCCGGATCCTAGTAGAATCAAGTGGCTTAACGGTGCCTATGGTCAGATGTTTAAACACTTAAAATATCCCCAACCATTAGTTGCATGATTTATTAGCCCATAAAGATTCAGTCTTCATTTGTTAGTGTGAGAGCAAAGTTACTCCATACCTCCCGAGTGTGGCGGAAGCACGGTGGATTACTAGTATTGAAGGGATTATTATTCCAGTGGCAGCACTGAAACCTTCGCACCAATTTCGCGAAACTGGCTATCTGGGCGGCATACCTCCCAACGGCAGTTGATGACGCATATTTCCTATCCGGCCCAAAGCCTCGCTCCGCGCACACATTCTCCTCATACGAATCTGCCTACAGAGGATTATGAATCTAGGACCCTTCTTCCTCTGGTTGTAAAACTTGGCACTTGACTCACCTTTGCCGGACAGTGGCGGGGCAAAACGTGGTACCGCAATTGCGCAACCGCCTGAATCGTCGGCCCCCAAATTTCTCCCAACTCGCTGTGCCATCGTCATCACCGACCACTCAATGGCTTACAATAATGCTGAGACATCCCAAAAATTAGATAGGAAATCTTTGCGCAGCATCACCATGCACAATACAATACTATTAGGTAACTCGTACAGCCGAGCCACTACTGCACCCTCCCAATACGCCATCATTCTCCGCCAAGACAGCCTATTCAACACATCCTGGACGCCAAAACTGCAACTTCACATGAGCGCCCTCGCAACATGCGGGAAACTATGCTCCGACAGCCGTCATTCCGAGCAAAGACATATTACGGATTCGGAATGACTGCTCTCATCGCAGGCCATGATCCTAGAGCCTCGTCGAGTTGCTTCAGGTCTAACAAGTAGAGTTCACATTCGCTGTCATCATGACTGTAGCTACAACCACTGCGTAAATGATGGGGAAGTATACGACTTGACAGAAATATCACTTCGGAATCCGGAGCGATCGTGCATACTGGGGAAATGGAAACAGCCAACCATTTGTGGCCAGAGCACGCCATTTTTTTTTCTTCGTGGGGCACCAGAACTTGACTAATAACCAGTGGCCACTTTGCAGTTGTCCGCATTTCTACAGGACCAGCTTCTCATAAAAAAGCCCAGCAAGTCGCTTTGCCAGAATGGCTCGCCCGCTATTACATAGAAGTCAAACTAACATGAGCACCATCATGTAATCATAGTTGACTCTGCCGTAGGATTACAAGCTGTGCAATCCCGGTTGTCGGCCATCCGAGCACCGCCAAAATGTCAACGATGGTGTCATTCCGACCATGAGCACGCCAACGCTCCGCCAAAGCACAACCGCGCCCCGGCTTCCGAAACGCCCTCCCAATTGTGAAACTAAAAAGTACCTTTGCCATAATACGCTCACGTAAACTATACTTTTTCTATCAAAGAATACTTTGTTAGGATATCTTTGCCGTGGATCCTCCTGGATGACAATCCTGGACGCCAATGGTCGCAAATCTTCACAGTTGGTCAGCGCAACCCCAGGCGAGTGGACATTCTCTCCATACTGGTATTTGTACTTTCTCCAGCACCGGTTTCCGACGCCGGGGGCGCAAAGCTTATTCGTAAAACGTAGGAGACTACCTGTGACATACTTGTACTGGTACCAATCTGCGCCATTGGAAGGTGGTGCAGCCGAATCCGAGCTTATTGTGGCAAAGTATATAAGCACCCCAGATCACATCATCCCACCTTTACCTAGAACTGCTCTCTTTCTTAAACATTTTCGTGAAATTCGGAAGGACAAAAACGAAGCATACTATTGTCCAACGTAAACATCAAGCATTATCATCTCAACCACAAAGAACCTAGCTTCATACACATAACAATGGCCACCAGGCTCGACGTCGCTCCTGGCCTCCGTGGCCTTCCCCAGGGCCTACCGTATCCTTTGCCAATCGACCGCAAGTTCTTCCCAGATGGCCTTCGTACCAGCGGCCAGCACCCACCCATTCCAGACCAATTGAGGCCGTTTGAGGCCTTTCCCAAGCACATCACCGGCGCCACAGTCTGGGAGGGCAAGGAAATTGCCACGCGACAGGATGAGTGGGTGTATCGCTGGACTGAGAGCGACCTCACCGAGCTGCTCCAAGCTGTCGACGCCTTTATCATTTCCGGTATCCCTCTCATAAACATAAACAAGGTTCGCTACTTCTTATTTTCTCGTGGTCAAAATCACACTAACAAGAAGCCACCTCTAGAACAATTTTTCCATCCCCAACGTCGGCAGACTGCTACAGGCCTCCCGAAACGAAATCCTCAACGGCCGCGGCTTTGTTCTCTTTCGCGGTCTCCCCGTCGAGCTCTGGGGCCGCCAAAAGGCTGGCATTGCCATGATGGGCATCTCTGCCCACCTCGGCTACCTCTTGTCCCAGAACAAGCTCGGCCAGCTGCTAGGTCACGTCACCAACCTCGGCGCCGACTATAAGAATAAGCTGGACACGATCAAGATTGCCGCCACCAATGCTGCGTAAGCTTCCGTCTTATCCAAGATTTTAGACAAAAAGGCACACTTTAGAACGCAGAATACTAACATGAAATATCAAGTCAACTCTTCCACACCGACGAAGCAGACATTGTCGGCCTCCTCTTCTGCGCGCCAGGCGAGACGGGCGGCGCATCCGGTTGCGCATCTGCACACACAGTTTGGAACAGCATCATCAAGGAGCGCCCCGACGTCGCCAAGCTCCTCGCCTCGCCCATCTGGTACTTTGACCGCAAGGGCGAAATCACAGCCGGCCAGGAGCCCTGGATCAAGGTCCCCGTCTTTTACCTGGAGCCGGGTGGCCAAGAGCGAGTCTATGTCAAGTACGTCATTTCACCCCTTTTTGCCACGAGAGGCCAAGAAAAAAAGGAAACATCAACTAACTCTCTTTCAGATGGGACCCCTACTTTGTCAAGTCCCTCACCCGCTTCAGCGACAAGGGCCTCATCCCCGCCCTCTCCCCGGAGCAGCTCGAGGCCATGGCCGTCCTCGAGGACACCTGCAAGGCCCACGGCTTCGAGTACGAGTGCGAAATCGGCGACATGCAGTTCGTCTCGTGTTGCCAGACCTTCCACGCCCGCACCGCCTTTGTCGACGCCCTCCCGCCCAAGGCCCCGCGGCACCTCTTCCGCACCTGGGTCGGCACGCCCGAGCACGAGGGCGGCTGGTGCCTGCCCTTTCACGACAGCTTCCATCCCAAGCGCGGCGGCATCCAGGTCGAAAGCACGCCACCGACGGCGAATCCGTTGGTCGCCTCGGGCGGCACTGACTAAAGGAAGCAAGAATAAAGATATTCTTTTTTTCTGCTCATGATTTGACGAAGCAAACAACTATACCTGGACATTTGCATTTAGCCGGGTCATTGGCCTACTTTTCTTTCTTATTTTACATTCATGTACTCCAACATTACCATACATTTACAGCGTTTTTTGTTTATCAGATTATTAGCGCCGTTGGGTAGATTGAATCAGCTATATGGCCTAATACAACGAAATCTTCATCGTCCCTCCATTGACCGTGCGCCAAGTGAGTTAGAATGTTATGATTTGACCGAGTACTAGTCAGAGTTAAGCGGTAGCTACCACAATTCAGTCAAAGATACGCCACAACAACCCAGGTTCTTTAAGGACCTGACCGCCAATAGGTGGACACCCAGATGGTCGCGCCAGGTTCACCGATCTCCTAACAGCGGTGTGACTTTCAATGGATAATTTCACAACGCCATCAGGCATGTTGATATATGAGTTGCCTTGTTCAATATACCAACTGACTTGCTCATAAAAACTTTGGAAGAGTAGAGTCACATAGATATATCTGAAGAGCGGCTCCTTTAGGGGACGTGAGAGAGAGTTTCGTGCCTAGACAGCAAGATATGAACAGCGTCACTTCGCAGCCACAGGTCCTTTTCGAGCCGGGCCACCACCACCGTCAGTAGCCGCTCTGGAAGCGCCCGCTGCCTGCAGAGGGCCTTGACGGCGGTTTTTCGCACCTGTTCCTCTTGGTCGTAAAGCCGCATCACCACTGCCCACATCACCTTGTCTGGCAGCATTGCATGCTCGCCTAGGATCTCAATAGCGTTGCCTCGCACCTGTTTATCTTGATCGGTAGCCACACTGCTATTGCCCTTATTACCTTTTCTGGTAACACTGCCTGTGTAGGTAGGGCTCTAATGGACATATCTTTTACCGATGTATCTTCGTCATTGAGCGATGTTGCCATTGCTAGTAGCACCTCCTCTGGCAGCGCTGCCTGGCTGTCTATGGCCTTAATAACAGCCCTTTGTAGTAACCTGTCCTGGGCAAACCGCCTTACCACCACCCTTAGCACCTCCTCTGGTAGCGCTGCCCGCCCATATAGGGCGACAATGGCGGCTATTTGTACTGACTGGTTCTCATCGTTGAGCTGTACCGCTATGGCCCGTAGTAGTTCCTCTGGCAGCGCTGCCTGCCCGCCTAGGGCCTTGATAGCAGCCTCTCGTACGGACGAGTTCTGGTTGTTAAGCTGTGCTGCCACCGCCTTAAGTATCTCGTCTGGCAGCGCCGGCCGCCCGCCTAGGGCCTCAATAGCAGCGCTTTGTACCTGTTGATCTTGGTCGTTCAGTCGTTCTACTATTGCTAGTAGTACCTCCTCTGGCAGCTCTGCCCCCCTATCTAGGGCATTGATTGCGGCCGACTGCACCCACTTACTTTGGTGGTCAAACTGTGAAACCACTTCTGTTAACACCTTCTCTGGCAGCGGTGCCCACCCACGAAGGGCTTCAATGGCAGCCTGTCGCACCCACTTATCTTGGTCGTTGAGGTGTGCTACCACCGCTATCAGTACCTCCTCTGGGAGCCCTACCTGCCTGGCTAGGGTATTAATGGCTGCCCTTCGCACCTCCTTATCCTGGTCGTCGAGCCGTGCCACTACCGCCTTTCGCACCCCGTCTAGCAGCAGCACCTGCCCACCCAGGGCTGTGAAGGCCGCTGCTCGCACCCCAGCATCCTGGTCGTTGAGCCGCGCCACCACCGCCATTAACACCTCCTCTGGCAGCACTGCCCGCCCACATAGGGCCTCAGCAGCAGCCTGTCGCACCCTCTCATCTTGGTCGCTGAGCCGTCCTACCACTGCTATTAGTACCTCCTCTGGCAGCACTACCTGCCTAGCTAGGGTATAAATGGCGGCAGATCGCACATACTTGTCCTCGTCGTTGAGCCGCGCCGCTACCGCCTTTCGCACTTCGTCTAGCAGCACCACCTGCCCACGCAGGGCTGTGACGGCCGACCCTCGCACCACATCATGTCGGTCGTTGAGCCGCGCCACCACTGCGTCCATAATAACTCGCGGAAATGAGGTTCGAGAAGCTAAATCCCATAGTATTGTAGTCTGAATACCACTACTCTCATTGTGTAAGGCGATTTTAAGGGCCGCCTCAGGAAACTCGGCTTCACTTGCTAGCCTTGCATTGGAATTGAATGTGGCTTCAAACACGAGCCAATCGACCAGCCGTTGTTGTAGGCCCTTCCGCATTGGTAGATTGCTTGTTATTTCGCTTAAGCAATGCATAATTAGGCGTTGATGCGTAGTACCTAAGAGGTCAAGCGGTTCCTCCTCAATTAGATTAATGAAATCTGGGCCTTGGCCATCTCTATCAAGTAAGCTGGCAACAAAGCGCCAGAAAATATCGTAGCGAGCTGTGTATTTGTGTTGTCGAAGAAAGTTGATAGGGGAGCTTGCAGTCATCTCCGTGCCTTTGCTGTTGAATGATAGTAACTGAAATTGCTGTGCCTTTGGATCCTTCCACTGTCGCACAAAATACCGCGCCGCAAAGTACTCCTGAAATGTCAGATGTATAAAGTGGTAGATTCGGTCCTTGCTGCTTGCTGCTCTGTCTGAAGTTCGCAAGAAGGAAAGCCGCGCAAGTGTCTCGTCCAATAACAAGTCTTTCTCTAGGCACAACTTGGCCACGCCATCTCGATGTACGCGTGTGAAGTCTATTACATCATTGTATAAGCCATTGAAGGCAAGACATTCAACCAACGCAATCTCAGGTGCGGCTTTTCGCTCTATCTCAACAGCATGAGCGTTAGCATATCGCTGGCTGTCATTATTCAACCGTACGATATCCTTCGTCCATAAATTTTGCACGATCGCGTGATACATGTCAGTCATGGTGCTCGGCTCAGTTTCCGGATCGAACGATTCCCAAATATAACAAAGCGCATCTAATTGGATTGGGATGCGCACAAGACCTTGGATGAGCCACCGCTCTTGAAGAAACTTCTGGACCTGATCGACTTTGACCTGGTCAGTCTCGCCCGTTGCAAGGTTAATAAAAGACTTTTTAATATACTCGTCCACCTGATCGGCGCCAAATCCTATTGTTTCTAAATCGAGGTCCATTCCCGGCGGAGATTTGGCGGAAGGCCGAGACGTCACGATAATATTGGGCTGCTTTAAAAGCTGCTCGTGCAGGAAGCGGGCCATACTCCCATTGCCCACCAGTTCCTGAGATACTTCGTCAAGGCCGTCGAGGATAAACAAGGTCCTGCTGCTCTCAGTCGCCAATGCTCCGGCAAGGTTCTGTCTATTCGCTGGCAGCAAATATTCATGATTGAAGAGATCTTCAAAGCTATATGTGGGCATGTTGCATCTTGCTTCCAGCTTTAGATTTCGCAAAGGCACCCAAAGCACACGGTCAAACAACTCGTTCCACTTGCCCCGCGTGCCTCGGGTAAATTCATAAACAATCTTTTTACACAGGGTGGTTTTGCCAACTCCCGCACGCCCTCGAATCAATATTCTTCGTGGGTGCTTTTCCTGGCGTTTGTTGAACATTGTCGCCAGCTCCACCTGCATAGTCTTGTCGGGCACCTCAACTTTCTGTCGAGCGAGGATAGAAAACGGGGACGCCGCTGTGTTCCCCCATTTTTTTTTGGAGGGCCTGCGTTTTGGTCACCCTGTTCCACGATGGCGAGGTTGATATAGCACTGGTTCATTGGCAGAGTCTCGCCCGAGAGTCGTTCAATCTTGAGCCTGTCCGCCGTATAGTGTTTCTCGCGTATCCATTTGTCGGCTTGCTCGAGTGGAGTTCCTGCGCAAATCTTCTCGACCATTGCCTGTATTTTATGAGCGACTTTCTTGTAATCTGGGCATTGATTGCCTTGGAACTTGTTCATAAGAAGATGCGGTCGATCGAGGGGTAATGGGTCAGAGTCGATATCCAGCGTCGCGGAGTACCTCTCGACCAGCTGAGAGCGTCAGTCATATGGAAAAGATTGCGATGTTGAGTTCTACAATACTTACTGCTTTTTGTTCGTAGTAAGGGACATTTAGAGGACCCAACCATTTACGTAACAGGTTTGTCTTTCCGGTTTCATAGAAACAGAATACGTTGCAGGGCTTATCTTTGTCGTTACAGAGCCTAGTGAAACCTCGAACGATATCCTCTAGGTCAGAGGTTGATCCCTTTACACTACCAAGCAGCGTGGATACTTCTTGGCTGTGGACGAAAGCCTTGGCCTTGAGGGCTGTTTCTGCTCATGCGGCGACGTCGTTAAATGAGGATCCTCGAAATGGTGTGGCGAGAAAGATAACGCCACGCGTGGCCTGTCGAATATCATGATAAGAATTCCCTTCGCGATCTGCGAGCACGAGAGCGTGCATCAAGATGATGCCGCCGAGACAAGAAGCAATAAATATCAGAGGTCGATCTCGTCGTCTCGCTCTAACGTCAAACACCCCCTACCCGGCCATACCCCCTACCTGGTCAGGTAATTTTCGCCACTTCTGCACCCCAACCACCTCACTGCAACCGCGTTTTCTCACGCCAGAATAATTATTTTGCATCAAATTTTTTATCTACGTGTTTATTATGGCTGACGCTATCCCCAAACTCTTTCAAAAGGCGATTCAAGATGTTTTAGGTGGCATAAGCTGCCAGAAGGCAGCGGAGCGCTAGGGAGTTCCTCAGTCAACCCTACAGGCTCAAATAAACGGCATACCATCACGAAAAGAGGCCAAAGAGCCTTCTCAACGCCTATCAAGGGCACAAAAAGAGCGACTTTATTACTAGATCCTCACCTAAGATGCCGCTAGCAACCCTCCATCACATGCTCAAGTCAGAAAGCTAGCTGCTAAGATCCTCAAGGAAGGGGGTGACTAGGAACCCGTCGGAAAGAACTAAATACAGGGTTTTCTAAAGCATAATCTAGAAGTGAAGACATTAAGAGGTAAGAGACTTGATTTTCAACGGGCAAATAGCGCTTCAACTAACGCTATTCAGAAATTCTTCAATATTCTTACAATTCTAGCTATTAAAGACATCCTACCTTCCAACCAATACAATATAGACAAAACCAGGCTTACAATAGGGATTAAAGACAACGGTCTAGTACTTAGGTTATCTACAAAGAAATTCACACTAAAGAGGCAGTCTAAAAAACGCTCTTAGACCACAATTATCAAGTATATCTTAGCAATAGGCTCAAAGCTTAGGCCTCTAGTCATTTTTAGGGGAAATTCTATATAAGAATAGTATTTTTTAAAGGAATTAGACCTAATTGACGGCTAGAAGTTTATAGCAACAAATTAAGGCTAGACAAACGACGAAATCGCTATTAAGTGGCTTAAGATGGTCTTTATCCCTAATACTGACCTAGGGCCTGGCCAGCGCCGTCTCCTACTTGTTGATGGCCACGGAAGTCATTATACAGACAAATTCCTTATTAACTACTACCTATACAATATTTTTATCGTTTTTTTACCTTCCCACAGCTCCCACGTCCTCCAGCCTCTTAACGTGGCTGTTTTTAGCCCTGTCAAGCGCGCCTACACCAAGGAACTCGGTAACCAACCTACCAACCTCAATTCTACACCTATTACTACACAAATTTTTCTCAATTATTATACTATTACTAGAGAAGCTAGAATGTCATCAACAAATATTCAGGCTAGCTAGACTGCTTCAGGAATGTGGCCTATCTACAGAGGGAAGCCCTT
Organism: Zarea fungicola; assembly: GCA_900169235.1. Lineage (NCBI taxonomy): Eukaryota > Fungi > Ascomycota > Sordariomycetes > Hypocreales > Cordycipitaceae > Zarea > Zarea fungicola. The sequence continues at coordinate 55,921 of FWCC01000392.1, forward strand.
AATAAGCCAATTGCTTATTATTACACCAAAAACAGCAGTCACACCGCCCAAAAGCACACAAAAGCAGCCAAATCTCAAGGTTAATACACCTTCTAATAGAGGCGAATTAAAACGGCTTTTTCAGGACTATTATACACCAGAAGATAACGTCCAAATAAGCCAAAAGGCACAGCGAAAGATAATTAAGCGATTTAAACAACAAGCCGTCGCTTTATCTATTTTACAGGCTTAAAATCAGCTTTTTAAAGCTCAAATTAGGCTATTAGAGCCTAGAAGACGCAAAAAAGTTCAACCTAACCCTAATTCAAGGTTTATTAAAGTTATAGACATTTAAAACACTCATCGGCAGCTTAAGGAGCAATTACTAGGCACTACACAGAGTATAATAATTAATATTAAAGAAACTAAAATAATTAAAGATAAGGCTATATAAAGATATTGGTTTTATAATTTTATAATTTATTTTGAATTAGTTATGTGGTTTTCTGCCTTAATGTTGAGATTCGTGGAGCTGACCAGGTAGGGGGTATGGCCGGGTAGGGGGTGTTTGACGTTACCCAAAAAGAGCTCGCTGTGGATGCACTCAAGCAGAAGCAGAGCATACACAGGAACAGACTTTTGAACAAAGTCTGACGGTACAAACAAACTGGCTGGCCAGTTGTAATTAAAAATCTTGGCGCTACCTACGTCATGTGGAAGCATATCCGGGTGCTGCAGCCAGTTGACCCAGTTCTTTTCGTTGTCACGGTCGTTGGGGTCTTTCCATGTCCACGTCTCTGGCGACGTCGTATCGAATCCATGGATCGCGATGATGTCGATATCCGTGTCTGCTTCACTCCGCCCGAGTTTGATTTCTACAAGATGATTTCCCCTTTGAGCCGACGACGATACATCTAGTACATTGTCCTCCAAAGTCTGCTGGCTGGGTTCACCAGATCGAGACGCTCGTTGAGAGTTGGTGGCCATGATGGGCGTGATGGCCTAGCGCTTTTAGGTCGACCGCGAAAGCGCGTGTTTGTGTTTAGCGTGAAATACGTTGGAAGTCAGGCACTGAGAAATATGATGAAAAATATACGCAATAAGATAAAATAGAAAAAGAAGCAGTTGACAAACAGCTGGCAGTGCTGGAGAGTTGGGCAGCGTGTGTAAAATATGGTGAAAGCTGGTCGTGCGAAAGCAACTAATCCAGCCGTCGCAAACCCGGGCCTAATAGTTACCAGTTGCGACGTCGTTTTGATGCGCCACGGCGGCTCGCCAAACGTGACTCTGCAGAAGCACAGCACAGGGGTGAGCTGAATCGGCTGCAGCGCTCTGCATTCGCCATTGGAAACACAAAGGTTGGGCTCTGTTTGAACATCTCCGCACCATGCATTTCAGCTCATCTGCTGCCCAATAAAACCCCGCCACGATGAATGGTCCATGAGCGTTATTACCTGCTGGTCCCTGTGCCAGGCCAAGACCACAGCGCTTCAGCTGGATGACTGCATGCATGATTCAGCGCCACAGTTTCGTGGAAGTCCTTGTCGGAGAATCGCTGCGCTGTTTGGCAGGCGAAGCCTCTTATGGAGGTGAGAGAGAGCACAGAGGTTGGTCGATGTTCCTCGATTTTTACCCGCAGTCTAGTGTACCAATCAGTCAACCACCGTTTCGCGACCGTGTCAAAACTAGCGCGCATCATTTTAACGGAGAGCTTAGATTAGCTTTGAAGTTGTTCTTCTACTCCTATCTATGGCGCAGTCTATCTATTTATGGCCTTGCAGCCATCAAAATTGGCAGCCACATGTGACGACCAGACATTACATTAATTGTTTTCGCAGGACACCCTTGATAGAACCTAAGTCTTCGGCTCTCCAAGCTCCGCTCTCTTTGCTTCTGGAAGAATTTTATTTTTTGCGCCTAGGCTATTGATCTCTTCTTTATGCTGCAGAGTCATAGGGAGGACAGTTTACACCTTCACTCTGCAGCTTCTCCGTGGCTTCGGTGGCAGACTGGCGCATCTCATTGGTGGGTAAGTAGTCATGCCACTCAATTAACAAGTGGTCAACGACAGTCCACACACGCATCTCAACCATGTGCGGGAGAAGCTCATACTCGGCGCCCTCAACATCCATCTTAACAACAACGAAATCATGGGGCAGAGTATTCATGAGAAGCCAGCGGGAGATGTTGATGGCGGATAGCTCAGTGCCCTTGCCTCCTGATGCGATGGCGTCCGGGTGGTTCTCAAGTGTAGAGGAGCCCCAGAAGTCCTTATCAGTATTGACGTTGTCGAGATAGAAGACGCGGGTGCCGTCTTTAGTGTCAACCACAGTGGACGGGTATATGGTGATTTGTTTGCCCAGTGCCGCATAGTGCTGCTTGGCATTGACGAGGTGGTCGTTGAAGACCGGATTCGCTTCAAAGAGGAAGATTTCTATAAATACAATGTGAGCATAAACTCAAAATTTGGTAGGAACTCAAGAGGTTTTTCTCTTCTTTTTTTTATAAAAAAAAAATTAAGTGCCTTCACAGGCTATTGGTGGCTGGCGACTTACCAGCGTCTTCGTGTTTCGCCCACTTTGGAGCAGGGAAATCGTACTCGAACTTGGCATTTGGGTGTTTCAAAAATGCCTCGAGAGAGTCCGCAGCGTTGGCGCCGAGATCAACAAAAATATACCGCGGCTTGTCCTTATCCTTGTTGGAACTGCTGCCGGACTTGGAAGCACTTTTGGCGGCGGCCAACTTGGCAGCGTCATTACCGTGGACGAGGTAGGGCGCACCCATATTACTCCGCCAAAAGGTAACGAGGAGCAGCGCCACTGTAACTGCAACTGCGATCGCGGGGCAATGGCTAGATTTGGAAAACATGATGTCTATTGTTCTATGCAGGTGTTGTGCGCGCTGGCGGGAAGGGCTTAGAAAGACAGGTAGACAACAGGAAGAGCGAAAGAAAGAAGAAGAGAGGAACATACAACGAGGCTGAAGTAAATGAAAGCAACAGCGAATCTTATTTAAACCACTGATACGTTATACAGCAATAATGCGAAAGACGAATCTGTACTGGGGGCCAGAGCACTATACAAACCAGCTGGAAGCGGCAATGAGTTTGACTTTTGCCGGTTTAGACTAGTTCAATCGCACTTGGGCTGCTTATTTTGGCGAGATCGTGCCACTCAGACTGAGAGGAGCCAGTGACTAGCGCCGCTGGGTAAAAACCGCTGTCACTTTTATTAAAGTTTAACGTGGTACAAAAAGAATGAATCTAGAATAGTGGGAAATCATGTGGCCGAAGCCGGCGTATTTTAACAATCTATCAGCTCGAGGGGCAGGGCTGCCCGTAAAATCGACCGCCAGAAGGAATAGGAATGCAAATGTGGCAGTTAGTGGGTGCGGCTAATGGACAATGCAAGAGACGAGCTGTTAGTTGTTCAGCCAATAAAGCGCGCTGAAGGATCAGGCGTCGATAAGAACAAGAGTAAGAAAGCTGTCAAGTCCGGCAGAACCATGTCCGCGGCTTTGCGTGCAGCCTTTGATGCTTCCAGCAGACCCTATAGAGTCCATTATCTTTATATCTTGGAATGGACAATTCCGGGTGTTGTGACTGAGATTTACACCCCTGACGATCCGCGATGCGGAACTGCCAGGCTAGATCCGGCGCGCCCCGTCTCTTAATAACGCCTCGACAGAGTCGCCGCTCTAGGTGCTCTTTACATGTAGATTTAATAGATTCAATTGAGGGATCCGTCTTCTTTTATTGAAAAAAAAAAAACTAAAAAAAACTGTACAGCCCTTGCCTTTATGAGTGGCCGTCTAAACGGTGTGTACTTCGTGAGATAATCGTTGCCGATTGCTACCAGTACAGTCTCATGTAATTCAACATGACCAACTCTCTTATACATACGACCATAGATCTCAGAAACTCGGTGTCCCATTAAGCTGTCTCACATTAACTAAAGTCTCTTGAAATCGGCTAGGTACCTGAGCTCTCGCCCTTTTGTGTTTCCATTTTTGGAGCCAATGTGTCGAGGAGCCCCCCACCCGACCACCACCTTTTGTATTGAACTGGAGGCCGTTTCAAATTAACTGAAGCATGACGTTATCGCACGTACTGCATTAAGTAATGCGGGCAACTAACTACCCCTCAGCACCGAAGAGCGACAACGAATATGTAGGATACCCATCGCACTGCTGTCTTCCCCAATGGGGCCAAAATAATCCTATCAAATACCCGGGTGAGATACAGATAAAACAGCCCTTAATGCAACATGATTATAGCATTGCTGTCCATGTTACAAACGAACCGCGGCGAGGCTGACTAGGGAAGGCGCCCGAGGAAGAGGCCTGCAGTGTTCGCATGAGTATCTAACGTGAGGATGGCGCAGCCGTCACATGGCGTCTTAGCCTGCAGCAGATATGGGCTCCCGCCTAACCATGCTGCAGCAATGCATCCAGCCATTCCACTCTGAGGGCGGCGCGGTCCGCTGTGAGCCTTTCACTGCTAAATTTAGGAATGATGAGCTAATTCCTTGTCAGGCACTCTCACAGCTTACTAGTCCTGACTCTCCAGGGCCTCCCACAGTTAAGCTACATTAATTCAGTGCTCACCCTGTTTTCCTATTGTCTTTATCTCTTAATCTTTTTCTCAATAGCTATAATTCTTTGGTATATATTCTTACTCTAATTTATAAAGTGCGATCTGCTATCCTTGCTTTTGGAATTTTGCATCTCAGTTGTAGGCGAAATCCGGCTTATTAGTCCTGCATAAATCTCGAACCTTGACAACAGTCCAATCGTAAGCCTCGCACATGTGCTTGTCTCTTCTCTCGTCACATTACCTGACCATTTACTCACTGCCATTTCCTGTGGTCTTCATGCTGGTCGATTTATTTCTAAATACGCGTCGCTATATTTGTACAGGAATAGTTGCCTTTCTTCGGAAGTCTTCTCCTACAATACCGTTATCGAGCTTTCCCGAACCTGATTTCTTCGCGACAGAATGGGATAAAACTCAAGCATACTGTCTTACCTTTAATATCTTAAGGCTACCAGTAATGCACATAAGCAGCCAAGCTGAAGAACGAGAGCTGGCCTGCCCTTCCCCCGCACGTGGCTTCTTGCCCAGTGCAGGAAGCCAGCCTCATCTTCGCAACCCCGCTCGAGACGGCCCGAAATGGCCTCTCCCAACATCTGGATTGTATTTTCAGGCTGCTCTCGCTAATCGTCTTCTAACGACAGTTCTGACCCAGATATTCTGCATTACTCACCATGGTTCTGGAAGACAGCGAGCGGGCAGCACTTGCTGAGGATTGGAGCATCGACCGTAAAGAGAGGAGGGATTGGCCTGAAAATCTTAAGGAGCTATTTTCCTCCGTGGACGAACTCGGCGTTACACCTTACCCATACTGGGGGGATGGAACAGGGGCCCCTAATCAGAAGAGCAGGCATGCCGTCGCAGACAGGAGCAAATTCGAGCAAAGAATTAGAGAACGTACAATGGAGTTAGCGGGGACAGCATACTCTCTGCGTAAACAGATGTACGATAAAAGCGAAACAGATTGGAGGATCGGTATTGAGAGTATTCTGTTCCAGCACTTTAAATACGATGTAATCTGGTGAGCTATCCAAGTTTTCGCCCGCTTTGAACTGACTGCTAATATGAATGATGAAGTGAGAGATGTAAAGGGAGATTGTGGGTGTCTCGTCTGAGGCCTACTCTCGATCCATACAACCAAGAGAGTTTACGTCAAAGGCAGCAGAAGCGAAAATCCTGCGAGTGCGCCAAACAAGACTGGTAAGCCTTTTTCTCGTAAATCTTTGATAATTCCAGAGATGACTGACCTGAATGCTATTACTACAGCAAAGCGTCCAGAGTCTTCGGCTCTCGCTGTGAAGGCTACATGGCGTTGGAAAAAGAATTGAGTATTCAACTGAAAAAGCGCGGAGAGAAGCCGGATACATATATCGGATTACTAAAACGAGGTCGAGTATTCAAGTATGTGCAGAATCTACCGAAAGGGAGTCGCGTACGGGCGACGCCGTTTAAAAAGCCAGGTACTGGAACTGTGTTTCCTTTCCTTATCTCGGAAGCCAAGTCAGCAACGTCATCAAAAAACCAGAGTGATATAGAACTGCAGATATTTTTCCAATTACGGGAGACGCTCCTCGCACAGAACAGCTTGGCTACGAAGTGGGATGGTGGCATTGCCGCCTTTGAGCCTCTAGTATGGGGGCTAACATATGCTGGTGAGCGTATTCACATCATCGCTGCATGTTTGCGTTGGGAGCAGCCTGTCGGCTGTTCAAATGGATACTATTGCACGGTAAGATTTAATGCTTTTATGTAGTGCCTAGCTATTATCCGGCATGAGTAGCTGACAAGAATATCAAAGGATGTATTTCGCCTCTGGGATGGTGACGCCTGTAACGAACAACAGGCATATCGTTGTCTCCTGATACTGGATTTTATCATCGACTGGGCTCGCGATATTTACCGGCCAAACGTTGTTCGGCAGCTTAAATCCATGGTTAAACCTTACTACCCCAAGAGACCGTCATCGCCTTCGGTGAGATCATGCTTAGGTAGTGACAACGACAGCGAAGAGGAGACAGCTATCGCACCATTGTACAAGAACGACAAGCAAGCATTGTTTATTTCTGAGAACTCTGACCGACTGAGGCTACATAGTAGTGATAAATACGCCTATCGGGACGCGCGATTTGTACGCTCTCGCTTACTAGGCCTATTTATTACAGAAGAAACCTTGCAAGAGCTGCGTAACTCAAGAACGGATACAGATGCCGCAAAAAAGTTCATTGGTCGCATCGCTATACAGCTCCAAAAGCATTCTAAAGAAAATGCATTATTCCAGATGAGCGGCAGCACTCTCTCCGCCATGGAGGAAGCATGGGTTGGCGAGGTCTGCGGTGCAACTCCACATGCAAATCAACAGTTTCTCGTTTCGGTTACCTTCTCTGCCTACATCTCGCAAACATGGGAGCAAACCCGAGAGCTTGCTTATATTGCAGTCGCCAAGAATGCTTTTCCCGATATCCAGGCATGCCGGGCGAAGCCAATTCGGGTTTCTGCTTATCCGATGGATAGAACAATCGTTTTGGCGTTGCTGGAGGAATATCGAAACATATCCATTCTAGGGCACCTCTCGCTATGTTTGCAGTGCTGCTCAATTATACCGACGAATAAAGCGCCTGCGCGTAACCCTCGGGCGGTTAATATATTTGGAAGGAAAAAATCACTACAGCCGTTATGGATGGTTCAAGATGTCTCCAGCAAGCCAAGGGGCTATGTATGGGATATATTCAAGGCTCAGCACAAATTGAAAGGAGAACATTGCTCGACATGCTATTTGCGTGTGAGGGAGGCGCTACAGGAGCATCTGGAGCCAACACGTCGGTCACATAATGGAAAAGCATTTTTTCCTGACCTCGACTTGACAACAGATGATAAGCCACTTGTTTTGGCTGTCCACGAGACGGACAAAGCGTCGAATTGGTGCGTATTTTGGCTGAATGAGGATCGCACCCAATCTCTCAAGAAATTCCATGATCTAGGAGCGATGACACCGGACCTTTTCTATTACACGAACCGACATGCACCTTTCGCACCGTGGAATATAAGCCAGTGGAATAACGAGGACCTTGATTGTGACTTTCTTAAAACAGATAAAGAGGCAATAGACTGTTTGGAAACTCTTTGTTTTAAGGTCAAGCATATGTCAGACATTGACTCGAGTAATGAGTCCGCGGAATCCTCCTTAGTAGCTGCGTTCACCAATGCGCGCCTAGATTCGGACGGAATATAGTCTGACACCAGGCCTAGTCTGGTGGTTTATGAGCCCGGGGTGACTGCTGCAGCTCGCGATCACGGAGGTCCTTTGGGCAACTGATAACAGGCGATATGAGCATTAGGTTGCAAGATTTACGTTTTGTAAGCAATACATTCAATTTCAAAATGGGTGTAAATGCCAAATTCCCATTTTTTTCTTGTTCCAGTTGGGTTAAGGTTCTTCCAAACAGGACATTGTCGTCCAACAGTTACCCTGGCCCATCCCTCAGAGGTCCTTCTTCCTTCAGAGCCTCCGAAGATGCCTCTTTGCACTGGTGATATGAGCTCCCTCCTATTAAAAACTCCCTAAAATCTATAAAAGGTAATATTTACAAATTACTCTATCTTTTACGCTACTGCTATCAAACTATAGAAGCTCGTTGCATACTTGGAGGCAGGGCTTTTCGGCATTTATGTATCATAATCTGTGGCGAGCTTGTACATACGACCATAGATATCAGNNCCGGCTGTTGTATGTTTTTTTTGCATTTCATTCATTTTTTTTTTGGTTGATGTAGAGTGGAAGTTGTCGCAGAATCTTTGAAAAACTCTTGGTGGCAGTTTAGTCCCTAAGCACGAGTTTCCGAAAACCAAAGTATACTAGGGAAAAAAACCATCGTGGGTTAGAGAGAGACTTTCGCCACCAAGTTATATATAAAAAGTACCTTTTTGTGACCCTGGTCATTTTTTATATAATGTAGCGCTTCTATTTTTTGACCCCTTATTAATTAAATCGCAAGTTAGTTAGAATCGTCATATTTATAGGCTTTTAGCGCTTAAATTATGCCTCTAGAGAGCCCTCCTTAGTCAGAAGCTGGCTCGCCAGCGCCGCTAGAGTCACAGAGTCTATCTTAGCTATTAAAAGCAGCCCTTTAGGCCTAGCATTTTAGTGGAAATGACTTATAAGATGTAGAGAATTCCACTTTATCGCCATAAAGTTATTAGACACAAGAATATAGCCTTTTCTTACTTAAACACTTATCTAAGGCCAAGAGGTCTAATTAGCTAGTAGTGGAAAAACCATCTAAATAGGCAGAAGTCTTCTAAGAGATCATCCTAGAATTGCAATCTTGCTTTCCTAGTAAAAATTTTAATTAAAGAAAGTTAAAAGCAAAGGTTAATAAAGTAAGAGGATTATTTAAGGCTTACCTAGGCGCTAGGGCTTATACTAGAACTAGGTATAATTAGCAAACTAGCTTTATTATAACATTAGATAATAACTAAAAGTAAATTCTAAAGGTTTTTAAAGCACATAGTAGACAATTAAAGCATAAGGGTATTTAGTGCATTAACCTATATAATATTATATTTCTAGCTATAAGATAAACAGCAAAGTTAGCAATAGAAGCAGGCAAGCGTACCTGTCATCAATAAACAGAAACAGTAAAAGAAGAAGAGGAAGAAGAAGAAGGAGAATCCTTAGACTCACCGCCAACTAGGCACTTAAGGTCGCCCTCTTAGAGACCGCGCAAGGCATCTTAAAAGGCAGGGAATGCCACTAGAACACAACTTCTTAAGCGGGCAATTAATAGGTAGATTAAAGGGCAAAGGTTAGCACCACAGGTATATAACAATAAGCTATTTAAAATCATTAATAAGGATATATAAGAACGGATAAAAGATATGGCAACTAATAAGGATATTAACCTATTTCTTAGCTCTTTAGTAGGCAATAGCTTAAAAATAATTTAGTATAATAGCTTAATAAATAATTAGAAAGTTAGGTATTTCTAGAATATTATTAAGTAAGAAAAGAGCAATATAGCATAAAGAAATAGATAGAGAATAAGTATACCTAAAATTCTAATAGCTTAGATTTATTTTAGCGTTGTTTTAGTAGTAATTATATAGATAAAGGTTATAATAATTAGTGGCAAGAGCCTTACTTTCTACCCTCCTTTAATTAGCTAACAAATAAAGAAAAGGCAATTAATAGTAGCAAAAAAACAGCTGCCAGCTAGCCATAGCTACAAACAACTGGCAGCGGCTTAGCTGCCTAATTAATTCCTAATTAGGATAGAAAAGGAAGCTATTATAAGGCTTTAATCCTCCTCAATTTACCTCCTCTAACTAGCCGACTTCCACCAGCTATAACAGCTCTACTTTATCTTAATCTCTCTAAAAATCATTATTATTATTATCTTTATCTTTATCTTTATTATATTCATTAAGAAAAGCTATAAAATCCATCTTAGATTTGCTTATGGCGCTATAAGCATCGCTTAAGTCATCCTCTAATAATCCTATAGCGGTATAAGCAGCAACAACGCCTATATATTCCTACTACTATTCCTTTACGACCTTTTCCCTATATTCCTAAGTATTTATAGCATTAATATTCTCATTAGCAAATATCTTAATTTTGTCAAAAAGCTTAACATCCTTTTATATTTCTTCTTTATCCCTTTCCCCTATACCATTAACCTCGCCCTTTTTTACTTAGATAAAGTTCTATAGCCCTATTATTATATATACTATTAATAATTGCTTTTTAGTAGAATATTCTAGCACAATAGACTAAAGAATTCGAAACTTTTGCTTAACCCTCCTAAAGACCTACTCTATAATAATTCAAAGCCAGGATTAATAAAGGTTATATAACTCTTTATAATTTTATAGTGCTTCTTATCCTTTTTTCTATTTTTAAAGATAATATCTAACCCTAATAAAAGGCATAAGCAATCCTAGCTTACTGCTAAAGCCTATATTAACCACATAAAATCTTTTCTTAGGTATTTAGAAGCTTTTTTACAGGGCAACTTAAATTAGGCTAGCATCATTAACTAACCCTTCCGCTCTAGCTAGAACATATAAAAAAGTCCCATTTAGCTTCACAACAGCAAGAATATTCTACAATATTAGTCTATAACGATTAAAGTACCTTTTCTAGTCGGCATAAGGGACAAAAGCTTTAATATAAGTCCCATCAATTACACTAATACACCCATAGAAATAATAGCAATGCTTTGCTTTTACTATCTTAATACTAATAAATTCTTAACTAGGCAGCGTAATAAAAGCTTTAAAAAGGTAGCTAAAAGCTTTAAGCGCCTCCTAAATAATATTCCCAACTGTTCTTTAAGCACAATGGAAGAAGTGTGCCGCTATTCGCTGTATTGTGCCCTAGCAGATCACATATAAAAAGATAAGGACTTTTATCTTAATTATAAGGCGCTAAGAATCCTTTATTTTTGTGTTTTACTATAGCCAGCTAACTAATTCGAAAAACATTAATTTAGACATTCTAAAAAGCTCAACAAATATACTATCGCGGCCAGCAAGCAGCTTATAAACCTTTTGCCTAACAAGCCTTATATAGAGCTATTTAACCTAATTATCTTTAAGACCTAATTCATATACAATTAGTATATAAATTATAACATAGTTCACATACGAGCGGGCCACACGGGCGAGTGGGCCACTTCGCGTTTTTTTTTAATTAAACACCTTCTAACCTTAATAACTTAATAATAGAAAATGGGTTTTGCATTAAATGAAGCAAATATTCTCTTAGCTGTCGAAGCTTTAAAGAAAGACCTGAAATTAAGCATTTAAGGCGCTACTCGAATCTATAACGTGCCCTAAACAACACTTAAGTATTGTCGACGAAATATACTAAGCCGAGCTAATATAAGCCTAAATGGTTAGAAATTAAAAAAAGAAGAGGAGGATCTAGTTATTTAATATATCCTTGATCTAGATTCTCGTTCCCAGCCGCCTTGCCTACGTGACGTAGAAGTTATAGCAAATCACTTATTAGAGCTACGACATAGCATTCTAGTCAGAAGGAACTAGGTTATAAGCTTCATTAGACAACACCTAGAAGTTATTATGCGTTTATTATATTAGATTAACTATTAAAGAGCCTAATATAAAGATTTAAAGATATTTAAAGGCTAGTTCTAGCTTATAGAGAATATAATTATAAAATATAATATATAAGATGCAAATATCTATAACTTTAATAAGACTAGCTTTACAATAGGCGTAATAAGCTTAGAAATAGTGGTTATAGGATTAGAAAAGCGTTAAAAAGGTTAAAAAATACAACTAGGAAATTAGACATAGACGACAGTTATTTAGTACATTAGTGCAACTAGTGGTATTATCCCGCTATATATTATTATTGCCGCTAAAACCCACCTCTTATCTTAATATAAAAATAGCCTATTACCTCACACCTAGGCTATTTCTATATTAGAAAATGGCTAAATAATAAATAAAAAGGGCTTAGATTAGCTAAAATATTTTAATAATAATATAAAACTATGAAATTCTAGCCACTATTGCCTCTTAATCCTTAATAGACATAAAAGCCACTAGTTAGTAGAATTTAAGTTATATTGTAAGGTAAACTCTATTATTATATTATATATGCCTGCTTATTTATTATATATGCTTTAGCTATTAGATGTCGCTTATTTTTAGCTATTAAAATAGGTATATGGTTAAGCTATTGAATCGGAGGACAGGCCCGGCACAAACCCTATAGGGTAGCCGCCTTGAAAATTTGTATATATACCTCTTACTAGTCGCTACATCTTTAATTCAAAAAACAACCTTCCCTTTTCCTTATCCTGAAATTATTGAAAATTGCTCTTTTTTGACTAATCAATTAAGTCCAATAAAGACTTTAATTGAGAAACCCTTCTCCAACGTAGAAAGCCTAGTTCCTACTAGGCTAGACACTTATTAAGAATATACACATAACCATAAGTTAAGTTTAGTGCATTCTACTTATTAAAATAGCTAGAGAATTTAATAAAGCCTATATTTCTATCTAATTAATTAATCCTAGAATTTAGTTACCTTATAAGTAACTCCTTATATTGCCTACCTGCATTATAAGGCTTTATAGCCTTTTATAAGAATTCTACTAGGTGTTGCTATCACTATATTTCTACCAGTTTAGGAGAAGGCCTTTTTTAAGCCTTTAGACGCAGTTATTTATTTACCTTAATACATTTTAGAGGTCATAGTGGGGAGATATTTTAGGATGTCTTCTTAAAGGCACCTTTTAGCTGCCGCAATAAGGACCTATAAGAGTCCTAGAGGGCAAACACACCTATTAACCTAGACTAATAATAACCATTGGCTAATTATTAAGGCTTATTACTACGCTGGTAGCGGAGTCATATAATTAGACAAAGAAGCAAAACTAATAAGTTACTTAGTCTATACATAAGCTTAGAAATTGCATCTAATAGGATATTAGTCTATGACCAATAGACATAAGTAATAATACTACTAGGGATAGTAACCTAATAATTAGTAGGTTAAATAAAATTATACTATTAGTGGCCCCCCTTTTACTCTAGAGGTAGAGTAAAGGAACCCTAATAGAGGTAATTATATAAGTCTAGGTGTAGAAGCTATAGAGCGGCCTCGCTTATCCTTAAGGATTACCTAAAGAGAGAGTCTTACCTCTATAAAAAAGCAAGGTAGCATACTGCCTATATAATTATATTATACCTAGGTTTAAAACCCTTAAAAATAAGTATTTATTAAGTAACTAAACCTTATTTCTTATTTAATATAAATTAATTACTTATTAAGATATTATCTATATCTAATAAGTCTAAAGGGAAGTAGCTATCTTTATAAGCTAGAGGAAATAGTGTAAGAAAGGGTATAGGTAATAATAAGGACTTTACCTTAACCCCTAGCCCTAGTATATCTAGTTTATTTAGGATAATATGCAACCTAAAGCCATTAGGATTTAAAGACTCCCTTAAAGATAATTATTTAGTGCCTAATCTAAATAAAGAGTATAAAAACTTAGATCTAGATTTAAATAGATAAGATGCGTAACCTAAAACGGCAACCGCGCTCCCACCGTCAACCGCACAACTAGGGTCCCCTAAACTAATGACCTTAGCCATATATAAAATGCTGAACTAGTTGAAGTAGATGCGAGCATTAGCTCCGCTTAATTAATTCTTAATGTCCTTTAATAGGTCTAATATAACCTAATTTCTTAAAGAATTTAATGCTTTAATAGATAAATATAATATTAAACTATTAGAGCGCATTAGGCTATTTAAGAAGAAAGTTATAAATTATATTAAAAATAAAGTTAATAAGCTTATAGATAAGAAATTATAGAATAATGCTAAAAAGATTCTTAAAGATTACTATATCCTAAATAATTAATTAAAAATAGACACCCCTAAGAATTAATTTAGGGAGCATATAAAGAATCTTCCTAAAGAAAATAAATAAGAAGTTTATAACTAGGTCATTCTCTATAACTACCTATATAAAAGAATACCTAAAAATATAAAGGCACACCTAGATACCCTTAACTCCCTTATAGATAGTATTCTAAAATGCATATAGCTGAGTTTATATAATTAATATAACCTTATACCTAAAAGTATAAAGAGGATACTATATAAGGCCGCTTATAGGATAATAATAGACTGGTTGTAACCACGTCTAATAGTACTGGCCAAGGAAGGGTCAAGGCCGAGATAAAGCAATTAGTCTAGGGGAAGACAATAACAAACAATTAGAGCCAGATAGCATAAAAACTCAGAGGATCTAAATAATCAGTCCTAGAATATAGCTTAAGACGACTTTAAGCAGCTACTAGATAAAGCAACCTTTAAGTTATAAACCTTTATAGTAGACTATACTAATAAAATTACCTAGAACATTAAGGCAATATAGTCTAGAATATTAATATATAAAGAACTTTTTAACTATGTGGCAAAAAGAGGAAAGATTTCTATAAATATAGTGTCTAATATAGGATAATTAATTAATTCTAAGGATAAAGATATTAATTCTAATAAAGTAAGTAAATATAATTAAGACATTTATACTAATATAATAGGAAAAAGAAAGATATGCTACTACTACTATAAAGTATATAATCATTTTCCTAATAATTGTGGTCTATATGAAAAAGACCATGCGCTAGACTTAATTATATATAGTTTAAATAGCTATATGGCGTAGCTTAGTAACCAAGAGGTCCTTATCCCTAGGAAGCTTGTCTATATATTTTAGGAAAATAGCGGTATTTATTGACTACTCTTCCTCTAGGTAAAGCGACACCTAAGAAGCAAGTAGAGTTAAATAATTAAATAAGCTAAAGTTAGAACTAAAGATATAGTAGTAGAGAACCTAGAGGAAATAAAGCTATTAGACTAGATAATTAAATATTTAAAAGCTAGGTTCATTATACTAGATAAACTTGTGCTAAATAAGGTCTTAATAAACTTATATATTATTAATACACCTAGGGCTTAATAATTAATTAATTAATATAGCGCTAAAATACCTAAATAGAATTGCCTTCCTAGCGTTAATATTAATAAGGCAAAGAGAGTTAGGATTAATAATAGCAATAAGTCCCTATATATAGTTATAGCCTAGAAATCTTTAAAGAAGGGAGTACTCTAATAAGTTAATAATAAAGTAGAAGTTAAAATAAAGATCCTTAATAGCATAAAGAACCATACTATTAGTATACCCTTAATGTAACTCTTTTAACTTATACCTAATGTTGGTAAAGCGTTTTCCCTAATGGTTACCAATGCCTAAGTAAAGGTAAATAAGGTAGAGTACATTAATTAATCAATTCTAGGACCACATACTCATATAAGTACCTATTTATTATCCTAAATTAATATATTATTAGACTTTATAGCTGGCCTCCTAGTGGAATTTCCTAAAGATGCCGTAAGGGAGGAGGTTATATATATACCTAGCTTGCCTGGCTTAGCTAGATAAAGATAAAAATTAGAAATGTTGGATTAAGTAATATACTAGCCTTATAAAAGCTTAATGTTTTATAAAGGTAAATAAAACTTTAGATTAGATGACCTAAAGGAGGGTTAGTTCTTTAAGGAAGAAGTCTATAATAATAGAACCACTATCTAGAGGTTAACCTTAGTTCCACTGCTAGAATTAGACATAACTATAGATATATGCATAATACCTATAGGATTATTTAATCTAAAGGTAAATAATATTGTAATCTAAGACTATATCTTAAAATGTTTATAGAACCTTTTAAAAATAAATATTTAACTTATAGAGCCATTAAGTAGTATAATTGAAGCTCTAATTAATATAGGGTCTAAAGTAAATCTATTGTAATTTAATATTACTTAGAAACTTAGAATTAAATATGAACCTTTGAAGTTAAGTATAACTATATATAGTGGAGAGTAAGTTAAAATAGTTAAAAGAGCAATTATTTAAATGTATATAGGGAATGCTTAGAGCCATTATTATGCCTATCTTGTAAATAGTAATAGAGTATTAATTCCCTTCCTTTTAGGCATGCTATTCTTTAGATCTATAAAGGTTACATTTAATTACTTACTAAATGGTAATTTATAGATATATATAATCTTTAGAAATACCTAAGTGGCTACATTGGTATCCCTAACCCTTAAGTGGGAGCCCCTAGAAGATGCTAAAGACTATAAAATGCAGCTATATATAAATTTAGTGAGAATTATAGTGCACTAAGTAGAGGACCTTATTAATCACATAATAAGAGAGAATTAGTAAGGTCTGATAGAGGAAGATACTAAAGTTAAGGAAGGGGATGTATTAATACCTTTAATAGAAGAGGAAGGCGTAGAGTTCCTTAATGAGATCTCTAGGTACATAGGGAAGATAATTAATAATGCTTTATAACTGGCGAAAACAGATTATATAGGACTATTTATTAATATAATGTACAAATAAAAAGCAGATAAGGTGAAGCTAATAGACAATATACCCTCTAATAGGTCTATGCTAGAAGGTGACCTAAAATAGAAAATAAAGAAGTGGGCTATAGTATAAGAGAAGTTAGATAAAGGCGCTCTATATGCAAAATAGATTACACTAAAATTCTTAGACATTAAGCGAGGCTCTAGACTTATATAAGAAAGATTAAGGGGGATCCTTAATTAAATAAAACCCTAACTTAATAAAGCTAAAACTCATCTCTTTAAGTAAGTTTTATATAATAGGGAAGCCATACTCACGTAGGACTTTACTAAGAACGGTCAACTAGATCTACTAGTTACGCCACCTCAAATCCTATAAGTTATTAAGCACTCTATATAGCAGGCAAGGTCTGTCCTAATTCCTTATAGACTAGCTAGAAAATTAGTTAAATTACTTTAGCAATAGATTAATTAAGGAGTCCTTAAAGAATTATATACTATATATTAAAACCTATACTTTCTTATTATAAAGAAAGATAGAGGCCTGCAATTTATTAATAATACTATGAACCTAAACGCTATCACTATAAGAGACGCCTACTTGCCACCACTAGTGGACGAATTTTTAGAGGATTTCACTATATACATAATGGTATTGCTTCTAGACTTCTTTTCTAGGTATGATTAAGTGACCCTAGACCTAATTAGTAGAGATATGATAACTATTACGACCCCTATTGGTCTGCTAAGAATGTGCACCTTGCCCGCGTTAATAGGCGCCTTTAACTAGCTTAATATGAAAGTGGTGTATGGACTCCTGCCAAGCAACGATATGATTAGATAAAACGAGAATATAAGGCCCTCCTCTATGCGTTTAAAAAGCTCTATAGTCATTTATATAGAATATGCTTTATACTTAAAATAGACGCCTTAGTCCTTAAGCACTAGCTACGCGGCGTAGCTAATGACATTACTAGATCTCTTATAATAAGGTGGCTTAGCTACCTCTACCTTTTCGACTTTAAGGTTCAATACATTGCTAGGAAAGACAATGTTATTATTAATGCCTTATCTAGAAAAGAGCCGGGACTATCTAATCTAGCTAAAATAATATTAGAAACTAAGATAGACGCTTTTATTAACTCTCATTTAAATATAGCCTAAATCACTAAGACGCTAGATAAATTACCAATTAAGGACAACATTTTAAATTACTTAGTTAAATACAACGAGTTCTACTAGTAAGTTATTAAATATTTATAGAAATTTAAATGTCCTAAAGAGTTTTTATATAATTAATTTAAGGGCTTTTAGATAAAAGCCTCTAAATACGTTTTTTATAATAGGCTGCTCTAGTATTAGCTAGCGCTAGGCTGCGACTACCTAGCACTTATTATTAATAATTATAATATATAGATAAAGATTATCTAGAAAGGTTATGGTGATTATAGGCATAAAGGATAAGATGTAACATTTTA
Organism: Zarea fungicola; assembly: GCA_900169235.1. Taxonomy (NCBI): domain Eukaryota; kingdom Fungi; phylum Ascomycota; class Sordariomycetes; order Hypocreales; family Cordycipitaceae; genus Zarea; species Zarea fungicola. The sequence continues at coordinate 73,896 of FWCC01000392.1, forward strand.
TAGACTTAAATTATAGTACTTTTAGACCAATATATACGCTAATATTTATAACGCTATAAATACATGCCTTTAATATTAAAAATGGAATCTAAAATATATTATAGAATTAGCAATGTTAACTATCCCTAGTTAACTAATAATAAAAGTATATATTAATATATAATACTTCCTAAATGACCGTAAAAAGAAATTCTTATTTAAGGCTTAGTGTAATCTTATAGGCTAGGTTGAAGCTGAACTAGTTTTAAAGGCTAATATAGCCTATATAAAGAAGTTCCTTAAAAAGCTTATTAGAAGATTTAGCGTTATTTAATTCTTTGTCTTTAATAATAGCCTTAAGAACTAGAAAGACGTATTAAGAAAGTTAAGCGATATTAGAGTAATAGTAATCTTCATCTTAGCATATAACCCTTAATTAAACGGTATTATTAAAGCTAGGCACTTTACCCTAATCTCATTACTAGTAAAAATGGCAAGAAAGAGCTATAAATAGGTCAACCACCTAGATAAAGCTCTTTTAGTAGATTAGACGTTAGTGCGCGTAAGCTATAGGCAAATACCTTTCTTTCTTATATATAGATAGGACCCTATTCTACCTTTAGAGGTTAAAATCCTAACTTAGTGCGTAATTAACTAGAATAATATCTAAATATAAGAAAAACTTTTTAAGGCGCGACTCTACATCCTTGCGTGTAAGGAGTAGGATGTTATTAAAGCACAAAGAGTAGTTACTGCATTTAGATGTAAACTAGTAGATTAGTGGAATAAAGAGAATTAATATAAGTGTTACTAGGAGCCTATTAAACCTAGAACCCTAGTGCTTTTATATAATTATTTAAGAAAGGTGGATATATTAAGGACTGTGAAAATAGATATACGTTAAAAAGGCCTATATAGAGTACTATCTTAATCTAATAATGGTGTATATAGACTATAGACACTAGATAGATTCACGGTAGTAGGGACATTCGCCTATAATGTAATTAAAGTATTTAAAAGAGATATAACTGGCTAGTGGTACTTAAACAACGACATTATAGGACTTAATTAACTAATTCCTAGAGGAAATAGCGGGGAGGACACCACCTCTAATAGCTCTAATAGCGACAAGAGCACCTTTAACTATAACGCATATAACGGCAATAGCGAACTTAACTTCAGCAGTGACAGCTGTCTGGCTTTATATAACTAATAGAGGATAAATATTTAAGTATAATTACTAATATTTTCCCCCTTTAAAATGGTTTAATATAAGGACTTAGAATAAATAGTGTGTTAAATGGCGATAGCGCCCTATTAGTTAAACCCTAATGGGAAGCAGCGCTGTTAGGGGAGGGAGCGATATAGGGCACGATATGGAGAGGAATTGAGTAATTAATTTGCCCCCACTAAAAAATTAAGCCTAAAAGCCATTACCAATGAAAATATAAAATGCTAACATCTAGCTAAAATTATATAAGCGCTAAGATAAGGTTAATATAATACTAAGATAGGACCTATTAGGAAAAACGAGAAGAGATAGGAAAGCAATTTATTAAAAAAACCAACTATAGAAAGAGGAAGTGAGGGAATAATTAATTAAAAAAGCTAAAAAACTATTTATTACTCTCTTTACTTTTAAAATCATTAGATAGACCTATACTTTAAAGGTACTAATCTCAAGCCTATTTGCAAGACTTCTCTAATAATAGGACTCCTACCAGTGCCTAAATACAAAGCCGCTTAACATTAGCCAGAGCCAATCCCTTAAGAACAACATCCCCATCACTTTCTTTAGGCAAGCTAGCCCCTATAAATAAATAATTACTATAAGTCCTACCTAGTGGAGGTACCAATACCAGACATACTTCTTCTATTCATAGTTTCCATAAGTGTGCTAGATGCAATTAGCATAGCTACCCGCCATAAAGCTATATAGGGAAATATACTTAAAAAAAGGGTATATAATATGCTCCTAGGTCAATATAATATTAGAAGTAAAAGCCAATATATAATATTAATATATATAAGGATTTTAAGTCCCATAAAAAGCGATGAATAGCGCCTTAGTATGGTACGCCTTATTGGCCAACTAACTTAAAATATGACCGTTTAAATGCGCCGCTTTAGCTAGAATAAATATACAACGCTATAATTAATTGGCGCTAAGGCGTATAATAGCATTATAAAGGACGCTATCCCCTAGGCAAAGATCCTTCTAAAAAGAAACCTATTCCGCTATATGTTTTCTATTACCCCCCTTAAAGGCTAGCTTAACATATAAAGGCTACCCTAACTAACCTAAGGCAGGGCCATTGATAAAATAAACATTAAGGAACACATAATACTAGAATTAAAAGCCGTTAGTATAATTAATAGGAGCCAAATAATCCTAAGACAAGACTAACCATAGCAATAGAAGGGGAATCCTATATATTCTTAGAGGCCTAATTCTCAACTCTACGCCTAGCCTTAGCTATCTCTTAGCCCACTAAGAATTTAAGAAAAGAAATACACTAGTTAATAATTATATATACATCTAAAAGGCAATAGTAAGGCATAATACTCTCTATAATGCTCTAAAAAGACTTAGTAACTTATTATAAAAAGAAAGAAGTAATAGGCAATATTAAAGGAGGAAAGAAAATAAAGCTAGGTAATAAATAAGCTCCTATATTTTATACTAGTATATAGAACTAAGTAATTAAAGCAGTAAGAACCTATAAACATAGTTATATAAAGAAATTATATAATACTAACCACTTTGCGCCACTATAAATCACTCCTAGTGTAAATAGGCCAATACCTAACTATTTAAATTACCACTTCCTCTTAATATAACCATAACTATTCCTCCCTTATTACTTCTAGTAAGTTCTTCTACAGCCTATTTAAGAAGACTATAATTATTTAAAACTATTAAATTCTTAAGATAAAAATCCTTCTACTAGATATAAGAGGACAACATTACCATCAAAGGGATCATCAATGCTAGTTTCGACTTCTATAAACACTTCTAAGACCTATTAGCAAATAACTTAGACGCCACAATAAATACTATCACTAAGGAACATACACCTAGGCCTAAGAAACAACCAATCTAGGCTAATCAATCCTCGCCTATAACGCTAAGACGTTCTAAGAGAATTATAATTATATAAGCTAGCTTAAAAGCACTAACTATTCCCACTATAAAGAAGCATAAGATCGAACCACTTAAGAATACTTCTCCTTTAAAGACCTAGAAAAGAAAGAATGGTTTTATATATATTAGTATAGTTATAAATTATAGTAGTTAGCCACTCTTTTATAATTAAGAGGTTCTAGTAAATATAACTACTCTAGCCTAGTATAGAAAGCAGCCACCTCTCTAGTAACCCTAATAAGACTTTACATTCAACGCCTCCTTCAATACTAACACCAGCATGCCTTAAGATGCCCTAAATCATATACAACTAATAGGCGGCTAAAGCAGCAATAAGCCGTATCTTAGGTATAAATAGAGTACATAGATCTAAGATACCCTTAGATTCCTATATAGACTATATAACTAAGAGAGAGCTATAAATTTTAACTTAATAGCTATAATAAGACTTATAACTATTAGATATAAAGATATAATTAAGATAGTAAGTAATTTAATTTAAATTAAAGGTAGACTTTGCCCCTTAATTAAATAATTCTAAATACAAACCTTTATATCTACCCTTACTAATAGGTTAGAAATACCTAAGTGCATTATACCTAGTAGACATAGAAAAAAATAAGAATTCTTTTACTACTTATAGAAAAGGACTATAATTGTCTGCTATTTCTATTTCTACCACGACTTTTTATAGCTAGATTTATCTAATCATTTCGCTGTCAACATCCTAAATTAGGAACACAGTACTTTTATATATATTAACTCCATCAATAAGGATCGCAAAATAAGAGTCAAAGTAGCCGCCTTTATAATATAAGCATACCTCTCTGCAATGGGATTACCTAGCCGTTTTATAGTATATAGCCCTCAAATTACATAATAACTAGGAGATTAGGAATGTGGATATATTGCTCTATTCTCTACTTTTATAATTACTTAAAGCCTAATAGGCCACGAATTCAATTACTTCTACCAAAACCAGAATGTGGAAGAAATTAAATTTAAGGGCTATAATAATTTAACACCTCCTGTGGATAAAAGCCTAATACCATATATCTTCAACTAGCGCCACCTTAACACAGGGAAAGCAGATGCCAGGGACCAAGTTTTATCCATATTATCAGGTATAGCTAAACATACTCTATTAATTAAGAGGATAAGAGACCTAGAAATATAGAAAAGAGGGAGCGCAAAGATAAAAGAAATGACTTCTATACTAACTCTTAAGATATTTAACCTTCCAGCTTTGGTGACCTAAAAGCGCGTACTATATAGTGGCAAGTCTAAAAGTTACATTATAACTATCCCTTATAGATTAATGAGTAAGCGAATTTAAGATTAAGTTGATTAAGCCTATAATGCGGCATTGGCTAAACCTAAGACTAATTGGCCTACTAGAGATGAACGCATAACTAAGTGGGATAGGCGTGCTGATAAGACAGTTAGAGTATTACTAGGATTATAATACCCTATCTGGCCAAGAAAGTAGTAATAAGTATTACTTATTTTAATTATTTATTTACTATAGTTAGTTCTTTATTCTACACTTTATTGCTTAGCTTAGTTATTTCCTTTATTTAAATTATGCAATTCTATAGCTAGGGAATTGCGTGGGGAGGCTTAAATTAGAAGATAGGCCTAGTACAAACCCTATAGGGTAGCCGCCTTAAAAATTTATATATATACCTCTTACTAGT